>CM028130.1:151147500-151725000 GCA_016271365.2 Neoceratodus forsteri | reverse complement strand
CCTAACCTCCACAATGCTACTTTGCTTCCTTTTGCTCCTGAACCTCTCATCTCCCCCAATCCTTTATGATACTTATATTATTACCCCTGTCATGATGAAGAATTTATTTAATACGATCTGCCCTCCCCTGCCATCCACAACGTACAACTATCTATTCCTTATTCACTCGAACCACTTTTACACTGCAACCCCTGGGACATCCCACATAAAGCCTCGCTAACAATTCAACACTCCTAGCACCTTACATGTATCCTGGCTTTATATTAACCCACTATGCCTGTCCATCAGATTATTATGTTATGATAAAATTCATACCTATATAACAGGACCTTTTCCCATTACACAGCGGGCACCCAGGATTAAGAGGAAATGCTCTGACCACTCACTATCCCTGTCCCTTGGTGCCTCCTCAAATTAATCTTCTACCTTCTGATCTGCATTGGTACTATTGAAATAAACCCTGGCCCCATTGAAAGTTTATTTTCCCTGCTGATCTATCCTCCATCAAATGGCCTAAGCTTCCTACATTTCAATGCCTGCAGCCTCTTAAAAAGTTCACCTTAATACAGGCTTGGGTGGCACATACTCTACCTGATTTCCTGGTCATCTCTGAATCTTGGCTCAGATCTACAACAAAAGACAGTGTTGTAAACCTTCCCAACTATCAGCTCTTCAGAGCAGATCGCAGCCTTCAAGGGTGGTGGGGTGGCCATATACATTAAGGACACCATCTCTGCAACCTGCCTCATCAACACATCCGAACCAAAGGAATTTGAATGTTTGTCAATCAAAATATCCCTTCCTAACTTGTCTTCATTTAAATTGATTGGCTGCTATAGGCCCCCCTCTGCAGGCCTTAAACTACTATCTTACCTAGGGTCAATACTCAATCTAGGCCCTGAAGATACCATCATCCTTGGTGATTTGAATTTAAACTGGCTATCTAATGTATCTGCACCATTGATAACCTTTTGTGACACCTATGGATTTACATAGCTAATTAAAGACCCAACCAGGGTTAACCTAAAAAACTCTAGCAACAGTTCTCTCCTGGATATTATGTTGGTAAACAAGCCTCACTTATATTCGCATGCAGGAGTATTACCGATTGATGTAAGTGATCATTGTCCTATAGCTGGCATAAGATCTACATTCAAACCACCCAATCCTGCAGAATTTGTCCTCAAAAGGTCCAAAAAGAATTTTAACACTTCAGGTTACCTCCATGATCTGAGTAATACAATATATTGGCAAGACTTCTACCTTACAACCTCAGTTGAAACAGCTCTCCAGACCTTAAAAGACATTATCACTAATGCTCTCAATAGTCATGCACCAATCACCAGTATCAGAACTAAAGCAAGATCCTGCCCTTGGTTCACCACTGATCTTAAAGCAGCCTTGTTAACCAAAGACAAACTGTGGAAAAAGGCAAGAAAAACAAAGGATACCAGAGACTGGCTAAATTTCAGAAAAGCAAGGAATCATGTACAAAACAAATAAGAACTGCCAAAGCTGCCTTTTATAGAGCTGAATTGGATGCCTCCTACAATAACCCAACCAGACTCTGGGGTACCATAAAAGGAATTCTGGGCCAAAATTCTACTCCTGCCTTAACCTCCAAACTACTACTAAATGATACAGAAATTACAGGCAAACAAGAAATCCTAAATACCTTCAATGACCACTTCACCATAGCTGGCCTAGCATTTGACTCATCACCTGCAAATCTCCTGAGATCTTCCTTGAACCTGCAATCCACTGTGGGACAAAAGGCTACTTCAACTTTTTCCTTCAATCCAATATCCTTGAAAGAAGTGGAAGATCTTCTCTAATTTAGATACTTAAGAGTGCAGGTACAGACTCCTGGATCCTACTTCCTTAAAATTGCATCACACGCCTTATCTGCCCCCTCACTCATCTCTTCAATCTTTCCCTAACTACTGGATCCATTCCTCCACTTGAAAACAGCTCAAGTAGTTCCACTACTTAAATCTGGTGATCCCATGGACCTCAACAATTACAGGCCCATTTCCATCCTATCAGTACTATCCAAGATGCTCGAAAAATTAGTAAACTCACAATTAAGGGACTATCTGGATAACAATAACCTAAATTCAGCACAATCGGGTTTAGATCAAGGCATAGCACCATTTCTGCCTCTAGCCAAAGTAACCAACGATTGGCAGATTGCCTTGATAAGAAGGACAGTACATGTGCTGTGTTCCTGGATTTGAGTAAAGCATTTGACACAGTGGATCATGAATCATTAATCATCTCCCTTAGCTCACTAGGACTGGATTCTCTCTCACTCAACTGGTTTAAGGGCTATCTAACAGATAGGTCACAACTGGTAAAAATGGAAATTACCTATCCACCTTAAAACCACTGCTAAGAGGTGTACCGAGGCTCTCTATTCTTGGCCCTATCCTCTTTGCCATTTATATTAATAATATAGATGCCAATCTCACTCAATCTAACATTCATCTGTTTGCTGATGATCTGTATTTTATGTCAGCAATCCCTCACCATCAAAGCCTGTGAACTGTTACAATCTAATTCTCCATCCTGCAACACAATCTACTGGATAAAAATTCCTTTAAATGCCAAAACAAAAAGCTATGTTCCTTGCCACAAAGAGTTGCTCTGCCACTACCCTATCACCCACCACCCTACAATTATCCACCTTACTGGAGAGAAGCTGGAATTTGTTGATAACTTCAAATACCTTGAGTCTGGATTGATAACAGGCTTGACTATACTGTCCATATTGAAGAGCTACTAAAAAAGCTGAGACAAAGGCTTGGTCTATTTTTTAGAATAAAACACTACCGTAACAGAGACTCCAAACAAAGGTTAATCCAGGCATCATTCCTATCCCTCATTGATTATGCTGACTTTCTCTATGGCCATTGTTCACTCCACCTCTTAAATAAGCTGGACACCCTGTATCATAGGTCCATCAGATTTATTACTGACCTTCCCTCCAGCACCCATCATTGCCCTCTTTATATGGCAGTCAACTGGACATCCCTACAGCACAGAAGAAATAGGAATGCTGCAATCTGGATATTCAAAGCTTTATCAGGCAAACTACCCACCTATATCACAGACTGTTTTACCCAATTACTTCTAGGCCATATACCTTAGGATCAGTAAACTTATCATACTAAAGTCCCTAATGCCTGCACCCAGTTTGGGAGCCGGCTATCAGCTACACTTTAGCAGTTACTTGGAACTCAATCCAAAATCCATGAAGCTAAATAGCCTCTTACCTTAACATCCTTCAAAAGATTATTCTCCATCCTATTTCCAGAACACTGCAATTGCTTTTAAGGCCTAATCCCCTACCCTACCTACCCTCTCACCCCCTTTTCCATGTTCCATTATGTTATTTCTACTTCTATTTTCCAATCACCTGTTATACTCTCATAAAAACCAGATAGGCCCTACAAATTGTATATTTTGCCTGCTATACCCATTGTCTCCTTTTTCTTACAGGTTAAATGGTTTTTACTGGGCCTTGTATATATGTAAATTGTTGTATATTATCATTTTATGTTATTGTACGACTGCTTGTGTTATTCTTGTCTATGTAAAAATACTTGTACTCTTATTTATATGACCACTCAGGTCCATCTTGTAAATGAGCTTCGCTCAATGATGTTCGCCTGACTAAATAAAGATTTGATTGATTGATTGATTGATACATACACACATACACACATACATACATACATACATACACACATACATACATACATACATACACACATACATACATACACACATACATACATACATATATATATATATATATATACACATACGTATATACATACATACATACACACATACATACATACATACACATATACATACATACATACATACACACACACGTACATACATACATACACACATACATACATACATACATACACACATACATACATACATACGTACATACATACATACACACATACATACATACATACATACACACACATACATACATACACACACATGCATACATACATACACACATACACACATACATACATACACACACACATACCTACACACATATGATTGCTGGCAGATAAGCACCAATACGGCCTACCTAGTCTGCCCCGATACTCCTATCTATTTAGTATCCCCTTGCCACCCAGTGATTGTTTCCTGAATTCCCCTTGACTCCCCCCACTTTAGTCACCCCCTCAGGATCCCCTTGTGTCTGTCCCATGCATGCTTAAAACCAGAGACAGTTTCAGCCTTTACTACCTTGGCTGGTAGCCCATTCCAGTCATCCACCACACTCTCTGTGAAATAGTACTTCCTTATATTTCCCCTAAATTTTCCTCCCTCCAGCTTCGTGCCATAACCCCTAGTTGCTGAACCCTTTTTCCTCTGAAATCAGCTTCCCTCCTGTAAACTGTTAAACCCCTTTAGATATCTGAAAGCCTCACTCATGTCCCCCTATCCCTCCTCTCCTCCAGGGAGTACATATTTAGATCCTTCTGTCTGTTCTCATATGCCCTCCTCTGCAGCCCATGAATCATTTTGGTGGCCCTCCTTTGGACAGCCTCAACTGTCTCAATGTCCTTTTTCAGATGTGGTCTCCAGAACTGGACACAGTGCTGAAGCTTTTAAACTAGTCAAGGGGGAGGCACTGATAAGCAGCAGGAAAATCCCAGCCTCTCCCTACAAAACAGGGTACTAAATGAGAAAAAGACTGAGGTAGAAAGGTCAGTGGGGGATGCTGCAACTGAAGGTAAAGCCATCAAAAAATGGAGAGCAATGAGTACCAATGCACGTAGTCTGAGTAACAAGCTTCCTGAATTAATGGCCTTGATGGAAGAGGAACATCTGGATATCGTGGCAGTCACAAAAACATGGTTTACACAAAACCATGACCAGGACGTAAACATACCAGGATACACTATCTACAGGAGGGACAGAGAGGGTAATAGAGGAGGAGGAGTAGCTCTTTACATAAAGGAAGGAACCAAATAACCTCATAGTCTTCAGGTGAAGCTACCTCTGGCTGCAAGCTGCAACACTGGACTTAATTTTCCTAGTCAAACTATCTCTTGTTGGGAACTGCAATACTGAACATAGGATTTGCAAGAAAGCGAGTTGTGCTCACAACAGAGGGAGGGGAACCTTTCAATTGTCTTTGCTTTGTAGCAGATATACTGCAGGTGGAGGCTGCTTCTAACTGAAAGGTGAAATAAGGTATTTACAATTATCAGGAAAAGACAGTCTTGTTACAATTCTTAAGATTTTCAGTGCAGGAAGAGTTCAAAGCACAGCTCACTTATTTTGGGACTGACTGCTTTCAGAGCACAAACCACCAGGCTGTTTTGGGGCTGGGGAGGTTTACCTGTGTCTGACTTGAATGTCTGGATTTTTCTCTGTTTGAGTAGCAGGATTTTTCTGTCAAATTGTTGTGTATAGTATCTTGCAGACAGGAAGACACTCATCGCAGTCGTGGGTCAGAGCTCTTAGCTGATTGTTTTGTGAGGGCACAGTTTAGGCCCAACCCCTTCCCACCCCTCACCCCACCGCCCCTGGAAATAGTTCCTTATACCTGGGTTCTGACATCATTCTCAAGAGTGCAAGGTATATCAATGTCATATCCTCTCTAGCACACAGCACTGAAAATATACGCATACACATTGTATAATATATATATATTTCTATATAACAAACCAATCACTCACACAAGCACACACACAAAAAAAAAAAAAAGTACATAGTCATGTGGGGAGTAGTGCAATGTAATGGCTGTGGGGCAGCAGTCTTCCAGGAGTCTTTCTGGAGGCTGAGATGCCCTATTTGCAGACAACTCTCTGCCTGAAGGAGGAAGTTGCCTGTCTTCAGGCCACACTGGACAGCAGTAAGAAAACCTTCCCCCAGGCCAGACTGGATGGTAGGAAGGGAACCCCCCCCCATCCAGGGAGCACCAGAGCCACCACCACTACCTCAGAGGTTGCAAAGAAAGCACAGCAGTTGGACCACTGTGGGCTCAGGGAGGGTGAGGAGGGTGGAACAGAGGCACACCCAGTCAGTTGTTCCACTCCACAATCCATACACCATTCTGGGAGAGCACAGCTCCCTATGGATGCACCCACAGAGGAGATCAGGAGGCTGAGGACACCTGTCAAGGGAGGCCCAGGAAGGAGGCAGAGGATGCCACAAGGAAAGAGGCAGCTCCTGGTGGGGACTCCAATTATTAGGATAGAACTGGGGAGCAGGGAAAACTGAAGTAAAGTGCCTGCCTGGTGCCATGGCTTGTAGGGACAGGAAGCGCATCCTCAGGATCACGAGAACAGCTGCACGGGAGTCTGAGCTGGATGTCACTGTCCACCTAGGGACAAATGACTTGGCTCAACATGAGCTTACAGCAGTGCAGAAGGACTTTGTAGAACTGGGAGAGGCCTAAGACAAGTAGCACACACAGTATCCTTCTCAGAGGTGCTGCCTGTAAGTGGCATGAGGCAAGGTACTTTGCACCATGCAGTTTAATGAGTGGTTGAAAAATGGTGGAGCACAGGGGTTTGGCTTCATTGGGGACTGGGGTTCCACCTGAGGACACCAGCCTATACTGGCAGGATGGTCTGCATCTGTCCAGGAAGGAACAAGTCTTTGAGCAATCGGTTTAAATGCTTCATTGGCAAGCTTTTAAACTAGTCAAGGGGAAGGCACTGATAAGCAGCAGAAAAATCCAGCCTCTCCCTACAAAACAGGGTACTAAATGGGAAAAGACCGAGGTAGAAAGGTCAGTGGGATGCTGCAACAGAAAGTAAAGCCATCAAAAATGGAGAGCAATGAGTACCAATGCCCGTAGTCTGAGTAACAAGCTTCCTGAATTAGTGGCCTTGATGGAGGAGGAACATCTGGATATCGTGGCAGTCACAGAAACATGGTACACAAAACCATGACTGGGATGTAAACATACCAGGATACACTATCTACAGGAGGGACAGGGAGGGTAAAAGAGGAGGAGGAGAAGCTCTTTACATAAGGGAAGGAATCAAAGCAACAGAACAAAAGGGTAAACAGGGAGGAGAAGAAGCACTGTGGGTAAATTTGGAGACCGGCAATGGCACCACAATCCGCACAGGGGTTGTATACAGACCCCCTTCTCAGGGGGAGGAAATGGACAAGGAAATGATAGAAAGTATACTTAGTATGGCAGAAAAAGGGGAGATATTGCTGATGGGTGATCTGAATATGCCAGATGTTAACTGGAGTGCAGTTGCAGCAGCCACTTCTAAGAGTGGGGTTATTCTAGATGCCCTACAGGGGGCATGCCTTAGACAACTAGTATTGGAGCCCACTCGAGAGGGAACAATCTTAGACCTGGTTCTCTCAAATGGAGATGAGGAGAGGATCACAGATGTAGAAGTGGGTAGCCATCTGGGAACTAGCGACCATCGAACAGTATGGTTCACAATAAACACAGCAATAGAGTCAAGCCATACAAAGACAAAGGTACTGGATTTTAGGAGGGCTGACTTGTCAAAATGGGTGAGTGCCTAAGGAATGCACTAGCAAATGGGCAGGAAGGAGGGTGGAAGAACAATGGGAATAATAAAACTGCCATCACAGAGGCAACAAGCCTTTTGTGTAAAGCAAATAAACAAAATGAAACGAGGTAAGAAACCACTATGGTTCTCAAAGGAAGTGGCAGTGAAGGTTCAAGAGAAAAAGAAAGCATTCAGGAAGTACAAGGAATCCAGAAGGAGCAGGACGGAGAACTGTATCAAGTTAAAGCAAAGGAAGCTGGGAAGGCAGTCAGAACAGCAAAGGCCCAAACTGAGGAAAAGATAGCCAACTCAGTTAAGAAGAGGATAAACCTTTATAGGTACATCAGGGCGCGAAGTAAGACCAAGGGAGGGATAGTGAGGCTTAGTAAAGGGGGGGAGGGCAGAGGGTGACTGTGAAAAGGCAAAGATACTAAACAAATATTTTAGCTCAGTATTTACAAAGGAAGAGGGGAAGTACCTAAACAAACAGTAGAAACACTCTGGATACAGAAGTTGATACCAGCCCATTTACAGAAGAAAGGGTTCTGAAAGAACTCTAAACTGAAGGTGGACAAAGCAATGGGGCCTGATGGGATTCATCCCAGACTTCTAAAAGAACTAAGGTAGAACTAGTGACACCACTGACTACCCTCTTAACAAATCATGGGAGGATGGGGTGGTACCTGAGGACTGGAGGAGGGCAGATGTAATTCCCTTCACAAAAGTGGGAGCAAGGCAGAAGCAGGAAACTACAGACCTGTTAGTTTAACCTCAGTGGTAGGGAAAATGATGGAATCACTTCTGAAGGAAAGAATTGTTGAGTATCTAGAGCCCAGAGGGGCACAGGACCCAAGGCAGCATGGATTCACAGCGGGAAGGTCATGCCAGACAAATCTGATAGATTTCTTTGACTGGGTGTCTAAAGTAGTTGATCAGGAAGGGGCTGTGGACATGGCCTACCTAGACTTTAGCAAGGCATTTGACACAGTACCACACAAAAGATTAATATGCAAGTTAGCCAGCCTGGGAGTGGGTCCCAAGATGACAGCCTGGGTAAAGAATTGGCTGGAGAATAGGACCCAGAGAGTAATAGTATATGGAGTCCACTCTGAAAAAAGGGGGGTTAGTAGTGGGGTACCGCAGGGTTCAGTATTAGGACCGGTCCTCCTCAATGTCTTTATAAGAGACATTGCAGAGGGACTGGAAGGAAAAGTATGTCTCTTTGCAGATGACACAAAGATCTGCAACAGAGTTGATGCACAAGGTGGAGTGGAAAGGATGAGAAGGGACTTGGCAAGGTTAGAGGAATGGTCAAATGTATGGCAGCTTAGATTCAATGCTAAGAAGTGCAAGGTAATGCACCTGGGAAACAAAAACCCAGGGGAAGAGTACACAATGGGGGGGATACTAACAACAACAAAAATGGAAAGGGACCTGGGGTAGTCATATCAGATGACCTAAAGGTGGGAAAGCATGTGAGAGGGCAGCAAGGAGGGCTTGGGGATACTTGGATGCATGGGAAGAGGCATCACCAGTAGAAACAGGAGTTATTATTCCTCTGTACAGACAGCTAGTGAGACCCCATCTGGAGTACTGTGGCAGTTCTGGAGACCCTACTCCGCAAAGACATAGACAGGATGGAAGCTGTCCAGAGGAGGGCAACTAAAATGGTGCAGGGTCTGCACCGCAAGACATATGAAGAGAGACTTAAGGAGCTTAATATGTATAGCCTCGAGGAAAGGAGGGAGAGGGGGACATGATAGAAACTTTCAAGCACCTCAAGGAATCAACAACGTCCAAGAGGGTAGCATCTTTCAAAAAGAGGTGCAAGGAACAAGGGGGCACAATTTGAAGATAGAAGGGGCGGCTCAGAGGTAATTTAAGGAAGTATTTTTCACAGAGAGGGTTGTGGATGTATGGAACAGCTTCCAGAGGAGGTTGTGAGTCAAAACAGTGGTGGAATTCAAGCATGCATGGGACAGTCATAAGGCAATTCTAGGGGTGGGGGTAGGAAGAAGTAGGCTGCTGGTTAACTAGGACCTGCAGCTTATCCATCAGGTAGGGAATGGGCAGACTGGTGGGCCAAGCGGTCCTTATCTGCCATCAAATTCTATGTTTCTATGTTTCTAAAGCAGCAGAACAAAAGGGAAAACAGGGAGGAGAAGAAGGCTGTGGGTAAATGTGAGACCAGCAATGGCACACAATCCGCAGGGGTTGTATACAGACCCCCTTCTCAGGGGGAGAAATGGACAAGAAAATTATAGAAAGTATACTAGAATGGCAGAAAAGGGAGATATTGCTGATGGGCGATCTGAATATGCCAGATATTAACTGGAGTGCAGTTGCAGCAGCCACTTCAAAGAGTGGGGTTATTCTAGATGCCCTCCAGGGGCATGCCTAGACAACTAGTATTGGAGCTCACTGAGGGAGCAACCTTAGACCTGGTTCTCTCAAATGGAGATGAAGAGAGGATCACAGATGTAGAAGTGGGTAGCTATCTGGGAACTAGCGACCATCAAAAGTATGGTTCACAATAAACACAGCAATAGAGTCAAGCTACAAAGGCAAAGGTACTGGACTTTAGGAGGGCTGACTTTGCCAAAATGGGTGAGTGCCTAAGGAATGCACTAGCAAATGGGCAGGAAGGGGGGTGGAAGAACAATGGGGAATAATAAAAACTGCCATCACAGAGGTAACGAGCCTTTCTGTGAAGCAAATAAACTAAACGATGTAAGAAACCACTATGGTTCTCAAAGGAAGTGGCAGTGAAGGTTCAAGAGAAAAAGAAGGCATTCAGGAAGTACAAGGAATCGCAGAAGGAGCAGGACAGGGAACTGTATCAGTTAAAGCAAAAGGAAGCTGGGAAGGCAGTCAGAACAGCAAAGGCCCAAACTGAGGAAAAGATAGCCAACTCAGTTAAGAAGGGGATAAACCTTTATAGGTACATCAGGGGTGCAGGAAGACCAAGGGAGGGATAGTGAGGCTTAATAAAGGGGAAGCGTGAGCAGAGGGTGACTGTGAAAAGGCAGAGATACTAAACAAATATTTTTGCTCAGTATTTACAAAGGAAGAGGGGGAGGTACCTAAAACAAACAGTAGAAACACTCTGGATACAGAAGTTGATACCAGCCCATTTACAGAAGAAAGGGTTCTGAAAGAACTCTTAAAACTGAAGGTGGACAACGCAATGAGGCCTGATGGGATTCATCCCAGAATACTAAAAGAACTAAGGGTGGCATTAGTGACACCACTGACTGTTTAACAAATCATGGGAGGATGGGGTGGTACCCGAGGACTGGAGGAGGGCAGATGTGATTCCCCTTCACAAAAGTGGGAGCAAGACAGAAGCAGGAAACTACAGACCTGTTAGTGTAACCTCAGTGGTAGGGGAAAATGATGGAATCACTTCTGAAGGAAAGAATTGTCGAATATCTAGAGGTCAGAGGGGCACAGGATCCAAGGCAGCATGGATTCACAGCGGGAAGGTCATGCCAGACAAATCTGATAGATTTCTTTGAGTGGGTGACCAAGTAGTAGATCAGGGAGAGGCTGTGGACATGGCCTACCTAGACTATAGCAAGGCATTTGACACAGTACCACAAAAGATTAATATACAAGTTAGCCAGCCTGGGAGTGGGTCCCAAGATGACAGCCTGGGTAAAAAATTGGCTGGAGAATAGGACAGAGAGTAATAGTAAATGGAGTCCACTCTGAAGAAAGGGGGTTACTAGTGGGTACCGTGAGGGTTCAGTATTAGATCGTCCTTCAATGTCATTATAACCGACATTGCAGAGGGACTGAAGGAAAAGTATGTCTCTTTGTGGATGACACAAAGATCTGCAACAGAGTTGGTGACAAGGTGGGGTGGAAAGGATGAAAAGGGACTTGGCAAGGTTAGAGGAATGGTCAGATGTATGGCAGCTTAGATTCAATGCTAAGAAGTGCAGGTAATGCACCTGGGAAACAAAACCCAGGGGAAGAGTACACAATGGGGGTGAGATACTAACAACAATAAAATGGAAAGGGACCTGGGGGTAGTCATATCAGATGACCTAAAGGTGGGAAAGCAATGTGAGAGGGCAGCAAGGAGGGTTGGGGGGATACTGGGATGCATAGGGAGAGGCATCCCCAGTACAAAACAGGAAGTTGTTATCCCTCTGTACAGACAGCTGGTCAGATCCCATCTGGAGTACTGTGTGCAATTCTGGAGACCCAGTCTTCGCAAAGACATAGACAGGATGGAAGCTGTCCAGAGGAGGGCAACTAAAATGGTGCAGGGTCTGCACCGGAAGACATATGAAGAGAGACTTAAGGAGCTTAATATGTATAGCCTCGAGGAAAGGAGGGAGAGGGGAGACATGATAGAAACTTTCAAGTACCTCAAGGGAATCAACAACGTCCAAGAGGGTAGCATCTTTCAAAAAAAGAGGTGTGCAAGAACAAGGGGGCACAATTTGAAGATAGAAGGGGGGCGGCTCAGAGGTAATTTAAGGAAGTATTTTTTCACAGAGAGGGTTGTGGATGTATGGAACGGCCTTCCAGAGGAGGTTGTGGAGTCAAAAACAGTGGTGGAATTCAAGCATGCATGGGACAGTCATAAGGCAATTCTAGGGGGTGGGGGTAGGAAGAAGTAGGCTGCTGGTTAACTAGGACCTGCAGCTTATCCATCAGGTAGGGAAATGGGCAGACTGGGTGGGCCAAGCGGTCCTTATCTGCCGTCAAATTCTATGTTTCTATGTTTCTAAAGCAGCAGAACAAAAGGGAAAACAGGGAGGAGAAGAAGCACTGTGGGTAAATGTGGAGACCAGCAATGGCACCACAATCCGCACAGGGGTTGTATACAGACCCCCTTCTCAGGGGGAGAAATGGACAAGAAAATTATAGAAAGTATACTTAGAATGGCAGAAAAAGGGGAGATATTGTTGATGGGATCTGAATATGCCAGATATTAACTGGAGTGCAGCTGTGCAGCCACTTCAAAGAGTGGGGTTATTCTAGATGCCCTACAGGGGCATGCCTATACAACTAGTATTGAGCTCACCTGAGAGGGAGCAACCTTAGACCTGGTTCTCTCAAATGGAGATGAAGAGAGGATCACAGATGGTGAAGTGGGTAGCCATCTGGGAACTAGCACCACTCAAAAGTATGGTTCACAATAAACACAGCAATAGAGTCAAGCCAACAAAGGCAAAGGTACTGGACTTTAGGAGGGCTGACTTTGTCAAAATGGGTGAGTGCCTAGGAATGCACTAGCAAATGGGCAGGAAGGGGTGGAAGAACAATGGGAATAATAAAACTGCCATCACAGAGGTAACGAGCCTTTCTGTGAAGCAAATAAACTAAACGATGTAAGAAACCGCTATGGTTCTCAAAGGAAGTGGCAGTGAAGGTTCAAGAGAAAAAGAAGGCATTCAGGAAGTACAAGGAATCGCAGAAGGAGCAGGACAGGGAACTGTATCAGTTAAAGCAAAAGGAAGCTGGGAAGGCAGTCAGAACAGCAAAGGCCCAAACTGAGGAAAAGATAGCCAACTCAGTTAAGAAGGGGGATAAAACCTTTTATAGGTACATCAGGGGGTGCAGGAAGACCAAGGGAGGGCTAGTGAGGCTTAATAAAGGGGGGGGGAGCGTGAGCAGAGGGTGACTGTGAAAAGGCAGAGATACTAAACAAATATTTTTGCTCAGTATTTACAAAGGAAGAGGGAGAGGTACCTAAAAAAAACAGTAGAAACACTCTGGATACAGAAGTTGATACCAGCCCATTTACAGAAGAAAGGGTTCTGAAAGAACTCTTAAAACTGAAGGTGGACAACGCAATGAGGCCTGATGGGATTCATCCCAGAATACTAAAAGAACTAAGGGTGGCATTAATGACACCACTGACTGTTTAACAAATCATGGGAGGATGGGGTGGTACCCGAGGACTGGAGGAGGGCAGATGTGATTCCCCTTCACAAAAGTGGAAGCAAGACAGAAGCAGGAAACTACAGACCTGTTAGTTTAACCTCAGTGGTAGGGGAAAATGATGGAATCACTTCTGAAGGAAAGAATTGTCGAATATCTAGAGGTCAGAGGGGCACAGGATCCAAGGCAGCATGGATTCACAGCGGAAGGTCATGCCAGACAAATCTGATAGATTTCTTGAGTGGGTGACCAAAGTAATAGATCAGGGAGAGGCTGTGACATGGCCTACCTAGACTTTAGCAAGGCATTTGACACAGTACCACACAAAAGATTAATATACATAGCCAGCCTGGGAGTGGGTCCCAAGATGACAGCCTGGGTAAAATTGGCTGAGAATAGGACACAGAGAGTAATAGTAAATGGAGTCCACTCTGAAGAAAGGGGTTTACTAGTGGGCACCGTAGGGTTCAGTATTAGATCGGTCCTCTTCAATGTCATTATAAACGCACATTGCAGAGGGACTGAAGGAAAAGTATGTCTCTTTGCAGATGACACAAAGATCTGCAACAGAGTTGGTGCACAAGGTGGGGTGGAAAGGATGAAAAGGACTTGGCAAGGTTAGAGGAATGGTCAGATGTATGGCAGCTTAGATTCAATGCTAAGAAGTGAGGTAATGCACCTGGGAAACAAAACCCAGGGAAGAGTACACAATGGGGGTGAGATACTAACAACAATAAAAATGGAAAGGGACCTGGGGGTAGTCATATCAGATGACCTAAAGGTGGGCAAGCAATGTGAGAGGGCAGCAAGGAGGGCTGGGGGGGATACTGGGATGCATAGGGAGAGGCATCCCCAGTACAAAACAGGAAGTTGTTATCCCTCTGTACAGACAGCGGGTCAGACCCCATCTGGAGTACTGTGTGCAGTTCTGGAGGCCCAGTCTTCGCAAAGACATAGACAGGATGGAAGCTGTCCAGAGGAGGGCAACTAAAATGGTGCAGGGTCTGCACTAGAAGACATATGAAGAGAGACTTAAGGAGCTTAATATGTATAGCCTCGAGGAAAGGAGGGAGAGGGGAGACATGATAGAAACTTTCAAGTACCTCAAGGGAATCAACAACGTCCAAGAGGGTAGCATCTTTCAAAAAAGAGGTGTGCAAGAACAAGGGGACAATTTGAAGATAGAAGGGGCGGCTCAGAGGTAATTTAAGGAAGTATTTTTCACAGAGAGGTTGTGGATGCATGGGACGGCCTTTCGGAGGTGGTCGTGGAGTCAAAAACTGGTGGAATTCAAGCATGCATGGGACAGTCATAAGGCAATTCTAGGGGATGGGGGTAGAAAGAAGTAGGCTGCTGGTTAACTAGGATCTGCAGCTTATCCAGTAGGCAGGGAAATGGGCAGACTGGTTGGGCCAAGCGGCCCTTATCTGCCGTCAAATTCTATGTTTCTATGTTTCTATGAAGGTCAGGCATTAACTTATATGTTGTTTTGCCCTTAGAGGCCCCTACAGGACCCAGCATTGTAATCTCTAAGAGAAGTTAGGGATCCTTCCACCTGAAAACAAGGTTTGCGGTCTGTAGATGTGCTGACATTGAAACATTAGCATCTTGTGCCTCAGTACGTCAGCACTAGGTGCTGGAGAATGGCCTGTGGATTTGGGGCCCCATGTCTGAGCAGTAAATTCGAGTTGTGCATTTTAAAATTAAAATGTGTTAAAAAAAAACAAAAAACAGTGACTGGTTCCTTTGTGGATTGGTATAGTAAGCATGCAGAAATCTAGCTGTGCTGAAACCCTAGGAAATGTGGCTACAGAAACATTTTTCTTTGGACTGTGTGTCAGTGAGAGTCAGATAAGAGAGCCTTTTACAACTGGTGTATGTGATGTTTCACAATATGGTATATCAGAATAAAATGCTTGTAAACCACAAAGCCTTTAGGGTGCAGATTCACCTTCCTTCCCAAGAAGGAAGGGGCCATTTGGTTCAATAACATTTGGTCCAAGTGAAGGTCTCATTTAGAGTCTTCAAACTGGCCTACAGTACTTTTAAACATAGCTCACGTGGCTCCCTTTTTAACAAACTGTCAACCAGACACAATACTGCCCTAGACAGTTCGCAACAGTGAAAGTCATTGAAAGGTGCTGCGAAACCAAAAAAGGACAATGCTCCTTTTTATAAACAGGTCTTTTTACTCAATCACTTGCCATCAACTGCAAAACTTAAAATTGAATTTACGTATTTTAAGTCTAACGTATAGTGAAAGTCTATGCCCAGTCAAAATGTCATTGTACCCTCTCAAGTAATGCCCCAGCGTAAGTTTATTGTTTTCTGCGTGGCACTGCTTTTATTCCATAATTTGTATGTTGTAAGTTATAACTTATTGTACCGCCTTTGTATAAATGTGAACTGTACTGGATTCAATGTCAGGCATGGCTGAACATGAGTTTTATACTCAGCTCACGTACTGGTTAAACAAAATACATAAACTGAAACAGTTATCCTGGATGGTTATGTTTGCAAAACCTACCCTAGGTGTATCTTTGGAGTTTGGACTGAAAGTTTGCAAGCAATAGGCTACACATGAGGATGTGAAAGAAGAATCATGGCTAGGTAGCACAAAGCAGTACATAGGACATATCTAGTTGAGTATGATGCCAGTCTAACTCGGAAACAAGTCATGGCAGAAAAAGTGCCCCAATGTGGCAGGCGAAAAGGTACCAGGAAGACGCTCTGTGTCAGTGGTATAAAAAGGACCCAAACACATTAAACAAATTGAGTAGTAGCATGGACTAATGAATTAATCCAGTGTAGAAGTAGGTTACCTGGAACCGAATGTTGTAGTCCTCAAGAAATGGTGGCCTCATCCCTCC
This sequence comes from Neoceratodus forsteri, assembly GCA_016271365.2. NCBI lineage: Eukaryota > Metazoa > Chordata > Ceratodontiformes > Ceratodontidae > Neoceratodus > Neoceratodus forsteri. Next base: position 151,708,694 of record CM028130.1, on the reverse strand, counting down.
GATGGCATAGTGACAGCACGACATGCTGCCATGTAGGTGACCTGTGTTCAGAAATGAGCTTGTTGAGCCATGCTGAAGGGAGGCCGTGAGCTGGAGTAGCTACTGCATGTCAATATCCTCCGCACTGGGAGGGTTTGCATTGAGTTATGGCACCACAGTGGCACTTGTGGAAGACCAGAGAGCTTGCTGACCTCTGGCAGTGCACTATGTTCTCATTGTCAGACAACAATTGCTCACAGCATGGGGCGGTGGGAGGAATGGGAAAAACACTGGAAGCAAACAGCCAACCACCTTCAGCATGACAGCTGTATCCTGATTTAGGGTATACTCCTAAAACAAGGGTATATCTTTGTTGAGCAAAGAGAATAAAACACACACACACACATATTCACTCCCTCCGGTGCTGCTACCCACAACCATACATAGTGGTGAGTCCCAAGCAAAGCAAACAAGATGGGTGCACACTATCAAGGTAATTTGCCCAAAATATTTACTTTAAAATTCATCCAGAAATACTGTATGTATGGCCCAGCAAAAACATGGCCAAAGCACTCCCCTACATTTTAACGAAAACAGAGCTTCTTCAGAACCAGCTTTGATCAATGTTTGCCCTGTGTTGTTAAACTTTTGAACACATCTTTAGCTATAGTGGCTTTAAAAAGATACATCCTAACGAGAATCTAGCAGAATTGGAGAGGAAAGAAATTCCCCTTTTCCATTTTTGGGTTTCCTTGCATTGGCAGATCCAGAGGGGGATGAAGTCAGTGGTGTAGCCAGGCATTTCAGATTTGTACACCAACCTGCCACACTGCTACCCCTCCCACCACTGTTGTTCATGTCTGCCCCCCCAGCAACTTGAATCCAAGGTTCCTGGCTCCACTCAGATGATTGCCACACTAGATCTGCTGTCTGTCTGTCTGTGCTGCTAGTGTGGTACTTGCTGCCTGCTGGTAAATGCCACTGACTGCACCACAAGTCCAAGACCACAACAGAAATTTCTTCTCTGTCCCCCACAGGTAGGCAGATTCAATCCACTTGCTACTCCACATGAAGTCTTCCTTCTTTTAGCTGGCTCCAAGTCTGTTCTTCTGTCTGCTGCTCCTCAGTTCTTCTACTGCTTCTTTCACTCCCAGACCAACTGAACTAACAGTATGGCTTCTATCTTTGCTGGGGCATTTAAACTCACCACCCCCCTACTAGATGCTGCAGCTAATCACTATGTAGGCGGACTATGCAGACCTAATTGAGACTTTCAGCTTCAATATACATAGTCCTCTCTGCCTCCCCCCTCCCAAAAACAAAGCTGAAAGAGAAAAGAAAAAGCCTGTGAAGCCAAATAAAGGAATCTAAATGTGATGGACTAGGGAGGGCAGAGTGATGCTGGCCAGCTTGTTTGTTACCCCTTGCTACTAAACTTTGTATGCCATGGCTTACTTGGAGTATCAGTAGCTACACCCTCACTGGAAACTCAGCTTACTTGCTGACATCCTTCTCCAGCGGCAATTTTCTAGGCCATGCCAAAACTGCATGATTTGTATTTTGTTTACTAAAAATGTAATAAAAATGGTAATAGCAGATTATATAATGGATTTAAAAAACATTCAAAACATTTTCATACCAAATCCCACCTGCAAGTCCTAACCCCACCACAACGGCACAATCAGGGTTCAGGCCATGTCATAGCATGATATCTGCCCTTACGAAGGTGACTAATGATTGGTAGAGTGCCCTAGATAACAAGAATTATGTGTGCGCTGTTTTCTTTGATTTAAGCAAGGCTTTCGACACTGTCGATCATGATTTGCTTCTCACCACACTCCATAGCATTGATCTGGACTCCATCTCTCTGAAATGGTTCTCTAGTTACCTTAAGGGGAGACTTCAACAGGTTAAAGCTGAGGGGGACTTTCTCCCTTACAACCTTTGTTGAGGGGTGTGCCACAGGGTTCCATATTGGGACCCCTAGTTTTCTCACTGAATATGAATAGCATCGATGCTGGAATCAAAACAGCCAATCTTCATCTCTTTGCAGATGACACGTCCTCTACATCGCCTGACCAACCCCAGTATCCATCTGTACGGACCTCCAACTAGCGCTAATCATCTGCAGTCAAACCTTCTAAGCCAAAAATTACTCTTGAATGCTAAAAAAAACAAAGGCGATGCTTTTCTCACCTTGAATCAATGCAATAAATCCTGCCTAAGTAGGGGCAGTACCTCAAATTACGACTCTTTTAGGTGAATCTCTAGACTTTGTAACTAAATTCAGATGCCTGGGGGTGTGGATTGATTCCAGACTTTCTTTCCTGGACCATATTGAGGAGATGTCCAAAGAGCTTAAGCAGAGACTTGGTCTCTTATTCAGGATCAAAGGCTGGTCCAAACTACTTTTCTTTCTATCTTGGACTATGCTGATTTCCTCTACGGCCACGCTCCTAACACATCATTAACCAAACTTGATACTCTTTACCACAGATCCCTAGGATTTAGCTCTGGAGCATTGTATTCTACACATCATTGTTCCTGTTACTGCTTAGTGGGTTGGTCTTTCCTTAGATTCAGAAGGTAAAGAAATGCTGCCCTCATGACCTTCCAGGCAATCACTAAAAGTTCCTACAGTACATTTCAGATTGTTTACCCTGTTGTACATTAGGTAGTTATGCTCTGAGGAGCTCCTCTTACATTTCCTTAACTATCCCCAAAGTCAAGTCACGCTTTGGCAGGGCCTCAATAAGTTATTCACTTCCTCAACTCTGGAATTAACTCAAAACAACATGAGACTAGCCTGCCATATTAATCTGTCAGCATTCAAATCACTATATGCACATTCCTTTAAGGTGTCCAGCAATTGCTTTCCTTGATTTTTGGCTAAAGGTATACTGACCTCAGACATGGTACACTCTCTGTTTGACCTGCACTGACCCCCTTCAATGTGATTTTTCACTCATGTTTATCCTACTGTCTCCGTTCTTCACCTTAATTGTTCCATGTAACCATTGTTCTTCCATGCATGGTTGCCCACACCACCTTTGTTATGCTGCTGTGTTCAATGCATATAATGCTATGCGACAGCTATCTATAAGAGTTTTCTTAGTGTACATATTTACAAATGTATCTTATTCTATTGTATGTAATGCCTTTATTTTAATTTTTGTAATAATATTTGGTGTTTGATCATGTACCTGTCCAGGCCCATCTTGTAAATGAGTTTACACAAAGGTGTCTCACCTGGTAAAATAAAGATTTTTGATTGATTGATTGAAACTGCTAAATCTGCCACCACGTCTTTGAGTTGCCCATGGCAATCTGGGCTCTAGGGATTTGACTTCCCCCGTAGGAGGCGGAGGCAGGAGTATACACTAACGCTATTCACCTGAAGGACATCTGAGGGTGGCTCAATCTACGCATTGTCCTAAGCTGTGTTCTGTAATACATGCTATGGCTACATATTCCACTTATTTTAAGTCTGCAGACCCCTGGCAAGGATTCGCATATCCATGATGCTTTGCACTGGATGTGTGGCTTTAGACTGTGTGTGTTTCTGGTTTGCAGATATGCAGTATACAAAAGCCAGACAATTTGGATTGGTTCTTTTTATTTTTTTGCTATAAAGCTATTTACTGCTTTGCCCCTGCCTGCACTTTGTGTCTGGCCCTTGTGCTGGTGATCTCACCGCCCCATCTGCCATTCCTCTCCCAATGTCAGAGCCAGTGAGGATCCACATAGTGTGGGGCCCAAGCATACCAGTGGCCAACATACAGGTGGCTGGGAGGGCACAGTCTTTTTTCTGATTTTCTCTTGTTCCCCTGGACCCTCCCACCTCTCCAGCACTGGGCAATGCCCCGGCAGCTGTTGCACGCGTGCAGCAATCCCTGCAGAGGAGGCAAGCTCGCAGGCTGACTGCAGGGGTCACTGTGGCAGTAGAACTGCAGTGCCATCATTCCTCTACAGGGAGCACTACCACATGGCAGCACTACCCCCAGCCCCTCAGCCACCTGACCCAGTTACCTGGTTCGATCCTGAACCAAGGTAACTGGCAAGGCAGAGCATCACGCTGCAAGCTGTGCTGAGAGGCAGCTGCCTAACTTTGCATTCTTTATAGATCCTACATAGTTCTCTTCTTCCAACCTGCCTCGCTGGTGTGCAACCCCGCCACCCCCACCCAAGTGTACTAAATCCCGATTTGCTGCGGGACTGACTTGGTCCATATCTAAGATGATTGCTGCATTACACTAAGGAGTCCAAACAGAACAAAACATGTAAAAGCCCTGAAAATATTCTGTACTTCTATTGTGTTTGTCATTGAAACAGTTTCTCATATAAATAATTCAGTAAAGTTTTATGGACTGTTGTATTTATGGGTGTTTGCTGCCCAAGGTAAGATGGCAGCTGGACAATAAGAAAGGAAAACTGCCATCTGTCTGATCAAGTCTTTATATTTAGATTTGCGTGTTAATGGCAGTTATGCCTTATTACTTATGTATTGCACTATTTTAAAAACAGACAATAGTCTTGTTCCAGATGTTACAAGTGATCAGTCTGTCTCTGCACAGTACATTGAAAGCCATTCAATGTCCCCTGTCAACAGCTGTGTAACATGCAAGATGTAATGCAATAAGAAAAGAGAATGAGAAGGTGGAAGTGAAGCCAGTGGCTACTACGTACAGCATCCGCAGTAGACTCAGACTATCTTCTTAGTATGCATTGGGTTGCTTCACTCTTCCCTATCTTTCTCTCTTGCCGGCTGGAGCCCCTCCACATTCAAAATTGAACCAACTGTTACTGTAGATCCTGCCAGTCTCCTCAATCTTTTCCCTGGTGCTCTGTGCTACATTCAGAAACAATTAGCAACCCAACCACTGCAGTACATCCCACTCACCTCCCAACCATTTCCTAGTGCCCCACTTTTAACTTCATAGACCAGCGTGCACTGGTTACGTTAATTATTACTGCTTTTCTTAGAACTATGCAGACTAGTGTATCTCATTGGTGTGGTGGCAGTGTGGTGTGCTGCCCATTGGAGACCTGGTTAGTCTGCACCCCCCAGAATTATATAGTGGGCTGGCCCATTGGTGCGGTGGCAATATGGGGTGCTGCTACACTGGAGACTGGCATTAGTCTGCACCCCCCAGAATTATACACTGGTCCAGACCATTGGTGCAGTGGCAATGTGGGGAGCTGACATCTGGGAGTCTGGGGTTAGTCTGCACCCCCTGGAATTATACAGTGGGCTGGCCCATTGGTGCGGTGGCAGTGTTGTGTGCTGCCATGCTGGAGAATGGCGTTAGTCTGCACCCCACAGAATCACACACTGGGCCATCCCATTTGTGTGGTAGCAGTGAGGGGTGCGGACACCTGGGAGTCTAGCATTAGTATTCACCCCCCAGAATCACACACTGGACTGGCCCACTGGTGTGGTGGTAGTGTGGCATGCTGACACCTGCAAGATCAGGGTTAATGTACACTTCCCTCAAAGAATCCCACACTAGACTTGCCCATAGTGTACTGGTAGTGTGGCGTGCTGAAATCTGGGAGACCAGGGTTAGTGTGCATCTCCCTTAATCCCACACAGAGCTGGGGTGTTGTTATGGTGGCAGTGTGGCCTGCTGACACCTGGGAGACCGGGGATAGTCTGCCCCCCAAAATCAAACACTGGGCTGGACCACAGATGTGGTGGCAGTATGGCATGCTCACACATGAGAAACTGAGGTTAGTGTACACCCCCAGTCCGAATCCCATACTGGGCTGGCCCACAGTGCAATGGCAGTGAGGTGCACTCTGTTCACACAGTCTCAGACAGCAGTTCAGCAGTTGCTCACAGCTCACGGGGTTCATGTGCACCCCTGCTAACCTGTTGGAGCAGTCACAGTGTGGCGAGCAAACACCTAGGAGACCAGGATTAGGGGGCACCTCCCCAGAATCACACACTTGGCTAGTCCATTGGTATGATGGCAGTGTGGCAGGGTTAGTGTCAACCCCCTGTCCAAATCCCATTCTGGGCTGGCCCACTGGTGTAGTGAAAGTGTGGTGTGCTAACACCTGGAACACCAGGGTTAGTCTGCACCACCATCCCAGTATCCCACACTGGGCTGGCCTGTTGGTGCAAAGGATTGTGGCAAGCTGATACCTGGGAAACTGGGATTGGTGTGCACTCCCACATGATCCCACACTGAGCTGGCCCATTTGTGTGGTGGTAGTGTGGTGTTCTCACACCTTGGAGACTGGGTTTGTGTGCACCTCCCCCACCATGATTCCACACAGAGCTGGCCCATTTGTGTGGTGGCAGTGTGGCATCCTGCCATGTGGGAGAACAGGCTTAATCTGCACTCCCCAGAATCTCACAGTGGGCTGGCCAGTTGGTGCCGCGGCAGTGTCGCATGCTTACACAATGGAGTCAGGGCTTAGACTACACCCCCAGAATCCCACACTGGGCTGGCCTGTTAGTGCTGTGGCAGTGTGGCATGCTGCCATGTTGGAGAACAGGGTTAGACTACACCCCCCAGAATCCCACACTGGGCTGGCCTGTTGGTGCCATGGCAGTGTGGCATGCTGCTACATTGAAGACCAGTGTTAGTCTGTCTGCACTGCACAGAATCCCACACTGTGCTGGCCCATTGGTGCGGTGGCAGTGCAGTATGCTGCCACGTTGGAGAATGGGGTTAGCCTGAAAGCCCCAGAATCCCACACTGTGCTGGCCCATTGGTGAAGTGGCAGTGTGGGGTGCTGCCACATTGGAGACCAGAGGTAGTCTGCATTCCCCAGAATCCCACACTGGACTGGCCCATTGGTGTGGTGGCAGTGTGGCATGCTGCCATGCTGGAGAATGGGGTTAGCCTAAACCCCCCAGAATCACACACTGTGGTGGCCCACTGGTGCAGTGGCAGTGTGGGGTGCTGCCACATTGAAGACCGGAGTTAGTCTGCACCCCCCCTCAGAATCCCACACTCTGCTGGCCCACTGGTGTGGTGGCAGTGTGATGTGCTGACATTGGAGAAATGGGTTAGTGAGGGATGGGCACATTGGTGAGGTGAGGCTCTCAACTCCCAGGGATGCACTAACTTTGCATTTGGGTTAGCAGATATCTCACAATCCGATCCATTTTTCAATTGTCATATTTTAGGTGTAACCAGCCTCTCTGCTTCTAGCTTGACATAGGTTACCAGACAACACTTGAAGGGTTAAGCTTGACCCTGAGAGTAGAGGTCAGAGCCAAAAGGCTGGCCTTTAGGAAATATAAGGGAACGCAGTGGGATGAAGATAGAGAGGCATACCAAACTCTCCTAAGGGAAGCAGGGAAGGAAGTAAGGCAGGCAAAGGCCCAAACTAAGGAAACACTAGCACAAACAGTAAAAGAAGGTGACAAGACTTTCTATAGATACAATAGTGAAAGGAGAACATCCAGAGGGGGGTATTGCTAAGATCAAAGAGGATAAGGGGGCATGTGAGGAGGAGGACCATGTAAAAGCATCTATCCTAAATAGATACTTCTGCTCAGTATTTACTGAAGAGAAGGTAGGGAAGGGCCCACAGCTCAGCACCATGGACACAGCGGGGAGGGAGGTATGCACTAGCCCCTTCACAAAAGAAAGGGTCCTGAAAGAGCTCGATAAGCTCAGGGTGGACAAGTCAATGGGACCTGATGGCATACATCCCAGGGTACTAAAGGAGCTAAGGGTGGAACTAGCAGAGTCATTATCAGAACTGTTTAGTGAGTCTCCTCTGAGCACAGGAGAGGTCCCAGAAGATGGGAGAAGGGCTTATGTGATCCCGCTCCACAAGAGTGGTAGCAGGGAAGAGGCAGGGAACTGCAGACCAGTCAGTCTTACCTCAGTAGTGGGCAAGATTATGGAGGCACTCCTTAAGGAAAGGATAGTGCAAGACCTAGAATCCATAGGAGCACAGGATCCAAGACAGCATGGGTTTACAGTAGCAGGACAAGAGGACACAGCATGAGATTAGAGGGAGGCCGATTGAGGGGTAATGTGAGAAAGTTCTTTTTCACAGAAAGGGTGGTGGATGCATGGAAGGCCTATCTCAGGAAGTGGTGGATATGAATACAGTGCAGGGCTTCAAACAGGGATGGGATAGGCATACGGGAGCAATACAGATGAGTATGAATAGATAGGCCATTGACAGAGCAAAGGCCAATGGCACATTCATAAGGTGGAAAAAGAAATGGGCAGACTGGATGGGCCTTGCGGTCCTTATCTGCTATCACCTTCTATGTTTCTATGTTTCTAATTCCCTAGTGGGCCCCAGCCTGGATACAGGAGCCTGGCCCAATTTTCAAACCAGGGTGCAGGGCTTGTAGCCAATTCCTGCATTCCCACAGTTTGCAGTACCTGCAGCCAAGAGTTTGCCGCAGCTTGCACCCAGTTTTATAACCCGGACTTAAGCTGTGACAGTACCTTCTTTTTACAGCAGCTTGTGCCAAAGTTGTGGTGCAAGCCCAGTAAACCGGCTCCCCCACGGATGCAAAGGTACGCCAGGGGGGAGCTAGCGGAACTGAGCTGCGTCACCGCAGAGGACTTGTGACGGGGTGTGCGGCTCATTTCTTTGAATATTGCACCTCTGGCAGGGTTTGATGCAAGTTGGCACTAGCATCATACTCCCAGCTGCGAGTCCCTTGTGACACTCTACTTTAGTTTGAAAATCGGGCCCATGGTGTCTAGAGTCTGTGCCTGGAACTTCTTTTTTTTCTTTTTTCTATATTTAATGTTCAGTAGCACCCAAGAGCACATCAGATAGACATTCTGAGAACAGCACACATGGCAAACACATAGAAACAGAGAAACATAGAAACAGAAATTGACGGCAGATACGGACCTCCAGACCCATCAAGTCTGCCCAAGTATTCTACCTTCATGTTACCCAAGGACCCTAGGGGTTCCAAGAAATACCCCCCTTCCTCATCTCCAAAATTCTCTTGTGCCTAAACCATGCAGCTTTGAATCCTGTCAGTCTTGGCCCCCACCACCTCCTCAGGGAGTGCATTCCAACCATCCACCACCCTTTCTGTGAAACAGTGTTTCCTAATGTTTTCCTTGAATCTTTCCCCTTCTAGCTTCATGTCATGACCCCTCTTTTTGAGAGTCTCTTATTTTGTAAAATAATGCTGTCCAGAACCCTGTTAATACCCTTTTGGTACTTGAATGTCTCTATCATGTCCCCCCCTTTAACTCCTTTGCTCCAGGGTATACACGTTGGGGTCCTTTAGCCTCTCTGCATATGTCATGTGGCTGAGTCCCAACACCATTTTCATTGCCCTCCTCTGAACCCTCTCCACCCTATCCACATCGCTCCTGAGGTATCACCTCCAGAACTGGACACCATATTCAAGGTGTGGCCTCACCAGCTGCTTGTACAAGGGCATTACCATCTCCCTGCTCCTGCTCGTGATGCCCCTGCCTATGCATCCTAGCATTCTACTGGCCCGCCCTACTGTCCTCTCACATTGCTTTGCCACCTTGAAATTATTAGATATGATTACACCAAGGTCCCTCTCCTGCTCTATCACTTCCAGTACCTGCCCACCCATCCTGTACTCTGCTCCTGATTTCTGCTCCCTAAGTGCATAATTTTGCACTTTTTTTGTATTAAAACTCAACTGCCACATACTTGACCACTCCTCTAATTTGTGCAAATCCCTATTCATTTTTTCTATGCCACCTGAAGTGTCTACCCTGTTACAGAGCTTTGTGTCATCTGCGAATAGACAAACCTTCCCTCAAGCCCCTCTACAATGTCTCCTATAAAAACGTTGAAGCAGGCCCAGTGTTGCTGAGGGTTGAGGTGCTGGATGCCACACCTTGCACTACACCAGCAAACCCAGGTTCGGGAACAAGCCCCGGGTTGTTGGGGGTCAGCGGGGAGGAAGGGTGAGGAGCAGGTTTGAGCTGTCGTGAGGCGGCTCTCCTCTCCCGGGGAGGGATGAGGGGTTTTCCCGGCCCTCGGCTGCCACCCAGTGAAGGACAGATGGCAGTTCAGGCTATGGGGGAGTCTGGCGATAGCCGGGGTGGGTCTGAGCTGGCACCCGTAGTGCATGTGCCTCCACGTGCATGCACTGCCATGTCTTCTGGAGCCCCAGGAACTACAGGGAGAAAATGAGGGAAAAAGCATAACGTACATACAGACAAAGAAACATTGAACAGGATTGGTCCCAGTACCAATCCCTGTGGTACCCTGCTGGTCACCCTTCCCTCCTCTGATGGAACTCCATTTACAACCATCCTTTCGCCTTCTTCCCTCTAATCAATTTTTCACCCATCTCATCACCTCTGGACCCACCCACAGAGCTCTCAGCTTGTGCAGAAGCCTTCTGCATGGCACGGTGTCAAATGCTTTGCTGAAGTCTAGGTATGCCACATCCACTGCCCTGCCCTGATCTGTCACTCTGGTCATCCAGTGAAAGAACTCAATTAAGTTTGTTGACATGACCTCCCTTCCATGAATCCATGCTGTCGGTGATCCTTCAGATCATTTGATTTAAGATATCTGATCATTCTTTCTTTCAGTAATTTCTCCATTAACTTCCACACCCCTGATGTTAGGCTGACTGGCCTGTAGTTGCTTGTTTCTTCCTTGTGTCAACCCCCCCCCACCTTTCAGGTGGGGCTTACCTGATTGCTCCAGGGAGTCTGTTTGATCCTGTGCCTCTCCGCTGCCAGTCCAGGTCCTGCTTCTCATTCAGGTCTCTGTCCAGGCCCCCAGTATTGTTTTGGTCCTTGGGGGGCTGGAGGAGCTAGTCACGAGACCGCCGCGGGCAGCTGGCACTTTAAAAGTGCCTGCAGGGTCCGTGCATGCACAGTACAACAAATCTGTTTCTGGACCACTGCAATGCTCAAGAAATCGCTTCTCTGATGGTCTCAACCCCCAAAATGAGTGGGCTGGGGTCAGACACCTGAAGGAGGCACATGAGAAGTTTTAGCAGTACTTCGCTAAAGAGCACCAATAGCGTTTTAGAATTGGGGGCAGATATGAATAATAGTGAGCTGGCATGAATATTAATGCACTGCCTGTGTGCTGCTAGGGGGACAGTATAACATGAGCAGTAACAGGCAAGATAAACTGTTTAACCATCTAACTCTGCAGCCAGGTGACAAGGGGCAGAGGCTGCTGTAGAGCAATGAGGCAAATAAATCTGAACACTGTGTACTTTGGTGGCTACAGTGCTTTGAAGATGGGACTGCTGTGTAAACTGTGTGTAGACTGTTTGATAGCAGCCATATTGGGAACTATGACCCCCTGGTCCAGCCAATCACTAACTTCGGCACCCAAAAGACTGTTGAAATGACTTATGGGAGAGGTGTGAACTAATTTTGGGTGCCAAAGACCCTTTGCCAATCAATAATCGAAGGAGGTTAATATTTATTAATATTTCTGAATGACAGCAGGAGCTGACCAATCAGAAGCTGGGATTTTTGTGTGAAACCCAAGGATCTTGGGGCAGTTTGGACAGTCTGGTCTGGGTTCTGATCGAGCCAAGAAAGGTTCAAGCTGTGTATTGGAAAGGCAGGATGCTTTTTACATAACTTAATTGGTCAATCGGTCAATTGTCTGAGAATTGGAAAAAGGGATTTTTCTCTGGCTAAAAGAATTTTGGTGTTGCTGCTAAAAACGTCCAAAATATTTGGTGAAAGCTCTTGGTGGTTTGGTTTGGAGATTCAGTGTTGCAGTGACCCTGCATCACTGTGGAAAACACTGAGCCTGTGAAAAGAGTTAATTGGAAGTGTGTGTGTGTGTGTGTGTGTGTGTGTGTGGCGCACGCTCATGCCAGAGCCTAAAGCTAGCACTCGGTCTGCAGCAGAAGAAAATTGTGGAGAAGGTTTGCAGGTATCCAGAGCTCGGGAAACTGTTGGTCTTGCTGAAATCCAGCCATGGAAAGGTTGAGGTCCACTCCAGAGAAGGTACATTACTAGCCAAAAGCCACTGGCAAGGTAGAAATCGGAGTACTTGTTGTTGCACACCGGAGCTGTTTGCTTCTGCTCAGGAAAAAGGCAAAAATTACAATCTTCCCAGCTTCAGCTTGGAACCAGATAGGAAACTGCAATCCCTTGTCAAGTGAGGCAGACCTAGCTGCAGGGAGCCACAGTGCTAGGGCACTCTGGACCAATTAGGGGAGCTGGACCATGGGGTCTCTCCTGGGACTGGGTTCCTTATGGCCTAGTAGGCCTTGCATCTGGGCTCTGTAATCTGGCCTGCTTGGTGGACTGAAGGTGACAAGCTGCTAGAATCTTCAAGCAAGTCAGAAGGTGACAAGCTGCAAGTCATTGTTTCATCTCCAGACTAATAGTCACTGCCCATTCACTTGCTGCCCCTCGGAACAGTTGTTCCTGGATTGCTCAAACCCACTGAAACAGTAGCCAAGCTCTAGTTTCTGCAGAACCATGAGTAACTCAGGCTTGCCCTGCCAGTGGGGAGTAATTTAAGCAGTTAGCTACTTTGCTTAAAAAAAAATACTCCAAGGGTTGCAACGCCGGCCAACCCGTGGCAACCAGCAGGCCTGTGCTGAATTTGGGTACTCAGGACAGACAAGACAAAAGGGGGTTTGCACTGGTACCAGTGGGGGTGGGCACTGTTGATATTCTGGCCTACGGGCCCTGTTAACCCAATCAAACTTTCTCTTTACCTAACAGCAATCCTTTGTCCCAGGACCTCTTCCCTAGCCCTACTCCTAAAAAATAAAGCTGTGTTTTGTTCTTGGCAATTCCTGTGTTGTCAGCATAATATTATCTATAGCCATTAAATATATGTGTTTCACAGTACTGGTGAACAACGGAGTACTCAGTGTGTGGGGTGACTGCAAGGAGAGGTGGGTAGGTACAGTACGGGGTCATAATAATGCAAGACATTATGCCACATGCAAAAATCACACTGACAGTACAGCGCGATTTCTTACACGCAGCATAAGTCCTTTTTTTGCAGGGGGCTTCACCATCCGAACCTCAATAATGATTCTCAACTCGTTAATATGAAATCACACAAAGTGTGAAAAAAAATAAAATTTTCTGGGATCGGAACTCAAACCCTGTCCCAAACACAGTGCTTGGGTTCTTTGCTGCCAGTGGCTCATTCCATCGAGCCACGGCAGCAGCTCAGCAGAACTCTGTCCCAGCAGAGGTCTTATCCTCTGCCTGGGGCAGTGAGAGGGTGCAATACTGCGCATAGCAGCATTCGCGGTATTGCACCCTCTCGCTGACCTTTACAGTGCTATTTCAGGTTAGGACTTGTGTCGTATGCTCTTAAGCATATAGTATAGTGTCCCAGTAGGGGTAGGTACAGCATCCCAGGGGGGTTGTACTAATCAAACACCTGGCCCACTGTTATTTTACTCTGGGTGGAGGCACCGCTCTATTTTACTTTTATTCTGGGATAGAACCCCCAATTACCATCACAACAGACCCAGGCCCCTTAATCTGTGTGGTGGTCAACAGGCAGGGGTAGTAGCCCACTGGCACATGGCGCCTGGGCTACACTTGCTTCTGCCCTTGTGGAGAAGGACCATGTCTGCTCTTTTACAGTCATCTGCAACCACCCCTGTCTCTAATGATCTGTTAAACAGGCCAGTTAAGGGCTCTGCTAGCACATCCCCGCTCCTCAGAATTCCAGGGTGTATCCCATCAGGTCCCATGGCTCTGCCTACCTTTAGTCCTGCTAGTTCATTCAGGGCCCCCTCCACTTTGAACTGACTGATGTCCACCCCTCCCCATCTTTTCCCCTCTCCTTGATCTGTCCTCCTTCCCCCTCCCCCTCCACCGTGAACAAAAGTAGCTGTTTAGGATGTCTTCCTTCTCCTGATCCCCCTCCACCATATCCCCACCCTTATGCCTCAGCCAAACTATCCTACCCTTTGCCTTTCTTCTTTCACGCTCATACCCGTAAACATTTTTGACCCTTCCCTTAACTGATTGAGCTATTTTCTCTTCAGTCTTTGCCTTTGCTTTCCTGACCTCAGTTCCCACCTCCTTTCGCCTTTCCAGGTATGCTTCTCTATCCTCCTCCCTCTGTGTCTGCATGTATCTCCTGAACACTGCCCTTTTCACCCTGACCTTCTCTGCTACCTCCCTGCTGAACCGTAGAGGTTTCCTTTTTTCCTGTTTTTGCTGACCTGTCTGATGCAGAGATTCGTGGCTTCTGATATGGCCCTCTTTATTTTTGCCCATTTTTCCTCCACCTCCTCTAGATCCCCCAACCTGCAAGAGTTTCCTTGAGGCGGTCGCCCATGCTCTTAAAGTCAGGCCATCTGAAATCTAGGACTTTTACCTTAGATTGTTTACTTACTGGTGATGTCCTCAGTGTGAACCATACGATATTATGGTCACTTGTGCCTAGGCTTTCCCCCACTGAGACCCCCCCCCCCACTCTGTCACCATTTGTGAAGATCAGGTCTAGTACTGCCCCTTCCCTAGTAGGTTTCCTGACTAGCTGTCTCAAGAGTGCCCCATGAAGGGAGTCAATGATATCTCTACTCCTGGCAGAGGCTGCTGCTGGGGTGCTCCACTCCACATCTGGTAAGTTGAAATCCCCCAACAGGAGAACCTTCCCTTTGTTTGCTATCCTCTGTATTTCCTCAAAAATAGAGTCATCCATCTCCCCCTCTTGTGATGGTGGCCTATATATCACCCCTGTGTGAATAACATCCCCTTTCTCCATGTTCAGGGTGACCCATAGAGCCTCAGCCCCCCCACCAACATGTGCCCAGTACTTCTGTTGACTTTATGTCATCCCTCACATAAAATGCTACTCCCCCCCCCTTCCTGGCCTTTCTGTCTCTTCTGAAAAGAGCACATCCTGGTAGGCTCATGTCCCAGTCCTGGTCCCCATTGCTCCATGTCTCTGTAATAGCCATGATGACTAGGTCTGCTTCTGCCATGACTGCTGCCAGGTCTAGGATCTTGTTGCCCAGGCTCCTAGCATTGGTGCTCATGATCTTCCATACCTCGGATCTATTCCTTTGTCCCTCCTCTGTAGTGACCCCCTCCCTCCCTCGCTGAGGAATGTCTCTTATAATTTCCCCTTCCTCTCTGTTGACACCACACTTCCCAACAACCTTCCTCCCTCCGTGTGTTTTTCTGTAATCTAAGTTCTCCTTTTTGACCCTTCCCATTGATTTGATGGTATCCTTCCCCTCCTTTCCTTCTTCCTGTTGTCCAACAGCCTGCGCTAGTCATCCTAATTGACTAATGTAACATCGACCTTTTGTGCTAACACTCTATACCCCTCCCGTGTATGGTGGAGACCATGTCCCTTAAAAAGTCTCCTTTACCAGAAGTCACCCCAGTTGCCGTTGAAGTGGTACCCCCTTGACTGGCACCATTCCTTCATCCACTCATTTGTTCCGCTACCTCATCCTGTCTGATTTTGTCCCTGTTTCCTCCCCTGCCCCACACCGGTAGGCACTCCAAGAAGGCCAGGGATGGTGCTCCTGCCTCCAGCTTTTCTGCCAACTTAGCCAGACTATGCTTGAACTCATCAACTGGTTGGTGAGCTGGGCCATTTGTACCTGAATGGATTAGCACCCCCAGTCCTTCCTCCACAGCATCAGTTATTTTACCTATCTTTTCTATATCCCTTTTTGCAGATGCTCCCAGGAGACATTTAACTGACACCTTTAAATGGCTTTCCTCACCAATTTGTCCTCCACCCCCCTAACCCTAGAGTCACCTACCACCAATACTATATTGTTTCTCTTTTTCTCTTTGACCTTTCCCTCAGTGGATGCTGCTTTTTGGCTCCTTCTGATCATGCTGGTTGGTCTTTGGTCCTCCCCTATTGAGGTGGGCAACTGTTCCCCTGCCAGGGGCTCATAACGATTCTGCACCAGGGTGCTGAGGACCAGAACCATGTTGCCGCAGCCAACTCTTTTCTTCCTCCCACCCTCCCTCCATGGTCAAAATATCAACAATATTGCTCCTGTAATGAAATCCCAGTATTCTACCAAAATATGGTGCTTATGCCATAATATTATGTATGCTTTTGGAGCGACAGAAGCCTGCAATGGGATTATACAAACATACGAAGAATGCCAGCAGATACAGGACTGACAGTCTATCTAATCTGCTTGAGTGTGCAGCTAGCAGTCTGTTACACTGCAGCTACATCCCCCTCTCCTACCCGCATATCCAATTTCATGCCCGTACTAGCTGTTACCCCTCCCCCAGTGCCTCATTGGCGACCTTACCCCTGACTTTGACCCTTCCCCCCTCTTAAAACTGCCCACCACCTTCAAGGATACCACCTCCTCAGGCAGTGCATTCCACCCTGTCACCACTCTCTCTATGAAATAGTGCCTTTTCATTTCCCTTCTGAATCTACCACCCTCCAAATTTAGATTGTGCCCCCTAGAGTCCCTCCCTCTCAAACTTAAAATTCCCTTTGTACCATCTTTATTTATGCTTTTCATATATTTGAAGGTTTCTATCATGTCCCCTCTATCTTTCTGTT
Organism: Neoceratodus forsteri; assembly: GCA_016271365.2. NCBI lineage: Eukaryota > Metazoa > Chordata > Ceratodontiformes > Ceratodontidae > Neoceratodus > Neoceratodus forsteri. The sequence goes on along the minus strand of CM028130.1, from coordinate 151,692,251 downwards.
CCTTCAGGGAGTACATGTTGAGTTCCCTCAGTCCCTCCTCATAGGGTTTGCCCTCCATACTGAGGATCATCTTGGTTGCTCTGCGTTGGACCCCCTCCAGCAATTTAACATCTTTCTTTAAGTAGGGGCACCAGAACTGCACGAAGTACTACAGTTGCGGCCTCACCAATGACCTGTACATTGGCGGGATGATCTCCCCTCTCCTTAACATGATTCCTCTGGCAATACACCCCAACATCTTATTAGCTTTAGCTGACACTTTTCTGCACTGCGCTGAATGGTTCATTTGCTATGCTATTATCACCTCAAGATCTTTTTCGTCCTCCATAGGGGATAGCTGTACTCCCCCCCAATCAGTAATGATTCCTTGGGTTTCTTGGTCCCAAGTGCATGACTTTGCACTTCTTTTTGCATTGAACCCCAGCTGCCTTGTTTCCAACTAGTGCTCAAGTCTAGCCAGATCATCCTGTAGCCCCTGCCATCCCTTTGTGTCGTCCTCCACTGCACCTATCTTTGTGTCATCCAAAAAAAGGCTGATCTTATTCTTAATCCCATGTGAGATGACAGCAATGAAAATGCCAAACAACACTGGACCCAGTACTGAGCCCTGTGGTACTCCACTGGTTACTGCTCTTGGAGCTGAGAGTTCTCCCCTTACGACTACCCTCTGCTTCCTGTCATTCAGCCAGTTTCTGATCCACGCCACCATTTTCTCCCCTGCTCCCTGGTACCTCAACTTGCTAATCAGTCTGTCATGTGGCACTGAATTAAAGGCCTTGCTGAAGTCTAGATACAAGACATTAACCGCTTGGCCCCTGTCGAGCACCCTAGACAACCAGTCATAAATGTCCACCAGGTTGGTCTGACAAGATCTCCCTGAGACAAACCCATGCTGTCTGTTGTCCTGGAGACCATTCACCTCCAGAAATTATAATTTATTTAGGAGTGTTGCAATAAGAACCAATTTTATGCTCACTTGCAAACTGTGATGATGACTTATGCTGGATCCGCCTTGCTACAAAAACATTATGAATAAGAGAGCTAGAGGCACATACATGTATTATCATTATATATATATATATATATATATATATATATATATATATATATATATATATATAGTGACAGAGATTGCAAGTCATAACTTGCTTTCTTTGTCTCTTTTCCTCACAAACAGCATAGTCTTCTGGCAGGCAGCCAGGTGTTGCCTATTTGGCTGCTGGGAGAGGTTGGGTAACTCCCTGTTAACTGGAAGAGAGAAAGATTATTATTAGCACGACAGTAGGGAGTCCCACGTGGTTGATAGTTTTCAAGTTTCAAGTTCATTCAATGGACTATAAGTCATTACAAAACAGGATAAAATACATAATAAAGAATAAAAATGTTCATATTCCATTCCACTCAGTCTCCAAAAACAATGCCTTATACTGTACGATACAGCTTACTTAACATTTTATGTATGGGCATTTTCAGAGATAGATAGATAGATAGATAGATAGATAGATAGATAGATAGATAGATATATACATATATATATATATATATTTTAATTGTTTAACCAGGAGTGGCACACTAAGCTGAAAGTTTGTTTACAGGTGCGACCTGGGAGCACAGGGAAGTTAAGTGACTTGCTCAGGGTCACACAGCATGCAAGTGGGGGCTATACCTTTTTAAAATGACTTGTTAGCCTGGATCTTGTATATTCTAGCTTATTAGTCTGTTTTCCCTACTTAATTGCTGGGCCAATTAATAGGAATATCCCATTTCAGCAAATAGGGCATCTCAGGAGAAAATATCCAAACCCTGGAAAGAAGCATCCACGGGGCACTCTGTTCATTACCAAAAAAACATCTATAAATTTTTAGACGTTTTGGAGAGAATCCTCCTATAGTTTCTTCATGTCTAGAAAGAACCCCACCAGCATTGAAACCCACTGAATGCCTTTAAGTACTTAAATTTTTGGTTCATTTTACCACTATGTGCCACACCTAATTATGGTTCATGGCCACTTCTTTGGGAATTAGGAAACCCATAAAAACTCACTTACTGGCAAAATACAGGATAATAGCTAGTCTTTTCCCATCATGCATGATTTAGCCACTGCTGGACTCATTCCCTTTACATACCTTACTGAAAAAGATGCAATGGAATCCACAGCAATGCATCCTAGAAACGTCCGCCACACTTCAGGCAAAATCCCCTCGGCGCCCAAAATTATGGGAATGACACCTGTTAAATGATTAAACAGCATTTGCAACTTAATCAAGCTACCCGGTATTTAGCTTGCTAGATAACTAAAGAGGGTGCTAACTAGTTACACTTCCTGATGTAATGAATTCCTGGTTAACTAAGTTTTACAAGAAGTAAAGAGTACCTGGCTGACAGTGATGTAACCACCTGGCTACTGATGTAATCTGCCTAGTAGTTGTGAGGGAGAGACCATGAGTGTTTGCCAAGATATGACAAGATGTTTTTCATGATAAGATACAATAACCTCAGCCTTGCACATGCTTGCTAACCCCCCTGTGGGGGATTCCCTGAATTTTGCCCCACGGGGGCCTCCAAGTGCCTTCAGTTTGATCCCTGGTTTCCCCATTTTGCTCCTGGATCCCTCGGTTTCTGCCTCAGCAGCCTGGCCACTCCTGTAATGTCCTCTGAAGCCTACATCCGGCTCCTGCATAGCCTGTAATGGAAATGGGGCCGGAGGAGCAGAATCACCAGGCTGCCATTGTTTTCTGCCTCTGGTGCATTGGCAGACCGCACATCACCATCACGCATTTCTGTTTTTGGGCCATTCCTGCAGCTGAACTAGTGCCTCTCTGGTAGTCCCGGTCCCCTAATTTAGCAGTGCAGGGGCTTAATACCTGGAGAGGGCACAAGAGGAGCCTCTAATCATCTTAAATAAATGCAGCCTATCAGCGCTCCCGATCTGCATCCTGAATATTAATGAGGCTGCTGTGTGTGAATGAGGGAGCCTGCCTGCTGCCTGGGGACCCTGTATATTGGCAGCAGTGACAGGCTGGGAACAAGTTATATGGTTGCATTGGGGAAGTGATTTAATAGGGCACAGAGGCTACTATAAGACTGTGGGGTTAAATAAAAATAAAAGTGTTCCGTCTGGCTGCACCAGGACTTTTAAGTTGAGACACTACGTGAGACTGCTTATAAACTGTTTGCACAACAGCCATATTGCAGCCTTGTCTGGTTTAGTTTATTGTTCTAGAAATTACTACCTTTGAGCCAGAGGCTCTTTTACAAAGGTTCCACATCAATTAGGTACAGTACAAAAAAGGTTACATAGATAACACAACAATTTGTGCTGTGTCAAGAGCGAGAAAACATACAAATACATATCAAATCATTTGTGCAACAGGACATGAGATATCAATAATCACATTATTATTACAAGAAAGAGGTCATGCCAGATTAGGAGAAACAAATAGGGAAAAAGTCCAGAACAGAGAGGGTAAGTGAAAGGTGTGGGAGCAGACAATAGCAGGAGAAAAGGTTTCCAAACATGTCTTTGTCAAATAACGGAACAGGGTGGGTAGTGAGAAAATAGGAGGTTTAATCAGGGCAGTCACAGGAGCTGGAGGTGGCAAGGTGAGAGAACAGCCTTGATTTGAAAATACCTAGAGAGGTGGAGGCAGTAATATGAGTGCTGAGGGCATTTAGCCAGCTGGGGCACGATAGGCAAATGATCTTTGTCCCTGAGAAGTCCGGCATCGGGGGACTTGGAGAGGCTGGTGTTCTGATCTTCTGGTAAAACGGGTGCTGGCGCTCGGGCATAACAGGTCTTGGATACAAGGTGGAGTGAGGCCCAGAGTGAATTTTTTCGCCATCAGGCAGGTAAGGTACTTTATCCGGTTTGAGAGTTGCAACCAACCTGAGTCAGCATAGAGTTCACATGTGTGGGTCCGTCGATGTGGCCCTCTGTTCAGCTGGTTGGAGGGCCAGGATTCTTGCCAAGGTTTCTGGGACTGTTCAAAGGACATATGGGGGAAAACGCTGGGGAAATTCTTGGCACCCTTTTCGGGACCAATCAGGCATCGATGGCACTTAATAAATATACATTTTTCATAAAGACAAGTGTTTCAGCCAATCAGGAGCTGCCTAGAGCTCCCAAAACCCAAGGAACTTTTGGTTCTGGCTCAGTTCGGTAGGAGCCCATCCAGATGGAGGGGGACTCCAGCCCCTTTGCAGGAGGATGGGGCTGCAAGGCTGGGGAAGGGCCTGCCTAAGGGTTGCCAGCTACCTGTCCCCTGGAGCCTGCGTTTGGCCTTTCCCCATTTTCGGAAGAACTTTGTTCAAGAAAGCCTGATTTTGCAGCTTCAGCTATGAGAGAGCTTCAAGGCCCAGCAACTTTCAGCTGTGGGAGAGCTACAGGTATCTGCAACTTCAAGCGATGAGAAGCTCTGCCTAAAATGTTGCAGAATAAGAAGGTCACCTCTGGATTTAAAGTGAGATGGAGATCCTCGTGTTGGCCAAGTAGCCATTGGTTCTAGGAGGTACTGAAGTTTGTCTGTTACCCTGTGTTGACTCAGCATCACAAAGATTGGGTGGACATTTGGTTACAGGAATGGCCAAGAATGACTCTGGTTTAAGTAAAATAGTACGGGAGACTTGCCTCAATCTCTGTCTGGTGATGCTGCAGTGAGAAGAGAGGGCCTCTTCAGGTCGGTAAGCACCTCCATGATGAGGAAAGCAATTTTCAGTATCAAGGGACTGTTCACGTACACGAAGAGTTTGGGCAGTGCCAATTTCAGGGTCTTCGGAGGAACCCATTGTGTGTACCCCAGTCTCACTGCGACTGTGTCTCTAGTGAATATCTAGAGAATGTGTCCTGCATGCAAAGGGCCATGGCTGCTACATTAGCAGTGTGGCTGAAAGTGCCTTTAGTATCTGGATGTGTCTAAACTTCAAGAGTAATGTTGGCAATTTGGTCTGAAGCTAAAGGAGACTGTGAAAAAGGTCTTCAGGTATCCAGTGTTCAGGAACCTGCCTGCATTGCTGTAATCTGACTGTGTAAAGGTGGGACTGGCACTTAAGAGGCTGTGTGTTTCTAGCAATAGCCACCTGCAAGCTGCATTACAAAGGAAGTGTTGCTGCATCAAGGTGCTGTCAGTCCCAGTTCAGGCGGAAGACCATGACTGCAAACTGCACTGCCACAATTTGGAGCCAGGTAGGGGAACTGCTATCCCTTATCGAGTGGGGTAGGCTGGGACACAGGGAGCCACAGGCGCATGTCTGGATGCAAGGGCACTCTGGACCCATTTGGGGAGTCAGACCATGAGGTCACTCCTGGGACATGATAGAAACGTTCAAGTACCTCAAGGGAATCAACAAAGTCCAAGAGGGTAGCATCTTTCAAAAAGAGAGGTGTGCAAGAACAAGGGGGCACAATTTGAAGATGGGGGGGTGGCTCAGAGGTAATTTAAGGAAGTATTTTTTCACAGAGAGGGTTGTGGATGCATGGAACGGCCTTCCAGAGGAGGTTGTGGAGTCAAAAACAGTGGTGGAATTCAAGCATGCATGGGACAGTCATAAGGCAATTCTAGGGGGTGAGGGTAGGAAGAAGTAGGGTGCTGGTTAACTAAGACCTGCAGCTTATTCATTAGGTAGGGAAATGGGCAGACTGGGTGGGCCAAGTGGTTCTTATCTGCCGTCAAATTCTATGTTTCTATGTTTCTATGTCTGGGCTCACTTGTGAACTGGGAAGCCTTGTGTTGTGCTCCTATTCTCCAGTCTGCAAGCAGGCCAAAGGTGGCAGGCTGCTTGACTCTGCAAGCAAGCTGGAAGGTCTAAGCTGCAAGGTGCCTGCTATCCGTCTCAAGCTCATCAAGGTCCAGAGTTCTGCTGTTCCATGTACCCCAGAGATGTAGTCCCAATGCCACTTGAGACTGTCTGTAGAACCATGAGTAAAAGCAGGGATTGTCCTGCACCTAGGGACTGTATATTGTTCCTTTCAAGTTTATGCCCAGTTGCGTAGTAAAATCCCAAAGTTGTTAAAATGTACTGTTCACCTGCATATCCACCATGCTGAGTTTTACTAATCAAGGAAGAGATAAAGCTGATTTAATTCAAACCAAGTAGACCAACATCAGCCAGCCAGCTGCATCGCACAGGCCTGCAACGTTTAGTGTCGGGTACCCTGGGACAAAATAGTGGGGTTCTTGTCTGGACTGGGGACTGGTACCAGTTGGATTTTGTTACATTTTTAAAATCTGCAGCACTTAGTTAGTCAGAGGGCTAAATCTATATCCATCCGAGGGTTGGTGGTTGCAAGCATTGAAATATGGTTTTTGAATTTAAAAAGTGGAAATGATTAGAATTTTAGAACAATCAATTAAATGCCAATTGCCAAATGTGATTACTTAGAAGCATAGACTTTGATGGCAGATAAGGACCACTTGGCCCACCCAGCCTGCCCATTTTCCTACCTATTGGATGAGCTGCAGATCCTTGTTAACCAACAGCCTACTTCATCCTACCCCCTACCAGAATTGCCTTTTGTCTGTCCCACCACGCAAGTTCTTGAATTCCCCCACTGTTTTGACCCCACAACCTCCTCAGGAAGACTGTTCCATCCTCTCTGTGAAAAAATACTTCTTCACGTTAGCCCTGAGCCATCCTCCCTCTATCTTCAAATTGTGTCCCCTTGTTCTTGCACATCTCTTTTTCTGAAAGATGCTATGCTCTTGGACTTTGCTGATTCCCTTGAGGTACATGAAAGTTTCTATCATGCCCCCCCTCTCCCTACTTTCCTCAAGTGTATACATATTAAGCCCCTTTAGTCTTTCTTCATATGGCTTCTGGAGCAGACGCTGCACCATTTTAGTTTCCCTCCTCTGGACTGCCTCCATCCTGTCTATGTCCTTGCAGAGATGGGGTCTCCAGAACTGCACCCAGTACTCAATATAGAAACATAGACTTTGATGGTAGATAAGGACCGCTTGGCCCAACTAGTCTGCCCATTTCCTGCCTATTGGATAAGCTGCAGATTCTAGTTAACCAAAAGCCTACTTCCTCCTTCCCCCCACTATAATTGTCTTATGTCTGTCCCATGCACTCTTGAATTCCCCCACTGTTTTTGACCCCACAACCTCCTCAGGAAGGCGGTTCCATGTGTCCACCACACTCTCCATGAAAAAATACTTCCTCACGTTGCCCCTGAGCCATCCCCCCCTCCCCATCTTCATATTGTGCCCATTTGTTCTTGCACATCTCTTTTTCTGAAGATGCTCCCTTCTTGGACTTTGTCGATTCCCTTGAGATACTTGAAAGTTTCTATCATGCCCCCCTTCCTCAAGGGTATATATAGTAAGCTCTTTTAGTCTCTCTTCATAAGACTTATGGTGCAGACCCTGCACCATTTTAGTTGCCCTCCTCTGGACAGCTTCCATCCTGTCTATGTCTTTGCGGAGACTGGGGTCTCCAGAACTGCTTGCAGTACTCCAGATGGAGTTTCACCAACTGTCTGTACAGAGGAATAACAACTTCTTGTTTTCTATTGGTGATACCTCTCACTGTGCATTCCAGGATCCCCCCAGCATTCCTTACTGCCTTCTCACATTGCTTGCCTGCCTTTAGGTCATCTAATATGACTACCCTCAGGTCCCTTTCCATTTTTGTTGTTGTTAGTACCTCCTCCCCATTGTTTAATCTTCCCCTGGGTTTTTGTTTCCCAGCTGCATTACTCTACACTTCTTTGCATTAAATCTGAGCTGCCATACTTTTGACCATTCCTCCAATCTTGCCAAGTCCCTTCTCATCCCTTCCACACACACCCTTGTGTATCAATCCTGTTGCAGATCTTTGTGTCGTCTGCAAAGAGGCAAACATTTCCTTTTAGTCCCTCTGCAATGTCACTTATTAAGACATGAAAGAGGACTGGTCCCATTACTGAACCCTGTGATAGCCTGCTAGTAACCCCCCCTTTCTTCGGAGTGGACTCTGTTTACTATTACCCTCTGTATCCTGTTGTCCAGCCAATTTTTTACTCAGGCTACCACCCTGGGACCCACTTCCAGGCTGGCTAACTTGTTTATTAATGTTTTGTGTGAGACTGTGCCAAATGCCTTGCTGAATTATAGGTAGGCCATGTCAACAGCCCCTTCCTGGTCTACTACTTTGGTCACCCAGTCAAATAAATCTATTAGATTTGTCTGACATGACCTTCCTACTGTGAATCCATGCTGTCTTGGGTCCTGTGCCCCACTGGCCTCTAGGTACTCAACAATTCTTTCTTTCAGATGTAATTCCATCATTTTCTCTACCACTAAGGTCAAGCTAACAGATCTGTAGTTTTCTGCCTCTGCCTTGCTCCCACTTTTGTGTATGGGAATCACATCCACCCTTCTCCAGTCCTCAGGTACCACACCATCCTCCCATGATTTGTTAAAAATGGTAGTCAGTGGTGTCACTAGTTCTTCCCTTAGTTCTTTTAGAGTTCTGGGGTGAATCCCATCAGGCCCCATTGCTTTGTCCACCTTCATTTTTAGGAGTTCTTTCAGAACCCTTCTTCTGTGAATGGACTGGTATCAATCCCCCTATCCAGAATGTTTCTATTGATTGGTTTAGGTACCTCCCATTCCTCTTCTTTTGTGAATACTGAGCAGAAGTATTCATTCAGTATCCCTGCTTTTTCACTGTCATCCTCTGCCCACCCCTTCCCCTTTATTAAGCCTCACTATCCCTCCCTTGGTCTTTCTTTGTTCCCTAATGTACCTATAAAAGGTTTTATCCCCCTTTTTAACTGAGTTGGCTGTCTTTTCCTCTGTTTGGGCCTTTGCTATTCTGACTGCCTTCCTCACTTCCTTCTGCTTTAACTGGTACAGTTCTCTGTCCTGCTCCTTTTGTGTTTCTTTATACTTCCTGAATGCTATCTTTTTCTCCCTAACCTTCCCCACCACTTCTTTTGAAAACCACAGTGTTTTTTTTTTCTTCGTTTTGATTTGTTTATTTGCTTCACACAAAGGCTTGTTGCATCTGTAATGGCAGTTTTGTTTTTTCCCCATTGATCTTCCACCCTTCCTTCTTTCCCGTTTGCTAATGCTTTTCTGAGGCACTCTCCCATTTTGGCAAAGTCAGCCCTGCTAAAGTCCAGTGCCCTACAGCTGTGTTTACTGTGAACCACACTGTTTGGTATTCACTTGTTCCCAGATGGCTACCCACTTCTAAATCTGAAATCCTCTCTCCACCCCCATTTGAGAGTACCAGGTCTACGATTGGTCCCTCCCAAGTGGGTTCCAATACTAGCTGTCTGAGGCATGTCCCCTGTAGGCATCGAGAATGACCCTGTTCTTGGATGTGGCTGCAGCAAAGGTGCTCCAGTTAACATCTGGCATATTCAGGTCCCCCATCAACAATATCTCTCCTTTTTCTGCCATTCTAAGGATGCCTTCTATCATTTCCTTGTCCATTTCCTCCCTGAGACAGGAGTTTGTATACAACCTCCCTCCGGATTGTGGTGCCATTTCCTGACTCCAGGGTGACCCACAGTGCCTCCTCTCCTCCCTGTTTTTATTTTTGTTTTATTTTTATGTCTTTTTATGTAATACTACTCATATAATAACTAATCAGAACTATAGGTGATGTTGTTACATATACTGTTTACATATAAATATTTTTGTCTTTTCTTATGTTGTAAATCTAATTTTGAAAATTAAAAATATTATTAAAAGGAAAAAACCTTCAGTTCCATTGGTTTGATCCCTTCCCTTACATAGAGAGCTACTCCTCCTCCTTCTTTTTAACCCTCCCTGTCCCTCCTGTAGATTGTGTACCCTGGTATGTTGACATCCCATTAATGATTCTCTGTGTACCATGTTTCTGTGACTGTCACGATATCCAGGCATTCCTCTTCCATCAAAGCCACTAGTTCAGGGAGCTTGTTACCAAGGCTATGGGCATTGGTACTCATCGCTCTCCATTGTTTGATTCCCTTACCCCTTTTAGCCCCATCCCTGTCCTTACTGCCTTTTTTCTCCATTTACTCCTGTCCTGTTCACTATTGACTTCTCTACCTTGGTGTTTACCTCACCAACTACCCTGATTTGTGGAGGAGGGCTGGGATTTCACTTCTCCTTTTCAGTACCTCCCCATTGGCTAGTTTAAATGCTTGCCAATGAATCATTTAAACCTATCACCTAATTGATGCTTACCTGATTGAGACTTAACCTCTGCCTCCAATTACCCTTTCCTAACACTCCCGATGCAAATAAATGGTGTTTTATCTCTTTTGGAAAATTTTGACATGTGAGCATATTATTAGCTTAAGTCACTAATTGTCAGGTATTGATGCTGTGGGGTTTGGATATGGTAATTCCATGTGTGGGGTGACTGTATGGGGAGGTGGGTTGGTACAGCATTCCAGGGGGTTGTACTACTAAATATCTGACCCACTTAAAATGTACTCTGGGTAGAGGCACCACACAAGTTATTTTATTCTGTCTTGGGAAAGAACCCCCGTAACAGCAAAACAGGAATGCAGGCCCCTCAACCTGGTTAGTGGCCGCCCAGGCAGGTGTAGTAACCCGTGGTGGACAGCGCCCCCGGTGACACATAAGAACAGTTCTGTTGGGGAACTGTATAAAAATATGTGCTCAAATCCTGCTCGGTGAGTGAGCTGCCTAGCCACTCCGAAGAAAAGAAGAATGCCAGGGGCTGTAGTAGAATAGACCATATGTCTCCCGCGATGACCTTTGCAATCTAGGAGGCTGGTTGTTTTTTGTAAGTTACCTAATTTTTATTATGTCATAATAAACCTTTTGGACACCTATGTTTGTGTTGGTTATTCTTGGTTGTCACAGCTCTTGCAACCCAAATCATTTCTCACACTCCGCAGTCTGTTACAGATATTAAAAAAAAAAAATGAGACAATAAAAGGAGAAAGAAAACTAGTGCCTAAAGTTTGTTGACTCAGCCAGAAGTGGGAAAAATGAGACCTGAATATTTGTGGTCCTACCCTCCCCCCTTTTATGATAACAGCAAACAAGACAAGACAAGCTGAGGGTCTGGGGAAGAAGAGAAGGAGGAACAGTTCTGTTAACACCAGAGGGACAGGTGGAGAGTCCAGCTTCTCCTGGTGTGACCAAGCTGAAGTGACCTGTTGGCTCAGGCATGGTGGTGGACCCTGGGTCTAGGTAGCAATGTTCTCCTCTGGTGAGGTCCCCAGAGGCTCGGGATCCAGCCGGGGTCAGGGAGCAGAAGCCCCCATGGACGTCAGAAGAGAAGTCCTGCTGGTAGAGTGAAAGATCGAGTAACCCGATGGTACGTGAGAGTAGTGGAGGGCCACCTCTCAAGGGAGATCATTGGGATCCCTGAGGATCAACTCCTGCCATCTGTACACAAGGGAGACGGCAAATATGTAAGTTAACTTTCATTGAACTTCTCTTGAGAAATTAAAGTCCTACGCAGTAATTTGCAACTATGTAACCCCATGGGGAAGTGCTGAATGAAGGTCATCAGGTGGAGGAAGCCTGATAAGGGTTTGGAGTTAGTAAGTCCAAAGTATGGGGCCAGGCACTGGAGTCTGTTTCTTTGAGTCACTAGGAATCAGTGTGGTGTTGGAAGGAAACTCACACAGTCAAACTGCACACTAAATTTTGGAGTCGATCATAATGCTGACATACAGAATTCTAGTTGATGTCACTTGCTGACACACTAAGACATGCACTGGCATGGTCCCCGGGGATAGTCCTCACCCTGTCTGGGAGGACGACGCATGCAAATGGTCTTGGGAGTGCCAGGGCTCCAGGAACCCAACTTGTATGATAGGGTTTTACTAACAGAAACAGTGATGGTAGTGCTGTTTTTAGACTCAAAGGGAGCTAATCCTGCAAATGAAATAAATGTTTGGTATTGTGGGTCTTACATAAACCAAGGGGTACAGGGACCCTAATAAATGAAACAGCAGTAGTAGAAAGCCTCTTTAAATCAAAGGGAATAAGATCCGAGTACATTGTTATGACAGTGTTGTATACTGGGTGTGATTAGGAGCTCATGGTAACTGAATATGATTGATGATGACTGCTGATGAAGAACTAAGGAAGGTGAGGGTAACGCCCTTCAAAGCTGCATTACACTGTTACAGCTTAATAAAATACATCCTGCTTGATCTCAGCTCTCAGTATGGGCATTCAGTTTGTGTGCAAGTTTCATAGATTGTGGGTCCCTGGAAATGTGCATTGATTGCCTGGTCCTCGGATTCACCCTAACCCATAGTGGAAGAGGTTAAGGTAAACAAAACAAAGAGAGACAGGGTTTCGTGGCCTAAGATGGGTGCCCTTCTGAACGAGAAGTACCACCATATCACAGGATCCAAGGCAGCATGGTTGCACAGTGGTAAGATTTTGTCAAACAAATCTAATGGATTTCTTTGACTGGGTGACTAGGGAGGTGGATCAGGGAGGGGGTGGATGAGGCCTACCTGGATTTCAGCAAGGCCTTCGACACCATCCTACATAGGAGCCTAGTAAACAAGCTGGGCAGCCTGGGAGCGGGTCCCAGGGTGGTAAACTGGGTCAAAAATTGGCTGAGCGATAGGACACAGAGGGTGGTGGTGAATGGAGTTTAATCCAGAGAGAGGAATGTGATCAGCGGGGTTCCTCAGGGATCAGCGCTTGGACCAGTTCTCTTTTTTTTTTTTGATCCGGTCCCCATCAGGCCCACCTGCTGTCCCCATGCCCAGGTTTGCCCACCCTGAGCGGGGCCACTGGGGGGACTCTGCCCCCAATGGACACTTTTTTGGCAAACCCCGGCTTACCCCCCAAGATGGGGCCACAGGAACAGGGCACACACCCCCGGCAGACGTCGGAGGCAGTGGATGGTGGGGAGAGTGGGTTGTCATGCTGGGGCCTGGATTTTTAAATATTTTTTTTTTGGGTACTTGCTCTCTCAGTGGTAGGGACATGCAATGATATCCAGCCTCCACCCCACCCCCCCCTAACAAGATGGCCCTGGCCACAGCGGTACCCCCAGCCTCTGCCAAGGGTCCGTAAAGTACCAGACACTCTTCCCCTCCCTCTCCCCAGAGAAGGAGAGCAGTCCCCAGACACTCAATCCTTCTTCCTCCCCGCCTGCCCGCCAACACCCAGGTCTGTTCCCGAACCTGGGTCTTCAGCATCGCAAGTGGAAATCCAACTGCTGAGCTGGCAGGCCAGCTGGACCACTGCTCTTTAATGTCTTCATAATTGACATTGCAGAGGGGCTGGAAGGGAAGATTTGTCTCTTTGCAGACAACATTAAGATCTGCAACAGGGTCGACACTCCAGGAGGTGTAGAGAAAATGAGAAGGGAACTAAGCAAGCTTGAGGAGTGGTCAAGGGTGTGTGGCAGCTTAGATTCAATGCAAAGAAGATCAAGATCATGCAGCTGGGGTACAGAAATGTGGGGGAGGAGTACATGATGTGGGGGGGAGAGGTACTGACAGCCACCAAAGAGGAAAGGAACCTGGGAGTAATCATATCTGATGATCTAAAGGTTATCAGACAATGTGAGAAGGCTGTGAGGAGAGCCAGTGGAATGCTGGGGTGCATAGGGAGAGGTATCTCCAGCAGAAGGAAGGAGGTGGTGATACCACTGTATAGAACATTGGTGAGACCTCATCTAGAGTACTGTGTCCAGTTCTGGAGGCTGCACCTCCAGTAGGACATAGGCAGAGTAGAAACAGTTCAGAGAAGGGTGACAAACATGGTGCAGGGGTTGCACAGAAAGTCATATGAGGGGAGACTGGAGGATCTCAATATGCATTCCCTGGAGGAGAGGAGGGGGGATATGATAGAGACTTTCAAATACCTCAGGGGTGTAAATAAGGTACAAGAGGGTAGCATCTTTCAAAAAAAGAGATGTTCAAGAACAAGGGGCCATCATATGAAAATAGAGGGTGGGGAGTAGACTTAGGGGTAATGTGAGAAAGTATTTTTTCACAAAAAGAGTGGTGGATTCATGGAACAGTCTCTTTGCAGAGACTGTAGGGTAAAAATGGTAGGGGAATTCAAAAACACATAAGACAGACATAAAGAAACTCTAGCAATAGGAAAGAGAGGGTAAGCAGCAGATCATTTAGGATCTGAGGCATATGAAACAGGTAGGGGTCATGGCAGACTAGGTGGGCCAAGCTGTCCTTATCTGCCGTCAAATTCTATGGTTCTGTGGTTCTATATACCCCTAGACACATGACTACCTAAATCTGAATCCTAATTAAACGCATTTGCAGTAAACCATTGGATTTGTATTTTGGAATCTGAATCCTAAAATCATAAATCCTAACATAAACATCCTATTAGCGACACCACAATTTAGGATTTTTAGCACATCAGTCCCCAAATCCTAAATCCTAACTTTAGGATTGGAATTCGAGGTATCCAGATCCACAAATAAGTATCTGATCACCCGTGATTTGTACATCCCCTCCTGGCTGACCTGCAACTGACATTGGCACTTGCCTGCCTTCTTGGCCAGAGGAAAGTTTCAGCTGCAGTGACCCCATCATCGGGGGGTTGGGGCGGGGAATTGAAAAAATGGGGAGAAAAAGAATACTATAAAAGTTGTGGAAAGAACTGTTACACTCACCTATGTGGGGCTACAACATATACAGTATCCAAGATTTCGTAGAGTTTACCCCCCATTTCATCAGGGGAGTGGTCTTCAAGTTCCAAAGTCACTGTCTCTGCTAAATACTCAGCATGTTTAAAGTTATTCAGACCCTTGTGGAGCTCGCCTTTTGCAAGGATGGGATAAAAGCCAGCCATCCAGAATCCTGTATTGTGGATAATCCTACAGACACTTCAGAGCCATTACACTGGTTTCTCTCAGTCCTTCAGTGGTTGAAGTCCAAACGTGGAACCTTGAAGTGAGCTTTTGTGGCAAAACATAAGCCTTTCTTTATACTTTCTGGTTCACTTCTAGTATTCCACCCCAGAAGCAAGTGCACCCTTTTCTACCACAGAATCAGCCATAGTAATACTAGACTAATGGGTGACAAAAAACATGTTAGCCTTGGCAGATTGCTTTCAAGTAGCACCTCTTTTCGCAAATCTACTACAAAAAAATAAAAACATGGAGTGGACCCATTTACTGTCTGATCTGGGTGCCATTGATCCAGTACCACAGGAAGAAATGGGTCTGGTTGTACCCTGTTTACTTCCGGGTCACAAAGAAATCTGGGGTTTTTCATCTGGTCCTAGATCTGCGGTATCAATTAGAGAACTGTTTAGCTTACTGTCTGACAATGTTTAGTGAATCAGAGGAAAGCGTACTTTTATATCATGTTCAGAGCTGGAGGCCGAGCTTCTAATATCAGGCTGCCAGGCTCAAGCTTGCAACAACACACAGGGTCTCTCTCATCAAAGGCCTTGGAGGTCTGGGTAGCACAACTAAGAGGACATGGACAGTATACTATGTACACCCATACTTGGACGACTGGCTTATTTCAGCTGAATTTGAGGAGTTCACAGCAGACATTAGAGATGTGGTAAATTAGCTAGAGGCCTACTGCTTTCTGATAAACAGAAAGACAAGCTTCCTGTTTATAGTTTATTCATTGTTGATAACACTGCTCAGATGCAGCTTCTCATTTTCAGTGACTTTATTCTTTCAACTGGTTAACAGCTTGGGGCTGAAGCACAGAGAGGTCACAAGATTTGTTCAGGGTCACACAGGAAGACATTAGCTGTGATGAGATTCCAGCTTTTGACTTCTTTTTGTTTGTTAGTTTTGTTTTGTTTTGTTTGCAGTCATGGTTATTTCCCTCCATTCACTGACCAGCCCCTATCTGCCTTGGTCCATCCAGCCCCATCACCCACCTTCTCCAGGGTTTACCTTACTTCCAGTGATTTCTCCTACAGAGTGCCTCCCTGTGGCAGGCCAATCAGGGCTGGCCAGGTCCCTGGGGAGCACAATCCAGGTTGCTCTGGAGGAGGAGGAGGAGCCTAGTCAGTGGTGCAGGGCCTGTGGTGGACTGGAGTACTATCCTTGTTGGTCAAGGGGCTTGCCTCCTTTTCTCCTCAGGGTCACAGAAGATGCAGTGACACACCACATGTGCAGGCTGAGGCACAGACGCACACATCAGCACCTGAATGCAAGCCCTCCCCTGCTTGGTGTGTTCCCCCCTCCCAGCGAGTGGGGAGCAATCCACTGGATGCTCGATCCTCTCTCCCCAAACTGGCCCCCATGCGACCTGAGGGGTGGTCGGTCTTGCTGGTAGTGACTCTGCCACTGTGCTGCTGGGTTGGCTGAGTCCATGACTTCTTTCACTGCACAGCCTTTCTATGCCTGTCCCTGTCTTGAACTTTTCTGAACAGAGTGAATCAGGTATTTCTAGCAGAGAAGATGATGCATTGTTTATGGCAATGTCAGGGAATGGTTCTCATGGCTCCCATATGGAAATGACTGCATCCACTGAGTGAGATGGTTTCCTGCCTGTGTATGTTTATGTGGGCTATTGTTCACTGCAAGATATAAGAATTTGTTTTCCCTTTTGGAGACTGAACACATCACTAAACAGACTTTGTTTCCCACCCTTCCCCAGGTGAGGAACTTCTCCAGTCTTTTCTCAGGAAGACTCACCTCCTACAGAAGTTCCCTTTTGTTGGAGCTTCCTCTTCTGGACTTGTCCACAGATGCCAGCCTGTGAGGCTGGGGGTTCATTTGCTTGGGCATCCAACAGAGGATAAGTTATACAGGGAGTCTGATCCGAATATTACTGATCAAAAGACGTGGGCAGTCTATGAAGCTCTTTCCTTGATTTGGCACCACTGATTCTGGCAGGGGATGTGGTAGTCTGCACGAGCAATTATATGATTGTGGTCCAAATTTCACATCTGAGTGGGCCCAACAGCATTTCAATTCTGGTGGATACATTGAACTTACTAGATGGGTTGAAAAACATAGTTTGTCTCTCTGTCAGTGGTTCATCTTATAGGAAAACAAAATGAAACGGTGGACTGATTGAAAAGGAATGCTCAGATATTTGTAAGGAAGGACGGAAAGTGAGTTGGTGCTTGGGTGGGAGGGAGGAAGGAAGGATTACTCTGCAGATACAAAGCTGCTCTGTCTGCCCCAGGTTCCATGCCTCCATAATATATATAGGGCTGGCAGTATAGCCTGGAGGTTAGAGGAACGAGGTGTGAACAAGCTTGATAAATCCAGCAGACCAGGCCTGAGTTTGATTCTCACAGCCTCCACTTGCATACTGTGTGACTCTGAGCAAGTCACTTAACTGCCCAGTTCTCCCAGGTCGCCCCTGAAAACAGGCACTTGTGTCTAGTGGGCCTTACCTGGTTACCAAAGCCTAAAATAAATAAAAATAAATAAATATGTATATATATACAGTATATATATCAGGAACAATGCAAGCAGACAGCACTCAGCCTCCCACCACAGTATAAAATATTATAAAAATAGTATAAAATGAGTGGTGGTACAAACGTATTAAACTCTGCTCACTAGCATGGCTGCCAGCATCCCAGTATCGAACTTAAGGACTTAAGGTCTGACGGAGCCCATAGTGAAACATTATGTCAGATACTGGGGTGCTGGCAGCCTTGCTAGTGAGTAGATGGTGACCATGCTGGGCTGACCATTGACGCGGGAGAGAGAGAGAGCAAGGAGGTTTTATTGTTTATCCACTCATTTTATTTTGTGTACCTGTAGATTAGGTTAGCATCAGGGCTGGGTAGCCCTGGTCAGGAATTTTAAAGTGAGTTAGCAATAGTGGTGTAGGTTTTATTTTTAGTAAGAGAACAGTTTTTTATGTTGTTTTGTTACCGTCAGTTTTCAGGATCTAAGCCCAGTGAATTTGGAGCTAAAACTAAAGACATTACTGCCACAAGCTGCCTGATCATCAGTTCTCCTCTTTAGCTACCTGTCCCATTTGCCTGTGAAGTACACGGTGGAACAGACACTTTGCTTACCTTGTAGAGGACTGAGGAGGATTTTGTTATGGTAAAATGTCGAGCGGAAACGTGGGATGACGTGGATCTGTTGTCTGGGACCCGAGTGCTTAATCTTGCTGGCAGAGCATTGCAGAGATTGCCCTTCCAGGCTTGGCTCGTGACCCAGGTGTGCTCCATTACATTGTGGTTGGAGGGCAACTGTGGTAGTGGTTGGGACCCTGGGAGTGAGCTGAGCTCTGGGGGGGGGGTTCTCTGTTAGGAAACTTGGAGTCTGTGTATAGGAGTTGTTGGCCACTAATTCCTTTAGTCCTGCTCGTGTCCTTTGATGGAGCTATCTCGGCAACTTCTGCCTTGGTGGGAGCCACCAAAGATTTGGCTTTACCCATTGGGCTGAGTGGGACTGGGGATCGGGATTAGACCCTGGATTGTTTGGAGAAGCACTTTCCAAGTAGCCAAAGTTTTTCTATGAGGGGACACTATCCATCTGTCTAAAGAAGTTTAAAGATCTGTGTAAGTGACTGCGACTGGTGTCTGGGGCAGGTTGACCTTGTATTATGGAAGAGACAATCCTATTTAATTTCTGTTTGGGGCAGTGAGAGTGCCATAAACTGTCTCCTCATCTAAAGATAACTGTGAAATCCAGGAACTAGTAGAGTGACAGACCCTGGGAACTGGATAGTGATATAGTTTAGCCTTAGGAGGTTAGAGCTCCTAGGGCTGCTTTTCCAGAGACTATATTGGACTGGGTTTAAATTCAATTCTAAGACATTTAAAGTTTGACTGCTCTAAATGATGTTGATTACACACTGGGGCATCAGAAGTTGCACAGCGACTCCCCTTTAAAAGAAAGGTGGTTGTTTTGTGTTAAATTGTTTTTAGGCTGTGGGTGGGGGAATTTTATTGGGATTGTTGGATAGAGTATTGTGTTATAGATTGTATGAGTGGTGTGTGTGTGTGTGTGGTGATTGGTGTGTTAATTTTATTAGTTGACAGGGATGTGCTGGCTAGCAAGGTCGGTGGTCAGGCAATACTCTCCTACCAGGCTTGGCTCCGTGATCTACGTCCTTTTTTTTTTTTTTTACCAGGGAGAAACACACAGAGCTGAAGCTTGTTTACAGGTACAACCTGGGAGCACAAGTTAAGTGACTTGCTCAGGGTCACACAGTATGCAAGTGGGGGCTATGGGATTCAAACCCAGGTCTCCAGGTTTGCAGCTCAGAGCCTTAAACCACTGTGCTATACCGCTTCCTTTTGATGACCTCCTCCCCCCGGCATCAGAAGTGTACAATCGCTGTAATGCACTGGGGATAGCCAGAGGGGGGAGGTGGCATAGGTCTGCGAAGCCTGGGGGGGGGTGTCCTGGGGCAAAATGGGTCCAAGAGAGGGGTCCTCCCTGCCTGCCTGCCTTTATCCGGGTTGCTCCTGAAAAAGGGACCTCTGGTCTCAGTGAGCTTACCCAGTTATCAAAATCTAAATAAATAAATGGTTCCCATGTCCAAGGGTTCCACAATCTGGGAGCAGGATGCTGGATCTGCCTCATCTGTCTATCCCTCTCGGGCAGTGTTGTGCAGTGCCAGATCTATTAAAAACAAGACAGCAATTATTGCTGAGCTTCTGGCAACAACTGATCTGGCTTGCATCACCAAGACCTGGCTGGACAATAATGCTGGTCCGATACTGGAATCAACTGTTCCAGCTGGGAACTCAGTGGTACATTGCCAGAGAATGGATCATAGGGCCGGGGGAGTAGTCACTTGTTTTAAAACAAACCTGGGCCTTACAGGCATCCCAGTAGGAGTGACTGGGGGCCTTCAAATGTATCGTAGCTGCAGGTGCAGGTTGTAGGATTCTCCTCATCTACCCTCCACCTGGAGATGGGGGGAAATTCCTATAGGAACTCGCAGACTTCATGTCAGCCTGGCGTTGGAATTCTCCAGATGGATTATTCTGGGTGATTTCAATGCCTGGGTAGACGATGGAATTCTCGCAATTTGATTCAAGAGTTCCTCCAACTGATGAGTTCATTGAGTCCGGCACAGGTTATTACCTCTGCAACTCGTATTCACAGTCATTCCTTGGACCTGGTCTTCCTGCTAGGGATGGAGGTCTTTGACCTGGTAGTGGAGCCGGTGAGTTGTTCAGACCACCACACTTTCAGATTCAGGATTGTGGCACCCCCAACAGGCCTGGCCCTATGGAGATGGTCCAGTACCGCCCTTTAAGGGGATTGATCCCACATGGCCTAATGGAGGTTGTAGACCTATCAGGCATGATGAGTGTATGCGAAGACCTGGGAGAGCTAGTGCTGGCCTATAATAGGCCATTACTGGTGCCCTTGATTCTGTAGCACCTGTTCATGTTCTCCCCCCTTCATATCTCATCAGAAATCTCCATGGTTTGATATGACTCTGAAGGAGATGAGAAGGATGGGTCGAAGGCTGGAGAGGCACTGGAGGAAATCTGGTCTGGCAGATGACAAACTTAGATTGATGGTCCATTACAGGGACTATCAATCAGCAATCTCCTGTAAGAAGGCAGAGTTCCTGTCCAAGGAGATTGCTGCAGCAACTAACAGACAAGATCAGCTCTTCCATACTGTCGATATGTCGTGCAAGCCAACCTGTCTTCAGACTCGGGGAGCTTTTTCACAAGCAAGATGTGATGAGTTTGCTCAGTTTTTTGCTGATAAGAGTGCCACTATCAGATCGAAGATCCAGTCAGTGCCCTCAAACGGACATTGCAGTAATGGGCTTGAGGTTGCAAGTACTTGGCCTGCCTGATCTGCCTTTAGCCAGTTGGCTTTCGTGGATGTTGTGCAGATCATCCAGGAGTTACGGCTAGTCTACTGTAGTTTGGACACAGGACCAACATGCCTCCTGTTGGGATGTGTAGAAATCATTGGCCCAGCCCTTACCATGATAGTCTGTTGTTCTCTAGTGACAGGAGTCTTTCTTTAGCCCCTGAAGGAGATGATTGTTAAGCCACTCCTAAAACAATTTTCACTGGATCCGGACTGTCTGGCAAACTACAGGCCTGTCTCTAACCTACCCATGTGGGCAAGATTATTAAAAAGGTGGTGTCTGTGCAACTGCATGATCACCTAACAACTTATGACAGCTACGATCCTCTCAAGTCTGGGTTCAGGAAGAGGTACAGTACCGAGACTGTTCTCGTCCAAGTGTTGCATGAGCTCCTAACAGTGAGGGATTGAGGAAGTCATACCATCTTAGTCCTCCTCGATCTCTCAGCGGCATTTGACACTGTAGACCTTGGGGTGTTGATGGAGCGCCTGCGGGTATGCTGTGGACTGACTGGTACAGTCCTCAGCTGGTTTAAATCTTTTCTCACAGGCAGGATGCAGAGAGTTGTGTCGGGAATTTTCTCCTTGCCTTCTCTGCCCCTATCCTGCGGTGTTGTAGAGCTCAGTCTTATTCTCCATGTTGTTTGCAGTGTACATGCTGCCATTGCAGTACATCATTAGGTGGTATGGGCTGAGTTTTTACTGCTATGCAGATGACACTCGGCTCTACATGTTCTTCACTCCTGGGCAGGAAGATATGGTCTTGTGCTTTAACAACTGCCTCTTGGAGATCTAAGACTGGATGAAGGCTAACTAGCTGAAGCTAAATCCAGACAAGACAGAAGTACTGGTGTTAGAACCTGGTCACCTGGGTGTGAGGGTACAAGCTGATCAGACCTCAGAGCTTTTGCTTGGGGACTCCTAGCTGCTTACCTCAAATCAGGTGAGAAATCTGGGCATTGTGCTTGACAGCGGCTTGACACTAAAATCACAGGTGTCGGTCATTGTGAAAGCCTCATTTTACCACCTGAGAAACATCACCCGGATTAAACACTTGAACTCCTCTAATGACATGCCAACATTGGTTCATGCCTTTGTGACCTCTCATCTAGATTACTGCAATGTCATATACCTAGGGCTACCCGGGGGTAGATCTTTGCCAATTGCAGCTAGTACAGAATGCTGCAGCCAGGTTGCCCTCTCACTCTGTACCCGGGTGCCCCCTGTTTTTTTTTTGTTTTTTTTTTACAATTCTCTTTATCTCCCCCAGCTCTGGAACTCTATCAGGCCTCTACTTGTCCCCTCACTCTACCGCCCACTGTGACCACCGCCTACCTCAAAGTCATTGCTTCCTCCCGTGGGGCCCCCCGGATCAAGTCCCAACAGGAGGTAGTGGGGGGGGGCAGTGGTGGCGGTCCAGCATTGGGTGTGTGGTGGGCAACACTGCAGGCCATCACCTATCCAGGCCAGAGGGGTATTTTCTTCCCCTTATCTGGAGAGCTCCCCCCCCCCCCCCATCGTGGTTCCACCTGACATCAAGGTGCACAGCAACCTTGCCGATGTCAGCCATGCATCTGTGCTGTCCGTGTTCTGCAGCACCCCCAATCCCCACTGTGGGCTGCTGGAATGCCGGCCAAGCCTCAACCCTCCCCCCGGGAGAGGAGAGCATCCCAGTGGGTGCTCAATCCTTGCCCTCCCCTGCCGACCCCTGGTGCCCGAGCTTGCTCCTGAACTCAGGTCACCGGCCGACGTGGCGCGAGGTGTGGCATCCAGCACCTCAACCCTCAGCACCACTGAGCCTCCCCCTGGTTTAATGGGGAAATCCAGGAGTTGAAGAGGCAAGTGCGAAGGCTGGAGAGACTCTGGCGGAAAACTTGCCTGAAGGGGGATAAACTTAGACTGCTGAATCATTACAAGATCTACCAATCAGCAATTTCCCATAAGAAAGCAGAGTTCCTGTCCAGGGAAATTGCTACAGCAAAGAATAGGCCAGCCCAGCTCTTCCGGACTGTGGACAGACTGTGCAATCCAGCCTTTCTTCATCCTGGTCGAGCATTATCACAAGTACAGTGTGAGGAGTTTGTGCAATTTTTCACTGCTAAGGTGTCCACCATTAGGGATGAGATCTGCCAGTGCCTTCCCATTGGACCGTGCAGTGATTAATCAGGTGGTACCAATACCCAACCTACTTGGTTCACCTTTAGCCAACCAGCAGTCTTGAATATGGTGAGGATTATCCAGACTTTGCGACCAACCTACTGTACTTTGGATCCGGGCCCTACACACCTACTAGTGGGGTATGTAGAGGTTATCAGCCCGGTCCTTGCAGGGATAGTGGGGGTTTCATTGAAGAGAGTGATATTTCCAGAACCCTTAAAGGAGGCAATAGTATGCCCCCTTTTGAAAAAACCCTCCCTTGACCCCGACTGCCCAGCTAACTACAGACCAGTCTCGAACTTGCCCTTTATAGGAAAAGTTAATGAGAAGGTGGTCGCCTTGCAGCTGGAGGATCATTTAACCAACCACAATATCTATGACCGTCTCCAGTCTGGCTTCAGGAAAAGGCACAGCACCGAGACAGCCCTGGTATGGGTACTTAATGACCTTCTGATGGTGACAGATCAGAGAACCCGTTCCATCTTGGTTCTCCTTGATCTCTCAGCAGCATTTGACACCGTAGATCATGGGGTGCTGTTCGAGCACCTGTGGTTCTTCTGTGGACTGAGCAGGGTGGTCCTCAGTTGGTTTCGATCATTCCTCGAGGGCAGATCCCAGAGAGTGGTGTCAGGGATTTATTCCTCAGCCCCTCACTGGCTGCCCCGAGGGGTTCCACAGGGTTCGGTGCTGTCTCCCATGTTATTTGCGGTGTATATGCTCCCATTAAGGGACATTATAAGATGGTACGGGTTGAGTTTTCATTGTTATGCCGATGCCTCTCAACTGTACATGTCTTTTGTGCCTGAACAGGAGTTAGACTCTGTCACGGTGTTTAATAGCTGCCTGCTGGAGATTCAGAACTGGATGAGTGCTAGTTGGCTTCGGTTGAACTCGGGTAAAACAGAGGTATTGGTGGTGGATCCTGGTTATAGAATGACAGGGGCATGGGCGAGGAAGCCCTCAGGGTTTACATCTTGGGAGGGACCCTGATTATTGCCTCGGGCCAAGTGCGTAACCTGGGTGTGGCATTTGATGAAGGCCTGACCCTGAGGGCGCAGATTTCGGCTGTAGTCAAATCCTTCTTTTACTGTCTAAGGAACACAGCCCAGGTGAAACACCTGGTCCCGCCCAAAGATCTTCCTACCTTGGCCCACACCTTTGTCACCAGTTGTTTTGATTACTGGAACGCCCTCTACCTAAGGCTACCGGGGTTGGATATCCGCCGCTTGCAGCTAGTGAGTGATGGCCAGGTTGTTGACTGGAACCCCTAGATCCAGTCATATAACACCTGTGCTGTGTGAAATGCACTGGCTGCCAATACAGTGGCGAATCACCTTCAAGGTCACACTGCTTACCTATAAGACCCTACATGAGCAGGGACCCCACAACCTGAAAGAACTCCTGTCTCCTTACTATCCCTCACTCTCACTCTGATCCTCTTGCGAGGGATTGCTAGAGAGTCCCAGGGTATACCTAAAAACATCAGGAGGAAGATCTTTTGCATTTATGGCACCTACCCTGTGGAATTCTCTACTGCGCCAGATACGAGGCAACCTGACCTTGGAAGGATTTCAAAAATCCCTGAAAACACGTCTATTTAACCAGGCATTTGCCGTAACTCATTGATTGTTTGTTAAAATATTTTATCTGTTTTAATGTGTAATGCTGTGAAATTATTTTAATGTATAGTGTTAAGGCGCCCCAAGCTCTGGAAGGGAGCCTCTTACAAATAAAATTTGACTTACTTACTTACTTGACTGGCTTACCTAGATGTTGTCGTGTCACACCTGTGCTACACTGTCTGCACTGGCTGCCGATAAATTAGCAGATCTCCTTCAAGGTCAGTAAATGCTTCCCCCGATTGTGGCCTGGTATTACCTGTCTGCAGTTGCCTCTCTTGGTGCACCTGACACCATCCTCATTAAATAAAGTTGGTGCCTCCCATCACTTTGTATCTCCTCCTTCCTCCTGTCTCCTCTGTATGCTGCTCTTTCCTCGCCCCTCCTACTATACATAATGTCCCCACTTCCTCTTCCCTTCCCATATGAGAGGCACTCAATGGGTAACCTAGTATTTATTTATACTTTTTTTGTATTTATTTATTTAACAGATTTTAGGATTACAGTCTTTGAGTCAGGGACTTATTTACAAAGGCTCTGCATCAGAAAAAAACAAATACAAACACTTAATACATATAGACATAAAATGGTATCTAAAGGTTACAGTTTTTTCAGTCATACAATATTGCAGAATCAAGATCAGCTATACTTTGCATTGAACGTGTTAGCGAGAGCTGTATTTTAAAGTTTTCAAGAGAACAATAAGTTTGCTGATACAGGTTTGATATTTACAGCGAAGTAGAGAATTAGACAGATATCTTGTGAGTGCAGCCAAAGGAGGCATTGTTAATAGGTAATGTTTGGTAGCCCTATTGGTAGGAGCTCAGTGGCGGGGTGGTCCCGTAAGATGATAGACAGATGACCCGGCACTAGTGGATACATTGGCAGCGCCATGAAGTGTGAATGTTGCCTCAAGGATACTCTTATAGTACCACTTGCAGGCATTTGTATATATTGTAAACTACAAGTTACTTGCACATATTGTTTATACACGTTTTTGCTGTCTCAGACTATTGTTGTTCAGATTTCTCTATTGTATAAGTCTCACATCATTATGTATTCATCCTGTGTACACGTTCTGTATTATGTATACTGTTTCCTTATTGTACCTTATACTTATCTAAACTTCCCAGGTCCACCTTGAAAATGAGTTCACTCAATGGTGTTTCACCTGGTAAAATAAAGATTGATTGATTCGTTGATTGATTGATTGATTGCTGACCTATAAAGCCCTACACGGCCAGGGACCCAGCTACTTGCAAGATCTTATTTGCCCCTACCGCCCCTCCCGTCCACTCCGCTCCACTGACGAGGGATTGCTAGAGATTCCCAGGGTCAAACTAAAGACATCTGGGGCCTGTACATTTGCTTTTGTGGCTCCGACCCTGTGGAATTCTTTACCTCGTCAGATTAAAGACTGCCAGACCATCGACCGTTTCAATGTTGAATTAAAAATGTTTTTCTTTTTAGCCAGGCCTTCCCTGATGGGACTTAATTTAAGGATCTTAACATTTTAGTTGTGATTAAAGTATGTTTTGTTAATTATTTAAATAGATTTTAATGTTAATAATATTTAAGACGCTTTGACTCCCTGAAATTTGCACTGTATAAAATAAAGCTTTGATTGATTGATTGATAGATTTTAGTGCGTCAGTACCAACGCTCATTTTTGTACACAATAAAGAGGCATTTTGAGAAACTGTGAGTTGGTGAGTAGATCTTCTCTTATACTATGGCAGGAGGCTCAGTGCTGTCTCCTTGCATTGTTCCGAAGGAAGGATTATATTTACACCTGTGTTTCAAAGATTGGTGGCTGTAAGGTATAGGGCCTTAGGCTCCTAAGTTACTTTGACCAGATGTTGGACTAACTGGTGGAGTTATCAGAATACTCAACCGTGAGAGTTTATTATTGGGTCTAGCATAAATGTACCTTTTGGATAACAGATGGAGGGGGGGCTAGTTTGTGAAACATAAAGGGTTCATCAGAGTCTGCATTTTCTAATCTAGTCCTTGCCAGATGACAAGGAAGATGTTATTTTTCCATCATGCACTTCTGTAACTGCTTTTGTGTCTGTGCTTGTATGGGTGTAATTGCTATTTGGTTTTTATCGTATTATGTTCCTCCTGATTCTGTATTGTGTGTTATTCATTGATTTGCATTGTGTACTACATCAACTTGGAGCCTTTGTAAAAGAGCCCTATGTGCTCAAAGGTATTAATCCGAACTGTGAAATAAAAAAATAAAAGAATGGTTTCAGTTTCCCCCGAGGGCATTATTTTACATTCTACCAAAGAGACTGCAGTTCCGAAGTGAAGCTGGCTTAGGCTTCCCTGGCGGACATCAGCAAGAAGGCCGATTGCTGAGTGATTTAACCCTTTACCAAGCAGTATAAAAAGCAGTGCAATACAATACCGCTTAGGTTTGTATACAAGCTTTTATACAAGCTGGATCAACAAATGCTTTGCACTGAAAACAATAAAATCAGGGAGTACAATTAAAAGAAACACAGTACAGGAAATATGGGTATACAAAAAATATAAATATTAGAGAATGTATGGAAGTATTACTCCACTACGAAGGAGATTACCTTTTTGAAAGCCAAACTGATGCATTAGTGTCAGCTCTGAACCCCAACAACAATAAAAAAAAACAAATACACTATTCAATACAAGGCAGTTCCAGTGCAATGGAGTTTATGGTAGCTGGATAGGCAATGACATTGATAGGATAAAACTTACCTTAAATTACAGCTGACCTGTCAGTGCACTGGTAGTGCTACCGCTCATGTTGCCAGTGACCCGGGATCAGGAGCTATCGCGTATCATCAAGGGCTGGCCGGGGGGAGGAGGATTGAGCATTCCAGAGGTGGTTCTCCCCCTCCAGAGAGGGAAACGGAAAATTGTTTAACCAGGAAAGGCACACTAAGCCAGAGCTTGTTTGCAGGTGCGAGTGACCTGGGAGCACAAGAAAGTTAAGTGACTTGCTCAGGATCACACAGTATGCAAGTGGGTGCTGTTGGGATTCAAACCCAGGTCTCCAAGATTGCAGCTCAGTGACATTAACCACTACACTATATTGCCTCCTAGGCAGGGAGAGGAAGGGGAGTTGCATTGCTGCAGCACTGCCACCTGGGTGACCACAGTTGGTTATACAGCTGAAAGGCACACTTGGTGGAGGAGGGGGTGCAGATGTCAATGCAGTACGCACATGTGAATGTGTCATGACATCAGAGACATGCCTTAGGGCCTGGGGAGAACAGAAAATGTGAAAGTAAGGCCCTGGCACCAGGTGCTACTGGTATTAGCCCTGGTATATCTGACCCACAAACTCAACCAAGGTCATCTTCATAAGGGCCAAAATCACATATTCTGTCAGAGGGTCCTGCTACCTGTGACCCCCCCCCTGTGGGAGAGGGGACTAAGGCTATGAGGCAGATGATGTCCCTTATGTAAGTGGCAATGGGGTCTGAGTGTCAGTGTGAGAAGGCAGAAACAAAATCAAAAGAAATAAACTTAAGCATTACCAGCCAAGGGATGTAACTTATGTATGCTGGTTCTACAATCCATTAATTTCAGTGTAACCCCCCATTCCCTGAGGTTACTAGAATCCTTCAGTCATCAGTGTTAGGTAGAGAAGGCAGCTGGTGATTATCTAGTTGAATGGATTTTCACCTTGTCCCTCTCTGCTGCTCGGTCAGAGCTATCAGCAGAGAGGTGACGTCATTTAGAACTCTCACAGCAAAATAAGCCACACAGCTTGTGTGAGAGGGGGAGTAGTCTTAGAATTCTGAAGTGAGTGTCATCCAGCAGCTCCGAGAGTGAGCAGCTCAGTGTGTGGAGTGTCTGTATTTCTCACCCTAGTGGAGGACATCCTTTTCCTGACTTGTGAAGTGGTGGAAACCATCTCCAGGGGTTCCTGTGCCTTTATACCATGTGGGATGAAGGGGTCTGCCGAGGATTTTAGGGGCAATCCCCTGATCCAACCTTGAACTGTTGTGAAGCTGCCTGTGTGTAAAAACTGTGAGTAGATTTCTGTTGAGAGTTACCCAGGATATGTACCTGCCTTTTTTCTGTGGGGTGACTCTCTGATAAAGGGCCCCATTCACCAATTTCTGTGAGGATTATCTCAGAAGATTTGTGTTTTTAAAGTTTGCTGACAATAGTGGATGTCCCATATGTGACTTGCCCTTTGTTCAGGACTTTAACCTTACACCCTAGCGGTGTTCCTGATATTAAATGTGATAAACATTTCAAGATAGCATCAGTTTCTACAGATTCAGTATTTTGGTGAGGTGTAACTCTGAAAGAATGGCTGGGTATGGACGTGGAAGCAAAAGGTGGGAGACCCCCCCCATCTGGAATGACCAGTTCAGCACTTAGGGTTCTGTAAGGGTGCCTGTTTTCTGTCAGTGCACGTGGCCAATGGCTGAAGAAGTTCACCCCTTGTATGTGGGTTTTGCAAGTTTTGAGCCTTGAGTGCTCTGTCGTGGCCAAGGTGCCACACTCCTATCCTATGCCATATGGAAATGTTCTAAGTCCTGGCCTAGTGCCACTCTTCCAGAAGATTGTGTGTGTTTTCACAGTGGCTAGTTCTACATTCCAGATTTCAAATCCTATGTCATATGGGAACTGTTCTAGTACTAGCGTAGTGCCATGTCGAAGAGAAATTGTGTGTTCACTGTGGCTAGTGCCACAGTTCCAGATGTTTAATCCTTTGCTATACAGGAGGTTTAAAATATAAAGGTATAAAGGAGGCCTTGTGCCATGAAGTGTAAACCCTTGGGGATCCATCTTTGCTCTTGCATTTCCAACTGTGTTTTGGAATAAAGCCACGCTCTAGAATCCCAGCCTGGTATGGGCAATCTAGTTAATGCTTCCTGAGTGGATTTACTGGTACCCCTGTCCAGAAGTGCAAACCTAGCATAGCCCTTAGCAACCGTTCTCTCCCCAGCGCCTAGGTTTTGATATAAGTCTGGTTGTGTCTTGTACTGTACACACATCTTGTGTTTTTCTTCTTTATCTGCAAATTTAGCTTTGTACCCCCACCCCTCTCTTTTCCCCTAGACTATGGGAGGTGTGCCTACTGGTTAAATAAGGGCCGGTGGGGGGGTTACATTAGCTTTATTGTTTCTTGGCGGTCCATCTTAATATGGTGACATGAAAATACTTTTGACTGCTTGGTACATCTCAATCTTCAATGTAAATGGAAGGGCATTGAAGTGTAAGGGGAAGGGTAATTTCTTGTCTGGAAGTTTGGTTTGCCAGCGTTCCAAGTAATATAATTACTTACCCTACCAAATATGCAGAGTGTACAATGAAACACGTGCAGAAAGACCATGGGGGGAGATTATGACAAACTGAATTGCAGACACCAATATTGGATTGATAGACTGGAAGCATTGCAATGGGCATGTCTGGGTGACAAGTTCAAAATCAAACCTTTTTTTGAATTAATGAATTTTGTGTTTCAGAAAGCTGAGTATTGATATGTGAAATCTGTCATTTCACTTGAATCTAAACTCTTCACATGCAGTAAGGCATGAGGGGGCATTGGTTGTACTAGGTTTACCCCATGGTCAGGGGCACAGTAAGGTATGAGGCGAAGCCGAGTGCCTGCAGCACCCTGACCATAGGGTAAACGTAGTACAACCAATGTCCCCGGAGTGCCTTATTGCTTATATAAAATGGGTCCAGAAAAATGCAAACATATTTTATTAACATCTTTGCAAGATTAGTTAAAAAGTATTAACTTAAAATAAAACAGTTCCTCCATCAGCAGGGGATGCTGCAGGGTACACTGTGGGTTGTCTGCATGGTACGTGTGGAAGTATCTGCATTGTTTTCTAGATCACAACAGCAGAAACAACAAGAAAATAATGCCTTTTTTTTTAAATTTCCTTACCAGTCAACTGTAGATGTGCTGTGACGGGAGGAAGGACGTCATGCTTTTGGGGAGATTTATTTGTGCTGTGCCGGGAGGTAAGCGGTCTTACTGACTAAAATGTGTGCGGTACAATTTTCTTCTGCTGCTATATAAAATGTGCTTGAGATTTCCTGTTCTTTGTTCAAAATCAGAATACTGTGAGTACTGAGGAGCGATCGGGCAGTGCGGTAATAGAACAGTGGTACTTGCTTGACTGCTGATAGCACAGCTAGGGATATGCTCCCAGCTTAGCTCCACTACCACACCAGTCAGGCAACAGGCTGTGACATGTTATGGTGATTCTGTGGAAAGAGGGGGGTCTCTTAAAAAAAATCTGACTGCAGTCACTGTAAATAAATGAATTTAATATTTTACAGGGGGAGAATAAATGAGAAGGTGAGCATTATGGCTGAGAGAGCAGAGACAGCGAGCAGCCGGGGAAATGCAGTCAGTGAATGGGTGGGTAGGTTGGATAACTGAGTTTTGGCAAAACAAATACATAAACACAAAGTGAGCTGAAAGTATAGTTGGTGGGTGGGCAAT
The DNA here is from genome assembly GCA_016271365.2 of Neoceratodus forsteri. Classification (NCBI taxonomy): domain Eukaryota; kingdom Metazoa; phylum Chordata; order Ceratodontiformes; family Ceratodontidae; genus Neoceratodus; species Neoceratodus forsteri. The sequence continues at coordinate 151,661,312 of CM028130.1, read as the reverse complement.
GAGAGGAGCAACTAGGTTTTGCCCTCATGTCAGCTAATGAAAGAGTGAAGAAAATACCACAAAAGCGATGTTTACATTTGAATACTGTGTTTTCTGGCACTGAGGGACTTCCAAACAGCTGGCACACTGATTTGGAATGTGCTGCACCATAGTTGGCAGGGCCTTGTTTTTAGTCATTGGTAGTGCTCTCTCAAGGCCATGGCTAGAACCAAGTTTCGGCCAGTCAGGATGCAGGGATTACCTAACCCATTTTATAACTTTTCCTAACACATAGCTCCTTCCCAGCTTTGTGGCTTTTTGTCCTTCCTCCCACCGATCCCTGTATATTTATGTTTTCTCCATTTTATCCCTGTTTAGCCCCCCCCCCACACACACACACACACCTGTCACACTGCCTTGCGATCTATCCTCTTTCCTTTTCCTTCTCACTATTCTTTTTTTGCTCAGCTTGTTTTCATGAATAGCTCCTTAGGTACCTTTCCAGATGACATGATATACTGGTTACAGGGTCTTTAACCTAGTGTTCTAGCTGGCCCGCTGGCACAGAGGTAGGGTTACCACTTGCAGCGCCAGCGACCTGGGTTCAGGAACGGACTCGGGCTGCTGAAGGGCTGGTCAGGGGGAGGAGGATTGAGCACCCAGAGGCTGCTCTCCTTCTCCAGGTGGGGTGGGACACATGTCCCGCTGCTCTACCGCCACCTGGATGACCATGGGTGGAGGTGCAGTGGGACTGCAGAAGAAAGGGAGGGGGGATGTGAGCCGGGGGCTAGAGCACTCGCACGTCATGACATGTGCCACCCCTAGGCTCCCTTAGCGTGCCAACATCCTGTGGAAGGGGACAGAAAAAGCAGAAAATGGACCCTTGGATGCTGGTGTAGATGTGGGATCTAGCTCCCAGTCACCATAACCTGGCTCTCGTGGAGGACCAACCGAGATAGCCTGACACACACTCTAATGGACTGGAGGGGAAATGTGGGGCCCCTCTCCTCCCCATCTGGGGGGGTAGGCTGAGGAAGCATGGAGGTGGATCTGGCTGCTCCCTGATAGGTACCGGGGTGGGCAGAGTGAGCATAAGACCCCCCAGAAGAGAATGGCTTCCAAGGTGAGAAGTGGAAAAAAAAACCTAGTGTTCTAACAAAATGTTTTTATGTGTCTTTGCAGATGAAGCTCTTGCATTTACAGACCTACAGCAGTATGCAGGATTTTCATATATGGAAAGTGCCCCTCCTGTACTGCGATCTACAAACACATGTGATTATGCTTAATTTATTCTATGAGAGCTTTTGCATTCGTGATTTTAATTGTTGTACACCACTTTTCGCACTTTAGGTTGTCTGTTGTTTCCATGGCAACCACAGAAGTCAGACACTGCTGCATTGTAAATGGGCATGGTCTTCATGGTCAAACAGCACTCATCAAGCACTACACATGAAACATTAGCTGAGTGGCACCAGGAGCCATTGTCTTTTGTGATCTGCCTGGTATGCCTGCATTTGTATTTTGACCTGTACTAATGGGTAGTTAGTTAGTGTTAAACCAGGTGGGTACACTGATCCCAGGGACTGTTTTGCAGGTATGACCCAGGCCATAAAGATGGCACAGACAGGGTACAGCAAGTAGTTACAATGCATTAAATGATATGAAACAAAAGGTACAGAATTGAAAGAGCTGGGTATTATGTGGCACAAATGGAAGCAATTATAGTGCAGAGTCTTTGTGGCAGCATAGTACCCTATCCAACATATATCATAATGATAATAAATTCCAGAGTCATTATGGCCCTTCAGTTGTCACAGCAAGACAGGGGTGGAAAGCAGATGCTTTACCTTTGGATGGGTCAATTTACCATCGGAGCCACTGCAGTGGTGGTACTGTGGCCTTCCCTAAAAACTGTTGTTGTGGAGCGAGGTTGTTGTCCTTAGCCACATGGTCTGAGATTTGCTGGTAGAAAACCTTCTTCTTTTTTTTCTATATGTAGTTTTATGGTGTTTTTCCATTTTTGTCCCCATAACCCAGCCCACTACCTCAGACATGCACACGTACATGGAGGCGTATGTACGCAGTGTCTTGAGGTACCCACTCACTACGTGTCACCTCCACCACCTACGCTGACCACGGGCCTCCACCCAGTGGCATCAGGATTATGGGGAGTGGGTGGCAACCACCCTCCGGAGAGGAGAGATGCCTTCTGGCTGCTCAATTCTGCTCTGAACGCCCCCACCCCACCCCCGGGCTGGATCCCCGACAACCTGGGTCTGTTCCTGAACCTGGGTTGCCTGCATGGCACAAGGTAAGGCGTCCGGCACCTCAGCCTACAGCACCACTGTGCTGGCAGGTACAAAACCTTTTGAAGATTTTACTCAGGTGGGAGAAGATGGAGATGGGGCAATAATTGTCAATTAAGGTAGGCTCACCAGACTTAAATATGGGGATGACTCTGGCTTGTTTCCAGATGGGGGTATGGAGGAGGAGGTAAGGGATAAGTTAACTACCATTGCCAGAGGTTTGGCAATAACGTGGGCTACAAGTTTTAGGAATCTGGGCAGAGACCATCATTGCCAGCGCTTCCTTGGTTAGGGAGGGTCATGAGGAGCTTCTGTTTTTTTTTTCAAGGAGACGGCCTTAAAGTAAAATGGTGGAAGACTAGGGTTGTCAGTGACCTGGCCAGTAGGACATTGGGTGGTGTCTTTGGCGGAAGTTTAGGAACTTAGTCAGACAGGTCCATGAATTTGTTAAGGGCTTCAGCAGCTTTTCACAGGTCAGTTAAGAAGCCTGTCCCTGTTTCTAGTTTTATGGCATTCTGTTTGGTCCCAGATGAGATGAGGGAGTTCACTGCTGGCCAGAAAGTTTGGGGGTTGCCAAGGTTATGAGTTTCAAGGTTTCTGAGGTACTTGGTTTTGCATGATTTGCTCTCTTGTTTGCCAAGTTTACAGTACACAGGCTTCTGTACTTATTCCAGTGCAAAGGGAAGGGGGTGGTTTTATATGCGGCCCATTTAGCATCCCTCTCCGTCTTCTTAAGGAATACAAGGGGATGCAGGAGGTAAGGGAGGGAGAGGAGTGAGGGTTAAGGAGGGTGTGCAGAAAGGAGACAGGGGAAGTAAAGGTGAGAGAGGTGGAAGAATGGGGGGGGGAGAGAGAGAGAGAGACAGAGGTAGGCACCTTAATAAAGGAGTAATCAAATGAAGAAGTAACTCCAGAAGACAGTGTGAAATTCATCATTTTTCTCTCTCTCGTTTCAAAGCATGCAATAAAACACAAAGACATTGTTAATTCCAGCATGTCCTTAATGATGTAGAATATTTAGTTGTCCTCCGTAATTCTTCAGGGAATGTCAATGCAGACCTTAAAGGATTTATGAACCACCAGTGCAAGGCCGTGTGTAATTAAATTGATCAGATATCAAGCCAGGTCTGCTGTCCGGGATCTGTGTACAGCATCTAATAATCCTTTTAATAAGGAATAGAGGTTTTTGCAAGCCTTGGCCAAAACAAAACAAGCACTGAACTTCTCGGATGTAGGAACATAAAGACACTATTTTGCGGCTCCCAGACAAGACCTATATGGAGTCCAGTATTTTACAACAAAATGGAGCTGTCAGCAAGGACAACATTACCAAAGGCTTTCATATATTGCTTGTGCAGGAAAACTCTAGTTCCATAAGAAATTATGTAACTTACTGGAAAATATAGGGACATTCCCCTGCAGTTACAGGACAAACATCAGACTTACCTGAGAGCACTGACACTACAGTATATTTACAATGCTGAGTCCATGCAATTATTTCCCAGATGCCATGAGTTCCACAGTGAAGCTGCAGTCACAGCATCACTAAGGCAACCATTTGATGTTGAAACTGTGCTAAAAACATTATAACTACCTCGCACCCTTCCCCCCGGTTCTCCAATTAACTACAGCAACCTCAAAGAGGTGCTCTATGCTGGCCTGTTGGTGCAGCAGAACGGCTACCATTTGCGATGCCAGTGATCTGGGTTCGGGAATGTGCCTTAGTAACTGGGTGCCAGCCTAGAGGGAGGAGGATTGAGCATCCCAGCAAATGTTCTCCTGCTCTGTGGTGGGGAAGGGATTGCACTTACCGCTACCATGCTGCCACATAGATGACAGAAGGTTGTAGTGCAGTTGGAGTGTGACATGGGTGGGGGATGCAGTTTGACTCTGGCATGCGGTTATGCAGGAATGTTCTCATGCAAGTCATGGAGCTCATGCCAGCAGCATCATCAAGGGCAAAGCCACAAAAAGTAGAGAAGCCCCAATGTGTGGCAGAACAGCCCAGTGTGTGGCAGAACAGTGCCAGCACTCTTAAGCACCCCCCCACTCCAGACTGCCCACCAGTCCCCCATAGGACAGGCCTAAAGGATACCATGGCTGATAGTACTCCCGTGGTGCCCTCCTCTGGGGAAATGCCCTCTGTGGGGGAAATGCCTCCTGTGGCCCCTCCGTGGGACCAAGTTATTGACTAAGATGGGAATGGAGGGGGCAGGGAGGCTGGCCTTGTGGAGAAGGGCAGCAGTTGAGACTGGGAGAAAGAAATAAGAGAAAGAGAGGGGCACACGTCAAAATTATGAACATCAAAAAACTGAGAATTAGAATCAGCAAATCTCCAAAAGCACTGTGCCAAAGCTAAGATCTCTTAAGTGTCCTTGTTTGAAAGTGGCAAGCTTTTCTGTATCCATGATTTTACTGCACCTTCGAGAAAGCTGGTTTCAATGAAGAGCTGCTGAATGACGTCATCTCTGGAACTTGCTGTGAAGTCTTCACTTCCAGCAAGATTATGTGACTCATTTCATCCAAGTTTAATTAAAGTGTAGTTGCAGAAAATATTGTTTTAAAAAAGCTGACACCTGGTTGGGTGCAGTGTATGCATTTCCAGAATATGCAGATGCATGGTACTTCCAGATGTGGTGGGGCCAGTGGTTTTAGAATGCCAATAAAAACCATTCCCAACCACCTTATACATACTCTTGCAGGTCACCCAGTAAGGCAAAAGTGCTTAATCTTTACAGCACATAATGACTAACTAATCCATTCGCCTAGCATCAGCCATGGCTCACACTGCCCTGCTCCCTCCCACCTAATTGCATTCCTAATAGTGCACTTAGTCATTGATGACTGCAGTTTATTACTACAGGAGGCATAGGGTGCAACTGGAATAGCAGGGATTGTTAAAAATGGCCCCCTCAAATTGTGGATTGGGGCAAGGGTGCCCAACTTTCATACTACGGCTCTTTGGGTACTGGGAGTCAAGCTTGAGAGAGAGGCAGTGAGGACTGATAAAAAACAATGTCAGTGCCGGGTGCAGTGTCAGAAGCTGGCCAGCCTTTTCCTAACTGAAAGGGAAAGAAAGGAGGTGGAGGGAGGGTGATTACTAGGGTTGGGGTAGGGGTGACCAAATGACTAGCCATGGTTGCCTGGGGAGAAATAGAGGGATTCTAACATTTTTTAAAGCCCTGAGTACAAATAAGATGAAGGATGAAAATAAAGAAATACCAAGTACCCCATTGTTCGTGGTAACTGGAAATTAATATTTGGGCATGTGCACCCTTAATTAAAATATCACATCGGTAGCATATCATACCAGACAGTTCCTGTAATAACGTATGCATAATCTGCTCAATAACAGCAGCCGCATTGCACTCCATAAGGAAACCAATTAAACTGATACATCCCATTCTGTGTATTAATGGTAAGATATGGGTGCTATTTTCTATCTAATGCCACTTGCTGATAAGCTTGCGGCAAGCCTACCTTAGTGAACTGTTTTTACTCCAGCTAGACCAGAAAATAAATCCTGTGGTCTGGGACTCAGGTACTGGTCTACATTCAACCAGAGACAGAGAGCTGAAACACTGTGGCTACAGCCTTGGGGAACCAGGCACTTCCTGGATCTCTAGGTGACCACACAGCCAACTCCCTCTGTTTGCAGATAACGACAGGATCTGAAACAGAGTAAATGATCCAGATGGGGTGGGCAGAATGACAAAAGATCTGGATAAACTAGCAAAATGGTCAGAAAAGTGGCAACTGGGGTTTAACGCAAAGAAGTGCAAGATCATGCACAGAGGGAAGAGAAACCCTGAAGCCACCTATAGGCTGGGAGAGGAGTTGCTGGCAATCACAAGGGTAGAAAGAGACTTGAGCATCATCATCACAGATGACCTGAAATCATCCAAGCAGACCACTAAAGCAGTAGGTAAGGCTAGGGGAATGTTGTGGTGTATTAGTAGGGGTATCACAAGTCGTAAGAGGGAGGTAATAATCCCTCTTTACAAGACACTGCCTAGGCCCCATCTCCATCTAGAGTACTGCATGCAGTACTGGAGGCCACACCTTCACAGGGACATTAACTAAATTGAAGCAGCCCAGAGAAGGGCAACCAAAATGGTGCAGGGACTGCATCAGAAAACATATGAGGACAGATTAATGGACCTCAATATGTATACCCTAGAGCAAAGGAGGGAGAGAGGTGATATGATCGAAACATTCAAACACCTTAAGGGCATTAACAAGGTGAAAGAGTCTAACATGTTTCAACGTAAGAAAAATAGCAGGACAAGAGGACACAGCATGAGATTAGAGGGAGGCTGATTAACGGGTAATTTGAGGAATTTCTTTTTTACAGAAAGGGTGGTGGATGCATGGAACGGCCTACCTCAGGAAGTGGTGGATATGAATACAGTGCAGGGCTTCAAACAGGCATGGGATAGGCATAAGGGAGCAATACAGATGAGTATGAATAGATAGGCCATTGACAGAGCAAAGTCTGATGGCACATTCATAAGGTAGAAAAAGAAATGCGGTCCTTATCTGCCGTCAGCTACTATGTTTCTGTGTTTCTATGTTTCTCAGCATTTAAAGGGAACTGCATCAGCTAAGGTTCAGTCCCTGCATTCCGGTGCTGTGGTGGAAAACCTAAGAAGGCTTTCTGTTGCTTTGTTTTGTTTGTAAATTATACAGGTACCACAGTACCTATATATTAGTGTTCAGTGGGCAGTTTAATGTTAAACCCTGTTTTTTTTACTTTGAGTGCAGAGTATGTTTAAATGTATATAGATTCTGGTTGTATATATACTCCCACAATTTTCTAAGAGTTAATAATACAGCTATCCCTGAACCACATAGCCTGTAATTTGGCAAGTATGAGGCCAGCCCACCGGACCAGTGGTAGTGCTACTGCTTGGGACTCTTACAACCCAGGTTCGGGAACAATCCTGTTGCATGAGCGGGCCAGCCAGGGGGGGTAGTAGAGATGAGTATTTGATAAACTGCTCTCCTCCTCCTCCTGGAAAAGAGGGCTGCTGCACCTGGTGGTCATCTGACCCCTAGTAGAGACTAGGGGTACGGGGACCAGGGACTGCAAGAATAGGGCAGAGGATGAGGTGGATTATGATGCATCATGTGTGGAAGCATGTGTGGAAGCATCATGACATCGGTGCAGATCCGCACCCCCAGGAGGAAACAAAAGCCTGGAAAAAAAAAGCCTTTGGCCTGCGTCAGAATGATGCCAGAGATCTCTGTTGCCTTGCCATCTGTAATCCCATAATGACCAGCCAGGGAAACTGGGGATCTGAACTTCTCCCCTTCAGCCTCCCAGGGAGAGCCCCACAATGGGGAGGCATGCTACTGGCCAACATCCTTGTGCAGGTAGACCTAGGGGATGACAGTCCAGGGTGGTTGGGGACACCTCTTGAGGGCAGATACAGGGGTAGATCCCTGCCAGAAAGGAGCAAAAATAGAGTTACAAAACAAAAGTTGGCAGGCATAAAGTCAGTGCCAGAATTGCAGGATCCTAACCTGTAAATTTGGTAATGGTAGATTCAGCAGTTTTAAACACATAGTAGGTTAAAAACACATAAAAAATATGGAAATTAAATCATCTCTTTGCACACTGATAGCACAAAAATGACTGCAAGTTGAAACCTGAAACGTTTAGGTTTATTAGAGTTCAGCCCAGGTATGATTCCTGTATGGGTGGTTTTATGGAAACATGTCATTTTTCAACTATTAAAGGGGGACAGTCAGCACAAAGGACCCCATACTCAGGTGTGGGGCTGGTCCCAGCGTGCACTTTGTGGGCATAAACATTTTGAATAACTTTTTGTTTACTGTAGTATAGTAGATTGTATCAGACTAATTTGCTTAGTTGTAGGCTGACATCTTCTTTTACTACAAATCCCAGAATGCCCTGCAGCTGACATCAGAGCAGTAAACAGCAGTGTTAGAGTGCATGTTAGAGCTTTTATAATTTCCAGTTAGGGGCATGATATTCAACAGTTTGTGCAGGCACTAATCAGTCTTTGCCTGCACAAACCAGGGTTTGAGCTGCAGCCCCATATTCAAAAGAGGCTGTTGTGTGGGCAAAGAGGGTTAAGGCTGTTGTGTGGGCAAAGAGGGTTAGTGCCTATACAAAACATAATGTATGCATGTGGGGAGGGGCATGACCATGAATATGCACGCTACCCCATATTCAGCAGCACTGCCCTGTGCAAAACGGTTTAGCACTGTCCTTCTACGCAGTGCAAACCCTGGCACCCCACCAATCACTGGCTCGTTATGTAGAATATAATGTCCCTGGTGCTAGTGGTGTCCCCCTTCCCCCGGTCCCAAGCCCTGTATTTTGAAATACAGTCCCTGATGTTAGTGGTGCCCTCCCTCCCCAATCCCAGCCCTGGAATGTGAAATACATTCCCTGATATTAGTGGTGCCCTCCTCCCCAATCCCCAGCCCTGGAATGTGAAATACATTCCTGATGTTAGTGGTGCCCCCATCCCCAGCCCTGGAATGTGAAATACAATCCCTGATGTTAGTGGTGCCCCACCCAATCCCCAGCCCTGGAATGTGAAATACACTTCCTGATGCTAGTGGTGCCCTCCCTCCCTCCCCCAATCCCGCTCCATATTTTACATACATTTTGTAGTGGTGGTGGTACCCTCTCTCCAATCCCAGCCCCGACATAAATATTTACAGTATATCCCTGTTGGTAGTGGTTCCCACCCCCTCGCCATCACCAGCCCAGATGTACAACAACCCTGACCAAGCATCCAGTGGTCCCCTCCCCCATGGCACCAGCCCCCCCACTCACCATATCCTCACTGTTGATGCTGCAGGTGCATGCGAAGACTGGCACAACCCTCCTCACAACTCCTCAGCGGGCTGCATATGTACAGGCTGGGAGCATGTTGCTTATTTATAGGACAGGATGACCGCCCTGTCCCTAAATAAGAGGCATGCTCCCAGCCTGTACATATGCAGCCAGCTGAGGAAAACCAAGGAGACTGTCGCCAGTCTTAGTACACCTGCAGCCACCAACAATGAGGATATGGTGAGTAGGGGGTACTGGTGCCATGGGAGGAGCCACCAGATGCCTGGTCAGGTTGTTGTATATCCGGCTGGCAAAAGGGGGAGCCTTCAATACCAGGGATATAAATATTACATCAGGGCTGGGATCGAAGAGGCACCACTAGCACCAAGAACATATTACAAATTGTGGGGCTGGGGGATTGAAAGACACCACTACCACCAGGGATAACTACACACGCGTGAGCGACTCAGCAATTGGAGGGTGGTGCTGTGCTAACCTGTCTTGCTACCCATGCAAATGAGTTTATAATGGGCATGCACATGGCCCCTTAATGCCTTGCAGGCCCAATGGGCTCATTTGCATGGGCCCCTTTGAATACTGCAAATAGCACTCCAGTGCTATCCATTCTGGCGATGTACTGCGGGAGCTATGTCAGGGCAGCGCTAAGTGGCTTAACACTGGGCCAACATGGCCCAGTATTCTGTCAAATAGCGCCAGTGCACTATTCAACTGACTATAGCATCTTCAGGCACCTGGGCAAGTGCAAGGCACAATGCAAATGTTTGCACTCTGCTATGCGCAAATTTGAGTATCAGGCCCCAGATGTTTTCCAGTACTACTTTTCTCCAGGGGCCAAGTACAGTCCATGACTGTATGTAGCCCATGGCATCAGCAAACAAAAGATCAGAGCTTATATGAACTCTGACATGCATCATATACTACTGAATCTTCTCGCTGCTGCCTACTGCTCTAATGTCATCTGAAGGGATTCTGGGATTTGTAGTAAATGAAGATGTCAGCCTAGAACGAAGCAGAATTAGTCTGACACAATCTACTATACTACAGTAAACTGTAAGTAAACCAAAATGTGTTTGCACACAAAGTGCACGTTGGGACCAGCCCCACACTTGAGTGTGGGGGCCCTTGGTAGTGACTGTGAAAACAAAATGGCATTTTGCACATGGCAGAATGTTTTTTAAACATTTTAAGGATAACTGTATTTTTATAAAACTGATGTATGTTAGTTACATGGGGGGGGGCCCAGCCTTGACATGACCGTCCCATTGACAACAAACCATCAGAGTGGGAGCTGCCAGTGTCCCCACTCCAAACCAAACAATCTTTAAACACTGCAATCGGTGCCCAAACCCACTGCTAGTATCCCCCTTCCCACACAGCTGATCTTCTAAGTTAACAGCTGTTAGTGCCCAACCCCACCACTGGTATTCCCCCTTCAGCCTGACCAGTTTTCTGAGTGATGAGTGGCAGGTGCCCAACTCCACTGCCAGTATCCCATCTCTCATCTACCCAATCTCTTTAATGTAAAATATGATCAGTGTCAGGTACCCAACCCCACAACTGGTCTCCCCCACCCAACCTGTATAAATAAATACATCACCAGTGATATGTGCCCAACCTTGTGACCAGTACCCCCAATATGTATAAATAAGTAAATACAACCACCGATGGCATGTGTCCAATCCTGCCGCTGGTACCCCTTCCCACCCACATGATCTACATAAATAAATCAACTGGCAGTAGGTGCCCACCTCCACTGACTGAACCCCACTGCCATCCACCCTGAAATTTAAAAAAACAAAACTCACCCACCCATTAGCACTCACCCCCCCAACACACACACAATCCGGAACCCACAGTTCAATCCCTCGTCATGGAACCTCAGTGTCCAATGATGCCATTCCTCAATGTCCCTCAATGTACTCCTCTACCTACAATGGGAGAAAAAAACTGGAACATAAACTAAGTCTCAAAATGCACACATTGCACAAGTACATGAACTTAGGTTTTTCCCCCATTTTTTGTCTTTTAGTCATGACTTGGCCAGTTTTGACCATTTTGACCACAAATTATCAGGGTGGCCAAGTCACCATTCCACCTCACAACCTCATAAGTGGCAACCTGCAAATCTGACACAAAAAAGTATTTAATCAGAAGGAGGCTTCAGCCATACCTATGACTTTCTACAACTGGTACTAGGCTCCAGCCTTTAGCATCTCCAGGGCCAAAAAGCACAAGCACTAGGAATATCTGTCTATGCATATTGCATAGCTGGACTGGTGCATACCCAAGCTGTCTAAGCATATTGCATAGCTGGACTGGTGCATACCCAGACTCTGTATACATACTGCATAGTTGGACAGGTACATACCCAGACTCTGTCTATGCATATTGCATAGTTGGACAGATACATACCCAGGCTCCGGTCGCTAAGTATATTGTATAGTTGGACTGATATAAACACAGGCTGTCTATGCATATTGCATAGCCAGACTGATACATACCCAGGCTCCGGTCACTCAGCATATTGCATAGCCGGACTGGCACATACCCAGGCATCTAGTGACATCAACATTCGTTACCATTGTATCCAGGCACTTTAATTATTTTTCTGGAGGGTAGAAGGAACTGAATAAGTTATGGCCTTGTTGAGCATTCCAGATGCTACCTGGTCCTCAGCATAAGGGTGTTCCAGGAGGGAACTGAATCCAGTACGTTTTGTCCCGCTACCTAGCTCTTTGGCTCCCAGTGAGCTGGATGTTAAGGACAGCTGGACTTCTTTGACTGGCCTAAAAAAAGACTCATTATCAGGGACTAGTAAGAAAGAAGGCCTTTCCATGTATATAATATCCAGGACCATGTATGGATCCTCTCTCAGGGAAAACTGAGCACTGAGGAGAGCCTACGAGCAGGATCAAAACATATAGCAAAACCTCCAGCAATAATCACTTACAGATCCTAAACCCCCCCCATCTGTGTCTAAGAGATTGGGCACTCTGAGCTTGAGTGGGACGTTATGTGATGCCTGTCCCCTGAGAACTGCCATCAAGGCTCAGACCTCACTGAGTGGTGGTACTGAGGTAGGTATGGTAGGTAACAGAGCCAGGGATATACAATACAATAATGGTACAGTTAACTTTTGCATAGTATTTCAATCAGAGCAACAAAAAGGGCTTATTTAAAAAATTAGAAGAAAATATTTAAACTGAAATGCTGAACAGTAAAACTAAAATCAAAATGTATTATACAAAATAAAATGGTAGAACTAGTGTTACTAAAAGATTATATCATCTCTTTTTGCTGAATTATGAAATTCAAGGAAAACAGTTTTGTAATGTCTAGTGAAAAATGCCTCCTGTGACTTACAGTATTCACAGTCTTAATGTTGTCTAAAGGTTCGCACTACTGTAGGCTTGTCAGTCTCATATCAGTGTTGGGAAAATTAATGGAAACCCTGTTAAAGCAAAGGTCACACACAGATACACAGAAGGTGACGGCAGATAAGGAACGTGTGGCCCACCTAGTCTGCCCCTTTTCCCTACCTAATGTAGGTTGGTAGGGTATCCTGAATCAAATAGGCTAATAGACCAAAAGAAGCATGGATACATGGGGGGAGGGCATGCAAGACAAATATGATTGATTTCTTCCACTTGGTGACCAGGGAAATAGATCAGGAAAGGACAGTAGATGTGACCTTTCCAGATTTTAGCAAGATCTTCAACACAGATGCACAGGAGACTGATAGAGACATTGAGCAGCCTAGGGGTGGGATCCAAAGTGGTTAATTGGACAAGGAACTGGTTAATGAATAGGTGACAGAGGGTGGTAGTTAAGGGCACTCATTCTAAGGAGGGAACAGTGACCAGTGGGGTGCCACAGGGCTCAGTACTGGGAATGGTCCTCTTCAATGGCTTCACAAGTGATATTGCAGAAGAACTGGAAGGAAAGATATGCCTTTTTTGCAGGTGACAGCAAAATCTGTAATAGTGTGGACACTAAGGAGAGAGCAGAGAGAATGTTCATGGACCTTGGACAACTTGAGGAGTTGTCAAGAGCATGGCAGTTGAGATTCAGTGTCAAAAAGTGCAAAATCATGCACCTAGGGCATAGAAACCCAAGAGCTAAATACAGAATGAGGGGAGGTAAGCAGGAAAGGGATCCTGGAATTGTTATACATGATGACCTTAAAGTGGCAGGGCAGTGTGACAAAGCCGTTGGATTCTGGGATGCATAGGGAGAAGTATCTCCAGCAAGGCAGGCATAAGGGAACCCTAGAAGTGGGAAGGAGAGGAGAAAGACATTGATCAAGTAGGGTCAGAGGTCTCAAACAAGAGTAGGACTTACAGGCAGACTGGATGGGCCTAGTGGTCCTTATCTGCTGGCAATTTCTATGTTTCTATGTTTCAAGAGGAGGGATGTATTGTTGCCACTGTATTGCTCACTGGTGAGACACAACCTGGAATACTGTGTCTGGTTTTGGAGGCTGCACCTTAGAAGAACATAGACAGGGTCAAGACAGTCCAGAGGACAGCAACTAAAATGTTGCAGGGGTTGCATCAAAAGTCCTATGAGAAGAGACTGAGGGAGCTCAATATGTACACCCTGGAAGAGAGATGAGTGAGAGGACACATGATAGAGACCAACAGGTACCTCACAGGGTGAATATGGTGCAGGAGAGGAGTCTCTTTCAAATGAGAAAGAGCACTAGGGCCAGATGGAATGTAATGAAGCTGAAGGGGGAGGAGCTTAAGAGTGATGTGAAGAAGTATTTCACTGAAAGAGTGCTGGCCACCTGGAACAGACTGCCACCAGTAGTGGTGGAGGCAAAAACAGTAGGGGGCTTCAAGCATGTGTGGGATAGACATAGGGGAATGTTAGTAAACAAGCAGGGAGGAGAGAGGGTTGCCAGAGGTCAGTTAGAGTCTGTGGAGATAGACTAGGTAGGGACCATCTGGGCAGAGTGGATGGGCCAAGCAGTCCTGTTTTGCCAGCAAATTCTATGTTTTTATGTTTCTAATAGTAGTATGTCTTATATTAAACCACAAGAGGAAATACAGGTCTCAAAGTTAAGACTGACTTTTATCATCTTTGAAAAGTGGAATACAGCAGTAAATGCATGAAGACTACTTGGGGGTCCAAAGTTTAGTCAAGGGCTCAAAAAGAAACACTGGCACTGTCTGTAGGTACCATTCCTTTTATCCTATCTCAATATCAATTGAACCAAGAATTTATGATGAGTAAGAATCAAAATGTTAAATGTATATCATGGCCAGTGAAAGGTTTAGGTTTCCCTATAAAAAGAAAAATGTGACTGTCCCATTTTGGCAACCGTAGAGCGAATATTGTACTAAGCAAGAGATGCATTTAGAACCTAGTGATGCTGAGAAATTGCAGAGAATGTGGGTAGGAAGGCTGTACCACAGCTCTGTTAGCAGTAAGAGGAAATTGACTGCCATACTAATTAGACAAAGAATTAACTTTACCTTTAAATAGCATGGGAAGGCTGGTAATGGGAGATGGCACATTTCACAAGGTATCCTTGAAGGTAAAGTAACAGCCATTTGTAACATCTACATCCCCAAAGAAAAACAAGGTCTTTGTTTTCAGAAGCTTTCCATGAAGTGTTCAAAGTTAAGTGCAAGAAATAAATATTCATGGGACAGTTTAATCTGGTGTCAGACCTTGTTTAGTCAAAAGCAAGCCCATGCCCAAAGCAACGAATACATTAGCCGGAAACATACTAAGAGATGAAATAATAGATTTAGGTCCGATTTATACATGGTACCTTGTGTACCCCTCTGGTAGAGATTATATTTTTATTTCATCCCTTCATAGTTCCTATTGTGGAACAGATGCTATTTTGATAGCAAATTCCCTGACTAACAATATGACTGAAGCCGAAGTAGACTCATGTATATTTTCTGACTATGTGCCAGTGTCTGTGTCCCCAATCCGAAATCCAGAACCCAAAGCAACATTCAGATGGAGATTAAACTGTACCCTTATTTATTATTTATATTGTTCAGTGAATGGGTCAGAAAGGAAAGAAAGGAATTCTTTGTTTTTAATGATAATAGGAAACCTCACATGCTACTTTTTGGGAGGCATATAAAACCTTCATTAGAGGTTCCTTACCATGCAGAAAAAGAAAGGGAGATATTCCTAACAGAAAAAGAGAACAAACTGAAATATATAGAGGACATCTATGAACAAAAAAACAAAATAAAAACCAGCCCGCCAGCACAGCAGTAGGGCTGCCACTTGCAGGGGGCCAGCAACCCAGGTTTGGGAGGAAACTCGGGTGGCTGGAGGGTTGGGCAGGGGGAGATAGCTTGAGCAGCAGACTACATGCTCTCCATCTCTGGGGAAGGGTGGGGTGATCATGCCTCCTGGTATAGCACTCCTTGGTGACCACACGGGTGACTTACAAGGGGGCCAGATTTTGAGGTTGGGAGGTGTGTCGGACACTTCTTATCTCTACACCATGGCATCATTGCATGCCGTGCCTCCCAGAACACACCTCTCCCTGAAAGATCCCCCTCGAATATGCAATATGCTGCCCCGCTCCGCCATTGCCCCCACATAGCTGATCTGGGGCCCCGCCCTCCCGGACTCCAAGCATAGTGTCCAATAGGGAAGTGAAGGTGCTCCCAGAGGCCCCAACCTGGGGGTAAGCCCAGGAGGAACACCGGGATGGAGCGTGGTCCCGGGTTGGTGACGGGAAGATAGTAGGAGAGTGGGCGGATGGGGAGACGTCCGGGATACAAAGCATACTATGGGAAAAAAGAAGGCACAAATCTGCTCAAGAGGATTTCTAGATACATTTGAAATTAATTAAGTGAATACTGAGAAGCGCAGTATGCCATATTTAGGACTAAACAATCCTATTGGTAACTGGGGGGTGGGGGCAAGTAGGTTATTATCATATAGACTGAAGCAAATCCAGAACAGTAATGATATAAATTCTATAAGAGATAAAGCAAATAGTATAATTGTTAAACACAAAAACATAAACAAACTATTCTTTGACTTCTGTGTAGATCTATATCAAAGTAAATGTCTCTATAGTCATGGCCAACTAGACTCATTTTTTTTGGGGGGGGGGTACGCTATTACTACCTGCAGTATCTGACTCAGATAGACAGAAGCTTAATGCCGAAATAACATCTCAGAAATTCAGGGTGCCATGAAAAACCTGTCAAACTCCCAAGCCCCTGGCTCTGATGGCCTGCCAAGAAAATTTTACTCAATACTTAATGAAGATGTAAGTCATCACCTACTAAGACTCTGTAATGAAGCAGGCATTACTGCTCATTTCCCTCGCATGATGCATGATGCAGTCATCACAGTATTGCACAAAAAAGAGCTCTTAGACCCAGGATGTTACACCCAATCTTTCTACTAGACATGGATTATGAAATGCTATCTAAAATACTAGCAGACAGACTACACAATTTGATTGGTCCATTAACACATGAAGCTGAGGTGGGCTTTATTAAGAGAAAAAGAGGGTTTAGAAATGCTGTCCACAATATGGTCTACTAGCAAAAAAAAATGATATCCCCCTATACTGCTGTTGCTAGATGCCCATTAAGGCATTTGTCGCAACAGAATGGAGATATCTATCTGCAGCCCTTAAGAAATATAACTTAGATTATCCTTTACAGGGTGGGTCTTCACAATATATCAATCCCAGACTGCAATTATTTATACAAACAGGGAGTTCTCAGGATATTTTGGAATTGAAAGGGGTATGAGACAGGGATGTCCTTTATCCCTGTTATTATTTTCTTTAGCACTAGAGCCCCTCCTATGCTCAATATCAATTAAACAGACTTTATGATGAGTAAGAACCAAAATGTTAGATACATAGATACATAGACACTGTCGGCAGATGAAGGCCTATGGCCCACCCATTCTGCGCATTTGAGCTTGTAAGTTCTCTTTACGTTTTTCTAGAAGTCTGTTGCCCCTTACCCCTGACCTCCAGAATTCCCTTATGTCTATCCCATGCATTCTTAAATCCTGTGATTGTTTCAGCCCCCACCACTTCCCTGGCAGGGTGTTCCACTTGTCCACCACCCTTTCTGTGAAGAAATTCTTCTTTGGGTTTCCTCTGAATCACCCTCCCCCCAACTTCATCCCATGCCCTCTAGTTCTGGAACATCTTTTTCACTGGAAAATAGTGTATTCCTGCACCCTGTTCCTCCTTGTAAGGCACTTGTATGTCTTTATCATATACCCTCTCTCCCTCCTCTCCTCCAGGGAGTACATATTCAAGTTCTTCAGCCTGTCCTTATAGGACTTGTGATGCAATCCCTCTACCATCTTTGTTGCCCTCCTCTGAACCTTCTCTACCCTGTCTATGTCCTTACATAGATAAGGTCTCCAGAACTGTACACTGTACTCCAGGTGGGGCCTCACTAGTGTCTTGTATAGTGGAATTATGGCCTCCCTTTTCCTGCTGGTGATGTCCCTGCCTATGCATCCTAGCATCTTACTTGCTTTACCTGCTGCCTTGTCGCATTGTTTCCCTACCTTGAGGTCATCAGAGATGATAACCCCAAGGTCCCTTTCCTACTTGGTGCATGCTATATCATCACCCCCCAACTGATATATTGTGCCAGGGTTTTTGTGCCCCATATACATTACCTTGCACTTCTTTGCATTGAATTTCAACTGCCAAACCCCTGACCATTCTTCATGCTTCTGCAGGTCCCTCCTCATTCTGTCTATACCCTTTGGCATGTCTACTCTGTTACAGAGCTTCGTGTCATGTTACATGTATATATTATGGACCGTCTAAAGTTTAGGTTCCCCTATAAAAAGAAAGAAGGTACTATCCCTTCTTGGCATTGGCAAGTTTGCAGCAGATGTAGTACTCATGCAAGAGATGTATTTAGAACCAATGAGGCTCAGAAATTGCAGAGAATGTGGTTAGGTGGTCTGTACCACAGCTGTGTTGGCAGTAAGAGTAAAGGGACTGCCATACTAATTGGAAAAGGAAACCAAGCTAAAAGAATGGAGGTTTGCACCACATATTTTGATGTCTTACCTCCATGAAATGCTGCCTATGTATATTTGCCCCCCCAAAATTTCCAATAGTTTTGATGCCAGATCGCTAGTAAATTTACATCCACTGGGTCAGTTTCACTTTCCGGTCAGTACATCCGCCCCCGCGCTCAGCCATATTATGAAGTGAACCCAGGGACAGCGTGGGGATGAGCTCCATTATAGTCTATGGGGGGCAACTTTAACAACATATTTATATGTCAAAGTGACCATTTGATGATTAATCAAGGGCACGGTGCGATTAACAAGGGCCTTTTAAGTCACCCTGTGCCCTTGATTAATTACCAAATGGTCACTTTAATATATAAATATGTTGTTAAATTTGCCCCCCATAGACTATAATGGAGCTCATCCCCGCATTCTCCCTGGGTTCACATTATAATGTGCCTGAGCGTTGGGGCGGATCTACGGACCGGGAAGTGAAAGTGACCTGGTGGATGTAAATTTACTAGCGATCCGACATCAAAACTATTTGAAATTTTCAGGGCTAATACACATAGGCAACATTTCACAGAGGTAAGGCACTGAAATATGTGGTGTATAGGGCTGGCCTGGTAGATCTCCTTAAACAACATAGGGTGACTAGCAATGGGAGACAGCACATTTTATAAAGTATCCTGGAAGGTAAGGAAATAGCCATTTGTGACATCTATTACCCGAATAGAGAAACAAGCTCTTTTTTTATTTTCAGAAGTTTTTGATGACGTGTCCAAAGTTAAGTGTGAGAAAATAATATTCAGGGGAAGAGTTTAATCTGGCACCAAACCACCTTCTAAACAACAGCACGCCTATGCCCAAAGAAACAAAACACTAAAGCCAGAAAGATAGTAAGAAACAGAATGATAGATTTAGGTCTGATTGATGCATGGTACCTTGTGTACCTCACTGGTACACATTGTACTTTTTATTCCTACCTTCATAATTCCTACAGTTGAATCAAGTAAGCATTAAGCCACGACGAAGGTGGCATCTAATGCTGGATTGATGCATGAATTAGTGGTTGTGGGAACAACAACACCGTACATCAATCCAGCATTAACCACCGCCGGAATATGGCTTACTGCGTAACATGGGCCACGGGTCGGTGGTGGTGCCAAGAGGGTGCCCACTGTGAGTACTGGAGCATGGCACTCGGAGTCGCTGCTATCCTAGACAACTTTTCCTGCACTTTCAAATCACGCTACGGAACGACATTTAGATAATTATGCACTGAACTATTGCACTACCTGCAACTGCAGAGCTCACTGTGGCCGAGATAACTGTTCCGGACATTTTCACTTCAGTGCAGGTATCAGCATCATACCCGCCGCTGGAGGTCTGCGGTGCACTGTTCAATGCCGCGATCAGTGCTCCTGTCAGGATTTGCATATGGCCGGTGCTCACTTCCTCCTGACTAGTCCGACGCGGGCATCTCCCACCTCGGCACTCTCCTAACTGTCACCTCTGTCTGCCCCTGGCTGTTGTCCCCGCTCCGCGTTTCCGACCTCGGATGGCTAGACAAGCTGCCACTCTGCCTCTCTTGCCACTGTTGTGCCTGCTCACCACCAGTACCCAGTGCTGCTAACTCAGGGGTCTGGCTGGTGTCACTACTACCTCGGCGGGCATGGCATATACCCTGGGTTAATACCCGCTCCGATTTGGGTCCCGTGATGCCGTTCCGCCTATCACTGCTGCCGATTTCCAGTGTGTGATTGATGCCATGTTACAATGCTATTTTGCTTAATAGTCCAGAGTACTTTTTTAGCCTTAGCTATTTGATGTTACAGTGTGAATCATAAGCTAGTTTTTTAGTGATTGTTATTCCTAGGTCTTTTTCCTCCTGTGAATCTCTGAGAGGTAGTCTGTGGCAGGGTTGAATAAGGCCCTATCCCATTTGTTATGCAGAAAGAGTTTAAACACAAGGGTCTGGCCTATCCTCTCTTTTCTGTCTCTTGTCTGTCTGGTTGCACAACCAAATTTTCTTGTGAAACCTGGGAACTGATCACTCCGACGGTTTCGCAATTCTTCACCTCTCGCTATCTCTTTGCCTTCCCTTGCTATTTCTGTCTTTTCTTTCCCCTTGGATAACTGCAGGTATAAAAATATATGCTAATCTTTATGTGGAAATGTCACTGATTCTGGGATCCCTTTGTTTAAAACTGTATATAGTTTTACTGTTGAAATGGTTGCAAAACATTATTTGGAACGCAAGGGGTTAACCTGAGATGCAGTTTTTAAGCCTTTTACAGAACTGTAAACAAGAGGTCAGTTCTGGGTCACTATGTTCTTTTTGTTGCACCTGCAAGGAATGAAACTTACGAGAACATTCTGTAAACTTACATGAACATTTTGTGAGAAGCAGGCTCTCTTAACGAGTTCCCAGTCAAAGACTTATAAAAAGAGCAGCAGTGCTTCTGCTAGAGAGAGTGAGCAAGACTGAAACTTGGAATTAGAGATAACCTCAGAAGAAGGAAGAGGTCACAAGTGGGGTACCACAGGGATTGGTCCTAGGCCCTGTCCTTTTTAATAGGTTCATTAGTGACATTACTGAAAGAATCCAGGGTAAGATAAGTCTCTTTGCAGATAACACTAAACTCTGCAAAAGAGTGAATAGTGTTGAGGAAGTTAGGAAATTACAACATGACCTTTAGAGGCTGGAGAGATGGTCTAATGTGCGGCAACTGAAATTCAGTGCCAAGAAGTACAAGGTAATGTACTTGGGGGAAAAAAAAACATGGACAGAGTACTGGCTCAATGGGGTTAAGCTTAGTACAACAACAGAGGAAAGTAGTGGGACATGGGCGTCATTGTCAGCAACTAAAGCAGGAAAGCCAGTGCAACAAAGCCTACAGCAAGGCAAACAGAATGCTAGAGTGTATAGCGAGTGGTATAGTTAGTAGAAGGAAAGAAGTAATACTCCCCCTTTATAAATCCTTGGTGAGGCCACATCCGGAGCACTGTGTCCAATTCTGGAGCCTTCACCTCAGAAAGGATAAGGATAGGCTGGACGCAGTACAGTGTAGGGCAACAAAGATGATTCAGGGCCTACAGGGGAAATCCTGCAAGAAACATCTGAGAGCGCTAAATGTGTACTCGCTAGAAGCCAGGAGAGATATGATAGAGACTTTCAAGTTTCTGAAAGGGATTAATAAAGTGAACTGCACAGAATTATTTAACAGGAACACCAGCTCATTGACATGAGGGCACGAATGGAAACTGAAAGGGGGAGCTTCAGGAGGTACTTGAGGAAGTATTATTTTACCAAAAGGGTGGTGGAGCCATGGAACAGCCTACCTGCTAAAGTAGTGGGTGCAAAAACTATGGATGGCTTCAAGGATGGGTGGGACAGAGTAAAGGAAATAATAGAAAGCACTGCAGCATGTGCTGGGATGGGGAAGGATGAGCTGGGGGGGTAGGTCCCCGGATAGACGCTAGGTCTCAGGCAACCATGGACAGGCTGGATGGACCATTGGTCTTTTTCTGTCACTATTGTCTATGTTTTTGTTTCTATATCATTACATAACTTCTGTATGTCGGAATAACTTTAGCATCTACTGATCTTGTCAATAACTTCCCTCCAATATATGGAGAGGAACATATATAGGGACATATGCATCTGCCAGAAGAAACTGGCCTCATGGTCTATCTAGTCTGCTCAAGTATGCAGCTAGCACCCTTAGTTTGCAGCTGCCCCACCCCCAGAAGTTTCTCAGCATTACCTACCCAGACCCCTCCCATGCCCTGTCCCATGCCCTTCTGAAACTGCCCACCATCTTACTTAATATCACCTCCTGTAGTAGGACGTTCCATTTCAACACCACACTTTCCGTGAAATAATGCCTCCTTATCTCCCTCCTAAATCTTCCCCCTTCCAATCTTAGCCCATGCCCTCTCGTGTCCCTTCCCTTCCTCAGCCTGAATAACCCATCAGGTAGAACTTCTAGCAACATTCCTTATGGAGTGGCACAGCATTTGAAGACCTTGTTTAGCATTCTCCCTGATTATTATTTGGTGGAGACATTACATTACTGCTTGCGAAAGTGGGAGAGAAGGGGCTACTTCTCTGCAATAGAGAAAATGGAATATAGATAATGTGAATAAAGCCTAACATTATACTGTACCTTATGCCCTGATATTGCTCAAAAAGTATGTGTGTGCCTCATAGACCATCCACCCCCTAAGGCTGCATAGGGCTGGTCCTCCTGTGACCCTGCATAAGGAGATCCTATGATATTAAAAAGAAGAGGTACAGAAGGCAGCTGAGGAGACCATCACCTGTCTCCTATCCTCCTGTCCTCCCTGACGGACCTGTGTGCTGAACCTCCAAGCTGCTAAAAATGTAAACTGGTATCCAGTGCCCAGAGAGCCACCTACAAAAGGTTGTTTCTTGAATTTAGGTTAATGTTTGGCACACCATAATAGTACTATTTAGCACGTTAAGTATCTAAGGTGATGGAAGGGACTCAGAAAAAGAAGAGACCTCATGGAGGACAATGTCATCTTCCTTTATTGTCCTTTCTCTCCTGTTTATTTATTTATTTATTTCGTTTTTATTGACCGGGTAAGTGCACTAGACAAATCCTGCCTATTTTCAGGCACGAGCCGGGGAAGGGGGATACAGATGAATGCCAGCTGACCTTGAACCAGATTAAGCTGTTGATAGTATTTTTAGTGAATGAGGGAAATTTGGCCAGGACACAAGGGAAATTCCCCTACTCTTCAGAGGGGACCCTCTGTGTCCAAGATAACTGAGCCACCCTTGCTTGCTGAGAAGGTGGCGATGGAGGTGGGAGACCTGGTCTCAACTCCTGCCTCTGTGTGTGTAGAGACCAATCTGCAAATACTGAAGCAAAGCTGGTTTCTGTGTCTACTGCAGAAAATGAATCTACACTCAGGTTACAACTTTAGAACCTCTGCTGGGTCACCCTGACATGGACTCTCAAACGTCTTTACCCTTGCCGTCCCAATGAGGGATTTTTCCACTTTTGACTCTGCTACTGTCTGTTTGGCTGAAAAGGAGCTTCAGGACCGTTTGGGTGATGCAGAGCGTCGATTTGAGATTACAAGAAGAATTTAAACAGAGATTACAGCGGTTGTGGCGTCAGATTGGCAGGATGTATGTCTCCTGCAGCCCACAATAATACTTTGCAACAGCCTACATTGCCTTTTCAAGCGGCTGAGGTGCCGCCCTGTGCAGCCCATCCTGGCGAGTTCTCAGCTGGAATACTCCCGCCTGCTTCTCAGCTGCTCCTGCAGACTACAGTGACATCATTGCATACGGTGCCTAGTTTGCCTATTGTGACACACTCTCCCTCTCAATTGCTATCTCTTAATATCAATCCTGCTACAACACCTACCTGGTCTGTAGAAACAGCATTGCAAGGAGCTGGCTGGGTGCAGGAACCTACAGAGGGGAAGTGGGTTTCTGGTCCGTCCCCTATTCGGTCCCCCTGTCTCAATGATTTTCCTGAGCTGCAGCATTCACCAAACAGAAGTCTGCCTATGTCTGACCCCTTGTGTCTCCCAAGATTGGAACTTACCCAGCACCCAGTCTTGGAACCTTTGCAGGGTTCTCTTATTTGTGCTGCTTCTCCACTACCATTACAGAGAAAACAGCTCCTGCAGTAGTGGAGCCCCCTCAAAAAAAAATAGAAGCCAAATCATTCTTTTTCCTCATTGTTTAAATTTCCAATTCTGTCTGCAAGCGGCATAATGCGGTACGATTGGCTTATATGGGCGGTTTACCTGAGCCACCGGACCGAGTGTATGTAGCTCGGACACTACTCAAGGACTGTCTGAAATTCTTTTCTCACGAAATATATGCACTGATTCATATTTCCAGTGAAACTATGTTTGATGTCAGCTTCCAAACGCCTCGTGGCTTGGAGCGTTTTTGGTCACAATATCATGCCTTAAGAAATACTGTCCTGTGGACCCCGTTTAAGGCCATTCCCCTTTCCAAACCAGCCTTTAAGAATATTACCGTCCTGTTTCGGAATGAAGGTGTTGACGTCACTGACATTGTCTATTGGCTAAAACAACGTTGTACTGTTCAGGGTCAGCCTGAGGCAATACTGGACACGGAGAATATTTGGACTGGAAGCTGGAAGGTTAAGGTTTTGTTACACTCTAATGATTCTGGTCCAGTGCACCTACCTAATTCTTTTTTTATAGGTCGTGATAGGGGGGTCTTGTTTTACCCTGGACAACCGAAAGCTTGTTACCGGTGTGGAGACAGCTCTCACCTTAGTAATGTCTGTGATAAGCTGAAATGTAATACCTGTGGAGAATTGGGTCATTTGGGGATTCACTGTCTAAATGAGTGTAAATGTAATCTTTGTGATGAGCTGGGTCATACGTTTCAAAATTGTCCGTGGGCTGCTCATAATCAGGCCACACATGATGATGGTGCTGATCAACGTTTTGTAATCACGCAAGCCCAGAAGGCTCGTCTTAGGACCACCTTAGTAGAGCCGACTTCAGTAGTCACTCAACCTCTATTGCAGGTTCCTGAGCCTATTGTAGATCAGGTTGTGGCACCGCTTACTGAGACAACCCCTCCTACCCCTGACCCTGTCCAATCTGTCCAGCTTGTCCTGGACCCTGTTCCAGGCCCGAGTACTATGCCATCCCCCAAGTACCCACTAGTGTTATGTGTCAGAGATCTATGAGAAATTACCCCCGGGCATTACCATCGCCTCCTTTGCTTTTGGAACCCCCTCCTGTGGTTTTGTCTAATGCCTTTGAGCTACTCCAAACTGTTTCTGATGATGCTGGAGGCGAGTCTGACTCTTCCTCTGTTGCATCTTCCCTCCCGGATGGTATTACTGATTCTGAGATTCAACTGGGTACTGGTCTTTCTCAGAAGCGGAAGGCCAGGGTTAAGCTAAAAGGGAAAAAGGTGATAGGGGAAAAGGAAATCGTAAGGTGTCTCTGTTCTCCTTGTGTTATGTCTCACTTTGTTTGTCATATTATTAATGTGAATAGTATTAAGCGTCTGGCAAAAAGAAGATTGATTTTTTCCTGTTTACGGCTTTTACTCATGGGGATCTTTCTGTTGCAGGATACACGACTCCATACCACCTACGAGATTCGACAGGCACAACAGGACTGGATTCTAGGTCCTTCTTTTTGGTCCATTGGCCTGGACTCCTGTTCCGGACTTGGGATCTTATTCAATATCCCAGATTTTCATTTGCTAAAATTGATTGACGTAGCCCTTGGCAGAGTGTTAGTATTAGATTTTTTAATTGGGCCCTGCCCTTATCGGGTTATTAATATTTATGCTCCCCAAATTAAGTCTGCACGTATAGCTTTATTTTCTTTACTCCACCCTTATTTGCATACCTCCTTTCAGTTGATATTTTCTGGTGACTTTAACTGTGGCTTAAGTCTTCTTGACAAAAGCTCTTTTGCTACTACCCAGAAATTGTTTTGTGACTCCCATGAATTAGGGAAGTTGGTTCGTACTGCTCATCTCACGGATGCCTATTACTCTTTTACTAAAAAACATACTCCTACATTTCAAAAGGGTAAGCTGGCTACCAGAATTGATTTTGTGTTTTGTCCATACGCTCCCAATTACCTCTGCTACTGTACAAGCTGTGAATTTTCTGATCATAAACTGCTTTCCGTAGGCCTTGGTTCTGATGTCACTGTTACGCAAGGACCAGGACTCTGGAAATTCAACATATCTCTGTTGCAAATTCCGACTTTCATGCAGTCCCTTTTATCCTTTATTCAGGCCCGGAAATCCATTTTTATTTGTTACACAGACCCTATTGCATGGTGGACGGACACTAAACATGATTTGGTGCTCTCTTTAAAAAGATATAATCGTCAAAAATGTCGAAGAGAATATTTTGAATATTTACAGAAAAGGGTACATTTTCAGTCTTTGTTGACAATAGCTTATATGACAGGACAAGATCTTTCTCAACAATTGCACTTAATTCAGAATGATATGTTGAAATTTTTTTTTTTTCCGATTGTTTAACCAAGAGTGGCACACTAAGCTGAAAGCTTGTTTACAGGTGCGACCTGAGAGCACAGGGAATTTAAGTGACTTGCTCAGGGTCACACAGTATGCAAGTGGTGGCTGTGGGGTTCAAACCCAGGACTCCAGATGTGCAGCTCAGAGCCTTAAACCACTGCACTATACTGCCTCCCTAAATTCCAATCTAGACAATCACAGTAACTTTATTATCAACACAAATTTAATGTGGTAGGCACGAGGGCGGTTGTTTGCCCCTTTGAGTCGAATTCTCAACAAATTACACAAAAGAATATGTTGTGTCTTGCTGATTCTAATGGCACCTTATGTACCTCTCAGTTGGACATCTGTCGGATAGTGACATGTTACACGACTGCCCTCTTTTCTCACTTTCCAGCTGCAGATGTTGATCCTGCGGTGTTGTATAGGGACCTTGACATCCCTATCCCTTCACAGCCGTGTTCTGACTCAGCCTGTATACCTGTTACTGAGTTAGACTTGAAGTCGGTTATTTCTTCCTTACCCTTACGGAGGACTCCTGGTCCAGATGGACTCCCCGCTGCCTTATATAAGGTACTGGGTGACCACCTGATCCCTGAATTAACTTCAGTATTTACTTCCCTGTTAGCTAGTGAGTTTATCCCTTTAGATTTTACTAAGGGTACTTTGATTTATATCTATAAACAGAAAGGAGATATACATTCTCTTGAGAATTGGCGCCCCTTATGTATGCTAAACACTGACTTTAAGTTATTAATCAAAATCATTGTACAATGTCTTATGAGGATAGCTGAAGTGGTTTTGCACCCTGCTCAGTCCTGCTCTGTACCGAACAGGAGAATCTCTGACCATTTGATTCTCCTTCGAGAATTATTTCTCATGGCTACACAGGCTCTGTTTCGGGTTTTATTGTATCGGTAGATCAGAAGGCGGCTTTTGATTCAGTTAACTATGATTTTTTATGGAAGGCACTACATTTTATGCATGTGCCTGGTGAAATGATTCGCTGGATTAAGACTTTTTATAGGACTGCCACTGTTGTGCCTGTTGTGAATGGTTGGGTTGGACCTATGATCCCCATAAAAAGAGGGGTTCGCCAAGGGTGTCCTTTGAGCCCTCTGTTATATGTATTTTTTCTAAATGTTTTGCTTCGCCGTCTGACTACTCATCCTCAGATTCATGCCCTTTCTAGTTCTACTTTAATCTCGCCGTATACGGCAATTGCATATGCAGATGATGTCTGCATTATTGTGGCTAATGCAGCCCCTGTGGTTACTGCCCTCCAGGACTGTTCTTCCTTTGGTGATTTTTCTGGTGCGAGTTTAAATTTTACCAAATGTTTTGGTATTCGGTTAGTATCGAAAATAGCCCCTTTTTCACGTATTGGTCCTTTACAACTTGTTGAGGGGCCTCGACGCATTTTGGGAGTTTATTTTGGGACTGTAGATTCTGACCTTTTTAATTGGTCTGCTAAATTACAACAAGGCAAACTTAAGGTTGCCTCATGGAATAAGGGGCAGATTGGGAAGAAGAAGCACGTTTTTCTAATCAAGACTTATCTGATACCGACTTTTCTTTATTTAAGCTATGTATTCCCAATCCCTAAACAATTAGAAACTACAGTTCTTGGTCTCTTCTTTCAAGCTCTGTGGGGAAGCCAGCTTAATCCGGTAAAACAGAATGTTACTTACTTACCTATTTCTGAGGGGTGTTAACATGATTAATCCTCTGTTATTTTTCATGTATTTTTTGACTGCAAATCTTTGGCCTCTATTGATAAATACTCAGAGAGGGTGGGAACCTTGATTCTATGAGTCTTGCAGATTACGGTTTCATTTATGGGAATGTGATTCATTAACTGTGATACGAACAAATTTGGGTATACCGGTATATATTAAACACATGTTTTTACGTTTGAAACAGTGGAGGATATCTACCCAGATGTTGTTAACGAATTCTCATAAAATATTATATAATAATCTGCTCCTGACCATTTGTGCAATACAGTTGCCTTTTGAAAAGTGCCCTAGCCAACATCTTCCTTCCCTATTGGTTTTGTTACGGTGTAAAAGGGTGCCTGCTCACATGTGGGACTTTCATTGGCTGTCATGTCATGAAAGAATTAACGTCAAAGATAATCATAAACACAAACAGTCTCAAGACTGAAAATGTTCTAGACTATTGTGTATTTCTAAATTGGAAACTATATCGCACTTATTTTTTGAGTGTTCTTTTATTCAGCACTGGTGGGGTTTTTTTGGCAAGAGTCTGGGCCACTCCATTATTTCAAACGGTTTCTTACCAGAATATTATGTATGGTGTTTTTTCTCCCCAGTGGTCCCTTTGGACTCTGGACATGTTAAATCTAGTTTTTGTAGTAATTAAATGGAATATTTGGATGGCTCGATGTCTGTTTACTCTACAGCAAAAAAACTGTTCTTATTCAGAGCTTGAGAAGAAAATCGTAACAGACCTAACTAACATTTATGTACATGAACGTACATTATTTTCCAAGGAGACATTACTTGAACTTTGGAAAGCTCTTCCTTGGATCACGGGCCCTGATTTTGCAGTGACCTGATGGATTGTCTGTTGATATGCATAGTTCTGTTCTGTTTTTTTTTGTTTACTTCTGTTTTGAGTCCACATGAGTTTTTGCACATTGCTTTTGTTTTAGTACTGTACGATTTCTTTTGTTTCAATAAAACTTTCCCCTACTCTTTTTGATAAGTGCCATGGGATCTTTAACATCCACGTGAACTACCACCAATCCAGGTAGATGGGACCTCGATTTAACGTCTCATCAGAAAGACGGCACCTCAGAAGTGCAGCACCCCTCTCATGCTGCACTACAGTGTCAGTATTGGCATATTAACCCAAGTGACAGATGTGGGAACTGAACCCACAGCTCTCTGATCTCCCGGCTTCAGAGGCGAGTGTGCTACCTACTGAGCCACTGATACTGATAACTGACACTGTTATTACCCCATCTCCTCCTTCTCTTTCCCTATCCATCCTGGGATGGACCTGTCACCCAGGGGACCTGAGATCCTGGTTTTCTTTTCCCTTCCTTCAGCCCGAGAGTATACAACACATCAACTGAGGGTACCCCCGAGCACCTAGAGCTGGTGCTTGACCCAGCCCCTATGTTAGAAACCTCCATGGTTAATGTTCTTTCCTCTTATTCTCAGTTGGGAGTACTGTTTGCACCCACAACATGCCCAAATATCCCAGTTGGACACTCCCTCGGAAAGGACTGTCACACAGTTTCTGTTACAGAACACCAGTTATGCATTTAGAGTTTATAGTTCTGGGTTATTAACAGAGTCACAGACTGTATTGACCCATCTCACATTGTGGCATAGGCAGAGAACAACGTTGTGTATATTACAGCTCAGGGAAATGTAATCTGTATTTAGACTTGATGTAGACACTGCTTCAGTTATAAATGGAGACAGGATGCCTCATATTAGCCTCTGGAAAATGAAGACGTATGTCCTATACAACCCTGTCAATTATTATGCTCATGAGTACTAAATTAGGGTTCAAGACTGTGACACAAAAGGTAAATGGATTTGGTAGCCCCATCTGTAGAACTAAAATCATTTCTTCACTTAGTAAACTACATACCCACCTTATACTCATTCAAGAAACTCACTGGACAGAGAGAGAATGTCTTAAATTTAAAAAATATGGGTTTGAAACTGTGTTGGAGTCCTCCTATAAAAATGGAAGACACCCTGGAGTGGTCATTTTAATTCCAAAAAACTCAACTTTTCTGCATTGGCATAACATACTTAGATAAAGAGGGCAGATTTATTCTTGCTGCGGGTACCCTACAGGGCCAACCACTTACAGTTGACAGCATCTACATCCCACCAGGAAGTGATGCCTCAGCCATGCAATGATTATTTAAAAATATTGTCTCTTTTTCACAAGGAGCCATCCTACTAGGAGGAGATTATAATTTATTGGGATCCCTCCAGAGACATGCCAAATACCCGTCCCCAGTAATCTAACACCAGACAAAGACATGGCAGTCATATTATTAGAGACAAATGTCTTACAGATACCTGGTGGCACCTGTACCCGACACAGAGAAATTACACTTTTAATTCCCACCACGTTCTCACTGTTCCTGTAATGGTTATTTTATGATCAGAGCTGCTCATGTCAGCTGGGTGGAAGAGGTGAACATAGGGTCAGTATGGCTCTAAGACCACGCACCTATTTCTGTCACTCTTGCCTTACAGCGGGAAGAGCGGGGAGAGGGGTGCAGCACCCCATACGTCGAATGGGAAGAACACCCCTCAGCTAGTGGTCAAACAGGGATTCAGCATATTTGCAGTTCATTTGCATCACCAGGTAAGTAAAAAGGTTTGTCTCCCCATACGACGCACAGGGGTAATGCCAAACCTCACCCAACAAATAACACACCGAAATCTGGCCAATGGAAAATCATGTACACAAATGCTCACAGCCTGGGAAATAAGATCCCAGACCTGCAGGCAATAATGTCAGAGGCTAAACTGGACATAGTAGCAATTAGTGAGGCGTGGTTTCCAGTAACCACATGGAATTTCAGCACCTGGCTATGTATTGTTCAGAAGAGACCAAGGTGCAAAAGGGGAGGAGTGGTCCTGTATGTCAATGAAAATATCAACGCTACAGAAATTCAGAATACACATAAGGAGCCAGAAGAACTGTGGGTCACCATGGAAACAGGAAATGGGACAGCCATAAGAACTGGGGTTGTCTACAGGCCCCCAGACCAGGAGGAGGACATAGACACATTACTGTTAGAAGATATACAAAACATGACAGCTAAAGGGGAGGTTCTGATAATGGGAGACTTCAACATGCCGGATACAGGTTGGTCAATACCAGCAGGAACATCAGCCAGAACTAGACACATTGTGGATTCCCTGCAGGGGGAGGGCCTCAAACAACTGGTACAACAACCCACAAGAGACAGGGCTATCCTAGATCTAGTACTGACTAACAGGGAAGGGATCACAGATCTCCAGGTAGAAGGCCACCTGGGAGCCAGTGACCATCACATGGTATGGTTCAATTTGGCTACTACATCTAAATCATCCCATTCCAAGGCAAAAATATGGGACTTCAGAGGAGCTGACTTTAATAAGATGACCAACAGAGTTAAGCTAGCCCTGGCAAAAAGAAACACAGGTGAGGGGGTACAGGCAAAGTGGGCAAGCATTAAGGATGCAATACTTGAAGCAACATCCCATTGTGTTAGACAGAAAAGGAAGTGCAAAAGAAGAAGGAAACCACTTTGGTTCTCAAATACAGTAACAGAAAAGGTCAGAGCCAAAAGGCTGGCCTTCAGGAAATATAAAGGGAACACAGCGGGATGAAGATGAGGAGGCATACCAAACTGCCCTAAGAGAAGCAGGGAAGGCAGTAAGGCAGGCAAAGTCCCAAACTGAGGAAACACTAGCACGAACAGTAAAGAAGGTGACAAGACTTTCTATAGATACATTAGTGAAAGGAGAAAGTCCAGAGAAGTGTGCTAAGCTTAATGGAGAAAAGGGAGCATGTGGAGGAGGACCATGTAAAAGCATCTATCCTAAATAGATACTTTTGCTCAGTATTTACTGAAGAGAAGGTAGGGCAGGGCCCACAGCTCAGCACCACGGACACAGGGGGGAGGGAGGTGAGCACTACTCCCTTCACAAAAGAAAGGGTCCTACAAGAGCTTGCTAAGCTCAGGGTGGATAAGGCAATGGGACCTGATGGCATACATCCCAGGGTACTTAAGGAGCTGAAGGTGGAACTAGCAGAGCCATTAGCAGAACTGTTTAGTGAGTCTCTGAGCACAGGAGAGGTCCCAGAAGACTGGAGAAGGGCTCATGTGATCCCGCTCCACAAGAGTGGTAGCAGGGAGGAGGCTGGGAACTACAGACCAGTCAGTCTTACCTCAGTAGTGGGCAAGATTATGGAGGCACTCCTTAAGGAAAGGATAGTGCAACACCTGGAATCCATAGGGGCACAGGATCCAAGACAGCATGGGTTTACAAAAGGAAGGTCCTGTCAAACTAATCTCATAGATTTCTTTGACTGGGTAACCAGAGTGGTGGACCAAGGGGGAGCAGTTGATGTTGCCTACCTTGACTTCAGCAAAACTTTTGACACTGTTCCACATAGAAGATTGATAAATAAGCTGGGTAGGCTCGGGGTGGGTCAGGAGTTGGTCAACTGGGTGGCAAACTGGTTGAGGGCAGAAAACAGAGAGTGGTGGTAAATGGTATACAGTCAGAAGAGATGCAAGTCACAAGTGGGGTACCTCAGGGATCAGTCCTGGGGCCAGTCCTCTTCAACATCTTCATTAGTGACCTTGCAGATGGACTACAGGGTAAGGCTTGTCTGTTTGCAGATGACACCAAGATCTGCAACAGAGTAGATGATCCAGATGGGGTGGGCAGAATGAGAAGAGATCTGGATAAACTAGCAAAATGGTCAGAAGAGTGGCAACTGGGATTTAATGCAAAGAAGAGCAAGATTATGCACATAGGGAAGAGAAACCCTGAAGCCACCTATAGGCTGGGAGGGGAGTTGCTAGCAGTCGCAAAGGAAGAAAGAGACTTGGGCATCATCATCACTGATGACCTGAAATCATCCAAGCAGACCTCTAAAGCAGTAGGTAAGGCTAGGGGGGTGTTAGTGTGTATTAATAGTGGGTATCACAAGTCGGAAGAGGGAGGTAATAATCCCTCTTTACAAAACACTGGTTAGGCCCCATCTGGAGTACTGCGTGCAGTATTGGAGGCCACACCTTCACAAGGACATTAACCAAATTGAGGCAGTCCAGAGAAGGGCAACCAAAATGGTGCAGGGACTGCATCAGAAGACATATGAGGACAGATTAACAGAGCTCAATATGTATACCCTTGAGCAAAGGAGGGAGAGAGGTGATATGATCGAGGCATTCAAACACCTTAAGGGCATTAACAAGGTGAAAGAGTCTAACATGTTTAAATATAAGAAAAATAGCAGGACAAGAGGACACAGCATGAGATTAGAGGGGGCCAATTAAGGGGAACATGAAAATTCTTTTTCACAGAAAGGGTGGTGGATGCATGGAATGGCCTACCTCAAGAAGTGGTGGCTATGAATACAGTGCAGGGCTTCAAACAGGCATGGGATAGGCATAAGAGAGCAATACAAATGAGTATGAATAGATAGGCCACTGACAGAGCAAAGGCCGATGGCACATTTATAAGGTAGAAAAAGAAATGGGCAGACTGGATGGGCCTTGCGGTCCTTATCTGCCGTCAACTTCTATGTTTCTATGTAAGTCCACCAAAGGCAATGGAGAGTCAACCAGGCCCTGCTTAGAGACCATGAATTCTAGATCTTCCTCAAAGAATCTGTCCCACGGATTTTGTGGGAAGATATATCTTAGCCATCCCATCCAGTACTCTTTGGGACGTGAAAAACAGTTCTTAGGGGAGAATCATCAGTGTCGCTGCCCAAAGAAGAATCGAAGGGAAGCCCATTATCTCAGACTAACAAATACTCTAAATTCCTTACAAATGGCACATAAACAAGGGGGCTCCTCCCTGTTCCCACAAATTAAAAAAACTAGAATTAGCACCGAGAAATTTGTAATTCCAAAACAGAGCTAGCTCTTCTCTAGATCGCAAAAATATTATGAAGGAGAGGTAAACGACTCCAAAATATTAGCATACAGGCTAAGACAGGCTCAGAATGTGAAAACTACCACTAAGCTGAAGGATAAATCCACTGGAGCCGACTGTTATACCACCACAGGTATTCTAAAAATACTACAACACTTCAATGCAGAATTGTATATTCAACCATCAGAGCCCCCAGAACAGGGTTACCTGAATTGTTCTTGTCAATATCCAGCCCCCTCCTATGTCAGAAGACCAGCAGCAATAACTTTTCTAGCCAATAACTGCTGCTGAGGTTCTAACAGTATTGACCAGCCTTAAATCAGGTAAAAGTCCAGGGCCAGACGGTTATGCACCTGAGTTCTACAAATACTGCAAACACTTATTACTGCCACACATGACATGGGTTTTCCAGGCAGTCCTGGAAGAGAGATACCTCAAGAAAGCGTGAGATATATGCAAATATCTCAGCAGTACCAAAACCGTTAAAGGACCCCCTCAAGTTATGAATCTTACAGGCCCATTTGGGTCCTAAACATAGATTATAACATTTTCGCAGTGATTGTAGCACACGAACTGGAGCAAGTCCTTTCAAACCTGATTCATGAGTATCAGTCAGGGTTTGTGGCAGGCTGACAAACAACAGATAACAAAAAGAATATTATATATTTAGAACATAATCAGGAATTACTGTATAAGTACCAGCTATAATCCTCAGTTTAAATGCCCAGAAAGCCTTCATGTCATGGAGGTTTCTCTATCATTCCATGACGAAATTCACCATTCCAGCACCTTTGTTAACAGTGATGTGCAATTTATATGCTTCCCTACAAGCTGTAGTAAAATCTAATGACACCTGCTCGGAAAGGTTTCTCCTCACTTGAGGAACACAACAATGGTGTCTTCTTATCACCCCTTCTATTCGCTCTGTATATGGAGCCTTTGAAACATAGAAGCTGACAGCAGATGAGATCCACATGGCCCTTCCAGTCTGCCCTTTTTTGTTGCACTGCTTGCGCTCTAGACCCCTCCAGGTCTTCGGCACTTTCTCTGCCACCCCCTTACCTGTCCCTTCTGACTCCCTTGTGCTTATCCCAGGCTTTTTTGAATCCCACCACTGTTTTCTTTCCTAATACATCTGCTGGAAGTCCATTCCAGGCATCCACCACCCTTTCTGTAAAAAATAATTTCCTCACATCTCTTCTAAACCTACCCCTCCTCCAGCTTCATGTCATGGCCCCTTGTTCAGGAGCACCCTATCCTCTGAAAAATATCTCCCTCGGAGAGGTTCCAAGTAGGGTGTCCCTTAAAAGTACCTTATTCACCCCCGTGAGGTATTTAAAGGCCTCAATCATATCCCCTCTCTCCCTCCTCTCCTCCAGGGTGTACATGTTTAATTCCTTTAGCCCCTCCTCATAGGACATTTGATGTAGGCCCTTTATCAACTTGGTAGCCCTCCTCTGGATGGCTTCCATCCTATGTCCTTCCTGAGATGTGGCCTCCAAAACTGGACACAGTACTCCAGGTGGGGTCTTACTAAATACCTATATAGTGGCAACACCACTTTCCTCTTTCTGCTGGTACTACCCCTACCTATACATCCCAGCATCCCACTAGCTCTCTCAATTGCTTTGTCAGGTGTGCCAGGGAAGAGGGGAAGGAGGGGAGGGCAGAAACATTATGAATGCAATTCCAGGATTCGAAAAGCAGGACACTGAGGATGGGAGTGGTGTACAGACCACCAGCTCAGGCAGAGGACTTGGACAGGGAGTTAGCAGAGCAGATTAGGAGGGTCTGCAGGAAGGGGAACACCATGATCATGGGGGACTTCAATTTACCAGGAGTGGATTGGAGCACCCCAGCCACCTCAAGTGCAAGGGAGCAGGTGATCCTGGAAGCATTACAGCACAGCTTCCTTACACAGTTGGTTAACAAGCCGACTAGCTTGTGAAAAACTCTGGACCTAGTACTGTCTAGCGGGGAGGCTATAAGGGTTCCGCCAAGTTACGTCGACAACAATGTTGTTGACATCCTGTACAGTGACAGGAACAATGCAGACTATCAGCATTGTTCCCGTCAGGACAAAGTGTTTTTTAGCAAGGGGCTTCGCCCCCATACCATCATCTCTAAATAACCAACTCCGAGTTGGAGTTGTTTCGGGGTGGGGACAAAACATCGGGAAACAGAGTGCCAGTGTACAGTAGGACCATCACAGCAACCTGGTGAGATCTGTCACTGTGATGGTCTTCGCTGTAAAAAAGTTGATGTGCTGATGGTATACTGGCTGTAAGGGAGCTGGGGGTGGAGGGCCCACTGGCTGGGAGTGTCCATTACTCAATGTGGTTCACACTCAACATGAGTAAGGAAGCTGTAGGTACAGGAACCAGGGTGGTTAATCTCAGGCATGCTGACTTTTGCATGATGGGGAAAATTTTGGTGACGCACCTGGCAGGAATTTATCTATGCATGGATGCAAGAAAAAAATGGGAAATTATCAAACTGGGGCTAGTGGAGGCTATTGGGTCATGTATTCAGACACAGAGCAAAAAGGGAAGGACTAAGAAACCAAGCTGGTTGAATCAGGATATCTTGGAAGAGGTGAGGCCAAAAAAAACAGCATTTAGGAGGTTCAAGAAATCTGGGAGGGGGGAAGACAGGGAAATGTATGTGTAGAAGTCCAAGGAGGTAACCAGGTGGCCAGAGTGGCCAAGGCTTCCAGAGAGCTGAGGCTGGCACAGGGCATCAAGGACAGGGAAAAGGACTTTTTCAGGTACATAAGAGAGACAAGAAGCTGCAAGGAGCAAATTAAAAAGGATGGAGGATGGGTGAAGAAAGGGGTTGAGCAGACAGAAGCACTAAATGTGTACTTCTGTTCAGTGTTCACAAAGGAGAAGGGCAGGCAGCTACCTCAGGGGGTGAGGAAGGTGGCCAAGGGGGGCAGGGGTGACATATCAGGTAATTACACAGGGTAGGGTGCTGGAGGGTCTGAAGGCACTGAGGGTGGACAAGGCTTCAGGATCAGATGGCATTCACCCCAGGGTACTGAAAGAGCTGGAGTAGGTCTTGGCAGGGCTGCTGGCAGACCTGTTCAATACCTCCCTGGACACAGGAGGCATACCACAAGACTGGAGGATGGCTCACATGGTGCCCCTCCACAACAGTGGTCCAAAGGATGAACCAGGCAATTACAAACCAGTAAGCCTCACATCTATTGTAGGAAAACTAATGGAGAAAATCCTAAAAGAGAGGCTGGTGACCTTTTTTGGAAGTTAATGGACTTCAGGATGGTCAGCAACATGGGTTCATCTCAGGGAGATCCTGCCAGACCAACCTAGTTGAGTATTATTACTGGGTGACAAAAGAACTAGATAATGGCCATGCAGTAGCTGTCCTGTATTTGGACTTCAGCAAGGCCTTTGATTTGGTGCCTCATGGGCGGTTGGAGGGAAAGTTGGAATATGTGGGGGTAGGGACAAAGATGGTGAACTGAATCGGGAACTGGTTGAAGGGGAGGCAGCAACGGCTGGTGGTGGGAAGGGACTCTCATCCCCAAGGGATGTGACGAGCGGGGTTCCACAAGGCTTGGTACTGGGCCCGGTGCTGTTTGGGATATTCATAGCAGATATCTCACACAGCATCAGGAGTAATATCAGTTTGTTTGCTGATGATACCAAGATGGGGGCAGTGGTGGACGACATAGTAGGGTGGCAGGGGTTGCTGGATGACCTGACTAAGCTGGAGGAGTGGTCAGAAATGTGGCAATTTGGGTTCAGTACTAAGAAATGCAAGCTACTGCATTTCGGAGCAAGGAACCCGAGGAGGAGCTACCAGTTGGGAGGGGTTCAGTTAGGTGTCACTGAGGAGGAAATGGATCTAAAGGTGGTCATAAGGGAATATGAACAACTCAGTTCAGTGCAGAAAGGCAGCAGCTAAAAACAACAGGATGATGGGGTGTATTGCAAGAGGAATCTCCTCCAGAAGTAGGGAGGTGATCCTGCTTCTGTACAGGGCACTAGTCAGGCCACACCTGGAATACTGTGTGCAGTACTGGCGTCTGTTTCTGAAAAGGGATGTCAGATTACTGGTGGGTATACAGCACAGGGCAACAAAGATGATCCAGTGACTAGAGGGCAAACCCTACGAGGACAGGCTGAGTGAGTTAAATATGTACTCCCTGGAGGAGAGGAATGATCAGGGGAATATGATCAAGACCTTTAACTACTTGACGGGAATGAACAAGACAGGTACAGAAGGGGTATTTAAGTTGAGGAGGGGCAGGGACACAAGAGGGCATGGTCTCAGACTGGAGAGGAGAAGATATAGGAGAGAGATGAGGAGACATTTTTTCATGGAGAGGGTGGTGGCTAAATGGAACGATCTTCCCAAGGAGGTGGTATCCTCTAAAACAGTGGGCAGTTTTAAAGGGAATGGGACAGGTGGGGGGTAACTGGGAGGAGGGAGGGAGGGAGGGAGGAGGGAGGGGCAGCTGCAATGTAAGAGTGCTAGCTGCACATCGAATGAGACTTGATAGACCATGAGGCCTGTTTCTGCTGGCAGATTCATATGTTCATATGTCACATTGCCTGGCCACCTTCAGGTCATCCAATCTGATTACCCCCTCAGTCTCTTTCAAGCTTGGTCACTGCAAGTTTCTCTCCCCCCATTTTGTACTGCACCCACGGGTTTCTGTGACCCAACTGCATTATTTTGCACTTTTTTGCATTAAACCTTTCCCAAACGTTTGACCACTCCTTCAGTCGTTTCAAGTCTCTTTCCATCCTTTGCACCCTCTCCAGAGTGTCACACTGTTGCAGATCTTGGTGTCATCTGCAAAGAGGCAGACCTTCCCTTCTAGTTCCTCTGCTATGTCACTAACAAAGACATTAAAGAGGACTGGCCCAGTACTGACCCCTGCGATACCCTACTGGTCACTCTGCCCTCCTCTGAGTGAACTCCATTTACCCACCACCCTCTGCCTTCTGTCCCCTAACCAGTTTTCTACCAGGGTTACCACCTTATCACCCACCCCAACTTGTTTACCAACCTCCTATGTGGAACAGTGTCAAAGGCTTTGCTGAAGTTCAAGTAGGCCATGTCCATCCCCCCACAATCCAACACCCTGGTTACCCAGTCAAAAAAATATTTCAGATTTGTTTGCCGAGACCTCCCCTCTGTAAAGCCATGCTACCTTGGGTCTTGCAGTCCATTGGATTCCAGGCGTTCCACAATTCTTTTCTTCTACACTGTTTCCATCAATTTCCATAATACATATGTAATCTGACAGGCCTGTAATTTCCTACCTCCCCTTTGCTACCACTTTTGTGAAGTGGGGCTACATCCACCCTGCTCCAGTCTTCCAGGACCACACTGGTCTCCAGTGAACTGTTAAAGAAGTTTATCAGGGGTGCAGCTAGCACCTCCATGAGTTCCTTTAACACTCTTGGTTGCACCCCATCTCGCTCCATGGCTTTGTCCACCCTCAGATTAGCGAGTGCTTTCTTGATCCTCTCCTCTCCTTAGAAAAGGGACTGGTGTCCGTTTCCTTCCCCCCAATCTGCTGGTGCTTATTTGCAGTCCCTCTCCTTCCCCTTCAACTTTGGCCCACATTCTTAGAACAACGGATGCCATACAGGGGACAAAAACAGCTAACACAGATCACAAGACTGCATTTTATGCAGATGATCTGCTCATTTACATGACATCTCCAAATGCCTCACTTCCCACCTGCTTTCAGACTTTACACAATTTGGAAGCTCTTTCAGGATATAAGCTACTACACAACGATAATACGGAGTTACCCCAGCTGAACTATACCCCCACAAAGGAAATGGAGGGTGCCTACCCTTTTAAATGGAACAGATCATCACTCAAATATTTGGGCATCCAAATCCCAGAGAATTTATCGTAGCTTTATGACCTCAACTATGCCCACTTCGTACGCCAGATGCAGGAAGACTTAACATGCTGGGATCCCCTCCCAATCCCCCTCATACAAAGAATAAACTCCATACAAATGACATTACTACCCAGATTCCTTTACATTTTTTGTAGAACATACCAATAATACCCCTACAGCAAACTTCTGTACTTGGGACAAATTGATACCCAGGTCTATCTGGCAAGGAATGGAAGCCAACAGTGGCATACTGTACATCACACTACAACTACAGAAACCTAATGAGGGGTTAGTTCTTCCTAATCTACAGGAACGCTGTATAGCCACACACCTTAAGCATGTTTTAGGATGGGTGGATCACTCATATAGCCCTCACTGGAAGGAAATTGAATGTTTTGATAATGACTATCACATTTCTGATCTCCGGTTCTTACAAATATAAAAGATTCAATGAGAACCCCCTCTATTTATGATTATCCCAGCCATTGATAAACATATAGAGACACTTAATAAAACACCCAGGGTTGACTAGAGATGCAAAATACTTAGAAATACTTTACCTAGATCAACATTTCCACTTGATCTGACTTGATAGGGGAAGATTCAGGACTGAGCCATAACTTTCAATGTTTTTTCTGTATTGTATTTTGTCTCATTTTCTCCCCAGTCCCAATTCCCTGCCTCAGACACACGCACACATGCGAAGGGATGCACACACTGCATATCAGTGTGTCCTCACTACGTGTTACCCCCTCCGCCAGCCATTAGACCTCCACCCAGTGGTAGAGGGACTATGGGGAGCGGCAACCATCGCCAGGAGAGGAGAGATGCCTTCCGGTTGCTCAGTCCTGCTCTTACTCCCCCCCCAATGCTGGCACTCCAACAACCCAAGTCTGTTCCCAAATCCAGGTTGCCTACATAGTGTGAGGTAAGGCATCCAGCACCTCAGTGCCACCAGGCCGGCATAACTTTCAATTGTATAGTCAAGGACACTTCAAAAGCTTCCAGCAGCTACAACAAGATTCTCAGTTACAGAATACTGACCATTTTAAAAGCCTACAGGTCTGCCACTATTTAGGTAATAGACTAGTCTGACCTGGAGTGTGGAAGCAGCTCTTACAATAATAGCCCTAATATTAAGTGTCATACTTACTACCTCACCAGCCCATTTTATTTCAGTGGCATAGAAAGTTATTAGAAACATGCAGGGAACCAGTACAGACCAAATATGTCGTAAATGGGGAAAAATAATCAAATTCTCCCATCACAGAAGTGGAATGACAATTTGCATCTCACAGGCAACATAAATTAACATCAGCTCATTCCTGAAAATAATTTGAATGGAAAACCCAGATATGGTTCTTTGCACCCAAAAGTAACAGCAACATATGATGCCCAGGCAATGGCCCACTGCTGGAGAGAGTATGGTTGCCTTATGGCAAATCACATGCACATATTGTGGGAGTGTGGGACACTCCATCCCTTTTGGGAACAGGTTGCAAAGGCCATAAATAAATGAATATGAAATCTGGCACACTACAGGCACAAACGGCCCTTCTTTTGATATATCCAGCACATGTTATGTCGACAGTCCATAGGGCACAGTTGGGAATATGGCTAACAGCTGCAAATAAAGCAGTTCCCCAGATGTGGCTCAAACCAGATATCCCCACACAAAAGGACTGGGAAGACATAATAATAAACATCTTTAAAATGGAGAAAGTAGCAGCTGGCCTGAATTTCTATCCACAGAGATACACTAAGTTCACAAACTCCTGGAATTCTTGGCTTATCTGACTCGTGGACCATAGAGATGACATTGTCCCATAAAGCAGCACGGGGGACAAAACAAAGACAATACGGGGATGTGCGAGGGGATACTGAGTCCGTCATACAAACAATATAAACAATATTGACAGAAATAAGAATGAGACAGAGTATTTATGCTGACACCTATCTTTATTCATAATACATTGCACTGTAGCCTGGAATCTTCTGAAGAACCTGAAAAAAGAAATACAGTACTTCAGTTAGTAATGTGTGCAGCTAATGGAATGTATGTTGTCACACTAAAAATGTTAATAAAAACAACATTAAAAAAGAGCATATTGCTTAAAACAACGCCTGGACTACTCGGTCTTACAGCAGAGTTGTACAATCTTCTTATTGAATGGTGCTGTAAGATTTTACCTGACTTATACAATGACATTTTGGAACAGAATTATTTGCCTAAAGAAATGTGTCAAACATAAAAACATGGTATTTGACAGCAGAAAAGGAATGCTTAGCCCACCTGGTCTGCCCAAACGTTCCCTACCAATTCTGTCTCTGTTGTCCAGCCCACCTCCCTGCATCCTTTTTTTTTTGTTTGTATTTTTTGCCTGCCTCACCCCAAACCTCCATTCGGAGGACAGCCCTGTCCTGACTGCGATCCCCCCATGCCCAGGCTTACCCGTCTGGGCAGGGCCACCGGGCAGGCTCCCCCACCCCCACTGACACTATAGGCAAGCCCCAGCTTACCTCCCCCACAGGTCGGGGCAACAGGAGTGGGACCCCGCCGTCGAATGGTGGAGGCAGAGGAGACAGTGGCAGAGCAGGGCATTACCCGGGGGGCTAGCTTTTTTGCCAAGGCTGGATCCTCGTGGCCGGGGATGTGCAATAATGTCCAGCCTCCACCCTGCCCCCCTCCTGATAATGGCACCAGAAGGAAAGCAGTTCCTAGAACACTCAATCCTTCTTCCCCCGGCCGGCCCTCTGACTTTCGAGTCCTTCGCCGAACCCAGGGTGTCAGCACCGCAAGCGGACGCCCTGCTGCTGCGTTGGCAGGCCAGCCATACCTCCCTGCATCCTATCTAATATGCCCCTATGTCTATCCCATGCATGCTTGAAGACCCCACTGTTTGGCCTCCACTAAGTCTGCCAGAAAACTATTCCAGGCAGCAACTATCCTTTTAGGAGAAAAAACATTTTTCAAATCATTCTTGAATTCCCTCGCCCCGCCCCCAGCTTCATTACCTGTCCCCAGTCCTGGTCCCTATTCTCATTTGAAAGAGGCTTCCACCAATACTCTATTTACTCCTCAGGTATTTGTAGGTCTCTATCATATCCCTTCTCTCCCTCCTTACTTCTAGGGTGTACATGCTGAGATCTTGCAATCTCTGTGTAGGGCTTCTTGTGCAAACCATGCACCATTTTAATTGCCCTCCTCTGTACTGCCTGCACTCTGTATATTGGTCTTTCCAAGGTATGGCCTCCAAAATTATGCACAATACTCCAGGTGTGGTTGCACCAGCAAGTGATATGATGGCAAAACCACCTCCCTCTCCCTGCTGGGGATACCCCTCCCTATGCAACCCAGCATTCCACTAGCCATACCAACTGCTTTGTCACACTGCCCTGCCACCATCAGATATGATAACCCTAGGTCCCTTTCTTGCTTAGTGTCTGTTAATACTTTCTCCCTCGTCTTATGCTCAGCGCCAGGGTTTTCATGTCCTAGGTACATTACCTTGCACTTTTTTGGCGTTAAACCTCAGATACCGAGCTGGTCCGCCAGCACAGTACATAGATACATAGATACATAGACAGTGTCGGCAGATAAGGGCCTATGGCCCACCTAGTCTGCCCATTTGAGCTTGTAAGTTCAGTTTGTTTTCCTAGAAGTCTATTTCCCCTTACCCCTGACCTCTAGAATTCCTTTATGTCTATCCCATGCATTCTTAAATCCCGTGATTGTTTCAGCTCCCACCACTTCCTCTGGCAGGGTGTTCCACTTGTCCACCACCGTTCTGTGAAGAAATTCTTTCTCATGTTTCCTCCGAATCGTCCTCCTCCAACTTCATCCCATGCCCTCTAGTCCTGAAACATCTTTTTCGCTTAAAATAGTGTTTTCCTGCACCCTGTTCCTCCCTGTAAGATACTTGTAT
Source organism: Neoceratodus forsteri (assembly GCA_016271365.2). Lineage (NCBI taxonomy): Eukaryota > Metazoa > Chordata > Ceratodontiformes > Ceratodontidae > Neoceratodus > Neoceratodus forsteri. Next base: position 151,617,671 of record CM028130.1, on the reverse strand, counting down.
GTCTCTATCATATCCCTCTCTCCTCCTCTCCTCCAGGGTGTACATGTTCAGTTCCTTCAACCTGTCTTCATAGGACTTGTGATGCAACCCATGCACAATCTTTGTTGCCCTCCTCTGAACCTTCTCTACCCTGTCTATGTCCTTACGTAGGTATGGTCTCCAGAACTGTACACTGTACTCCAGGTGGGGCCTCACTAGTGTCACAGTGGTAGGTTTACCGCTCACGACGCCAGCGACTCGGGTTCAGGAATGGACTCGGGTAACTGGAGGTCCGGCTGAGGGAGAAGGATGTGCCTGCCAGCGCTCTCCTTCTCCGGGGAGAGGAGGGTTGTCTGTCCCGCTACTCTACCGCCACCTGGGTGACCATGGGTGGCAGTGCAGCTGGGACAGTCAGTGGGAGGGGAGGACGTAGGCCGGGAGCCAGAGCGACCTCACTTCATTACGTGTTCCGCCCCTTGGCTCCCCTTGTGTGCCTACATCCTCAGGGGATGGCACCAGAAAACCAGGGAAAACACCCTGCAATGCTCCCAGTAGATGGAGCTCCCAGCCCTGATATCCAATGCCCCTACCAGTGCCAGCATCCCCAATGAAATACAGACACGTCGGGGTGTAAGGACCCAACCCTGTACCCGCCTGGGGGTACAACCAAGGCTCCATGGGGGGATGGACTGTGCTGGTCACTGGTCAGAGGAGCGGAGATGAACAAGGCCACTGGAGACTCCCGAAGAAGGAGAGTACAGCAGAGAGAAGGGGGCATAAAGAAAAAAATCAAACAAAAACTCAGCTGCCATGTTTTTAACCATTTCTTGAGTTTCTCAAGACGCCTGTGCATTTTTTCTACCCTTTCATGAGTGTCCACCTTATTGCAGATATTGGCATCATCTGTGAAAAGGCAGTAGTTCCCTTTCAGTTCTTCTGTACTGCCCCCAATAAAGATATTAAAGAGTGGCCCCAGTAGTGAACCGTGTGGTACTCCACTCATCACCCTCCCCTATTTACAATGAGTGCCATTTACTACCACCCTATGCCTCCTATCCTTTCACTAGTTTCTATTTCTAACCCAGTTTACCACTATGGATCCCACTCCTAGGTTGGTCAACTTCCTAAGCAACCTTCTGTGTGGAACCATGTCAAGCGGACCTTGCTGAAGTCCAAATAGGTCATGTCCACTGCTCTACCCTGGTCAATTTCCCTGGTAACCAAGTCAAAGAAATTCACCAGATTCATTTGTCATGACCTCCCCCCCTGTGAATCCCCACTACCTGTTGTCCTGCAGACCATTAGATTCAAGGAGCCCCATATTTAAAGGTTAGCACTGGCATTTTTATTTATTAAGTCTAGGATTACAAATACCTTTGAGCCATGGCTCTTTTACAAAGGTTCCACGTCAGAAACCTGGGTTTGCACCAGTGGTCTGGGTGGGGCCATATTCAGAGTTCCCTGGAGCACTGCCCAAACCCAGCAGCACCAATTCACTACCTGTACTTCTGCATCTATATAAATGAGGGGTCCCTCATGCATACCGGTGCAACACTATATTCAAAGGTTTGTGGCAGCAGTAAACAATCATCAAAAACCATGTCTTACCTGGGCTCTAAACCTGCACCCCCCCAAAGACAAGGCAGCTGTACTACAGCCACTCACCACTGTGCCAAGCTGTCCAACCCCACCCCCAACCACGCGTCCTGCATGGTGAAGGTATTCCCTGGTAGTCCAGTGGTTCCTCCACCACCCAATCACCACTCTTGTCTCTTTGAATCATAACTCTGGTAGTTTAGTGGTACCTCCTTTCCCCTCTATCCAAAGCACTGGAGAGGATAGTCACTGACCAAATCACTGACTACCTACAAAAATACCAATTGCAGTGTCACCAACAGATGGATTTCGGAGAAATCACGGCATGGCCTCTGCCCTGGTAGACTTCACTGAATACATACACCGAGCACTGGAGGAAGGGGAGATGGCGGGTTCGATCTTAACTGACCTAACAAAGACCTTTGATATGGTCAACCACCCACTCCTCCTGAAACAACTACGGTCCCTGGGAATGGCCTCCAATGTTGTTCACTGGTTCACAGACTACCTTTCCAACATATCTCAAAGCATTAAAGTAGGTTCAGCTGTCTCCAGCTCCAAACAAGTCACCCTAGGAGTACACTAAAGTGGACCACTGCTTTTCAGCCTTTTTCTAAATGATTTCCCTGAGTCTTGCAACAGCAAACTCATCCCCTATGCAGCTGACGCTGTCATCCTCAGCAGCAACTCTCACATCAAGCCGCTACAGGACGAATTACAGTCCACGTTCCACCAGATGGAGGGATGGTTCAGCTCACACAAACTCTTGCTTAACTACAAAAAAAAAAAAAAGTAATGCTTCTCTCTCTCTAGCCCGCAACTTAAGAGGAGATATCCCACTTTAATGACCATTAATGACAAGTTGATACCGCTCGAGCAGGTGCATTCTTTCAAGTATCTTGGGGTCACAGTAGATGATACCCTCTCATATGCTCAGTACATCAACTTGGTCATGAGGGCAGGCAACACAAAGCATGGGGTTCTTTGCAGGGACAGGAACAGCCTCACACCCACCGCGCTCCGGCTCTGAGTCTCCAACTCAATAATACAGTGCAGCCCTCTTAAACGCATACCCTTGGGACCAGCAAAAAATATGCATTTAAGAGGGCTATGAATTTACCAGATCTTGTATTCTTTTAATAGTGAATGCAACTTGCAGTACGTGCCAGGGGACTGGGTAGGGAAAAGAAATGCCAGTATCACTTAACTATCTTTTTAGTTAGGATAAAGTGATTTGTGACATGCTGGGGCATTCTTTGGTCTGATTCCTGTGTGAGGGAGTTTGCTTCTGGGATTCATGTAAAGTGCTTTTGTGACGCACTTTTGGGTTCTTTGCTTTGATTTCAGTGTAAGGGAGGGTGCTTCATTGACTTGGGTTTGATGGTTTATAGGTTGTAGTAGGTGATTAACACCTCATTTTTAATAGAGCAGACCATTAACAGGCAATTAAATTGCTAATTAGTAAGGCAGCAACAGGGAGTCTCAGTAAAAATTGGCCAGTCAGTCCACCACACTTGAACACCAAAACTGAAGGAAAAAATATGCATTTAAAAGGGATCCTTATATGTGTTGAACAGGTCTATTTAACATAGGAAGTATAGGAAAAAAATTGGGACTTTGAAATTGTATGCGTTTATGTGGGCTGTGCATTTATCAGATATGCATTTAAGTGGGATGCACTGTATCTGTAATTGATTATGGGCTGGTGGTTTATACAGACATGGCACTAAAAAGGGCTATAATAGCCCTAAATAAGGCATGCAGGCTTACCCTTGGAGCCGACCATTTCACGCACACTTGCTCACTTTATGAGCAAACAAATTGGCTCATCCTCCGAAACAGAATTAAGTACCAAACCTGCCTCCTTGGTAAGAAGGCCCTGCTTGGACCTACTCCCCCTTGCATCTCAGAAATATTATCCTTTGCTGAAAACAAGTATAATACTAGAGGAAAAATGCAGTGTTCACTCTGAGCTGACTGTGGGGTCCCCAAGGGATCCATCCTTGGAACCATTTTGTTTTCCCTTTTCATTAATGAACTGCCCTCTGTCACAACCCATGGGCACCCCACCATCTACGCGGATGATCTCATCATCCTGACCAGCTCCCAGGATATCACTGTCATCAACTCCAGGCTAAACTCCGACTTCTAGCATATCCAAAACTGGCTAGAGGGCCATAAGCTGACCATCAACCTGAAAAAGACCCAGGTCATGCTCTTTGGCTCCTTGGCCAAAACTAAAACCTGCCCTGCTCCCCTAAACATCTATGGAACAAACAGCACCCTCCTGCAGGCCATGGATTCCATCAAGTATCTGGGAGTAACCCTTGACCTGCAACTGGACCTCACCCTGCATCTTCGGAACATATGTATGGCAACAAATGGCAAGCTGGGACTTGCCTACAGAGCAAAAAATTGCCTCACCCCTGCCGCTCAGCTCGCCCTAGCCAGGGGGATCCTCCTACCCACACTCTGTTATGGTCTTGTATCCTTTGCCCCTGTCCCGAAATCAGTCGCATGAAATGGGACACTGCATATAACAATATATGCTGCTTTGCACTCTCTGCCTTGCCTTATGCATCGCTGTGAGTTATACTCGTGGCTGGAGTGCCCCCGAAAAACACCGCACCTTCATCCTTGGCAACTTCATTGAAAACATAGTCAGAACGGCCACCCCTTCCGCACTTGCCCTTCCCCTCAAACATTGAACCCCAGCCTACCACTTAAGATCCAGTGCTGCACAGGACCACCTGGTTCCAAAAACCCAGACCCTTACGGGGGATCAGGCCTTCTCTGTTCATGCGCCTAGGTTGTGGAACTCCCTTCCTGCATTAATTCGCTCCTCTCCCTCCCATCCCTGCTTCAAAGCATCTATCTGGAGCTTCCTAAAATCGGCCTCTGCCTTTCTATGTGCCATATAGACCCCAGCTGGGGCACTCTCTTCCCTATTCGACTGATTGGAGGCGACACCCCTGAGTGTTGATGCAACAATTTGCTGTTTAATTTTGCTGTTAATTTGCACTAGGCACTTTTTCTGCCCTCCGGTTTTGAGGGGGGACCCTGACATATCTGTGCCTTTTTCCCCAGGACTCTCTCTCTCGCTCTCGTGCTATTCTTCACTCCTCCTGCTTCCATCGCTCCTTCCCCCACCCCACCCCAGGGATGCCTCACCCATATCGTTAGCTTTGTTGACACTGTCTGTATTTTGATGTTGTTTTGATGTTATTCTACATATTAATTCTGTTATGAATCCTGTTGTTATCTCCCTAATAATCTGTTTAAGCCTGATGTCTCACATGCTGTATCTTCTACCTGTTTGTGCTGGATGCTTCTGTATCTTACCTTGACTCTGTCTGATGCATTGTATGTTCCCTGTAATCCTCCTGGGTCGCACCTGAAAATAGGCACTTGGCTGTCTAGTGTGCTTACCTGGTAAACAAAAGCAAGTAAATAAAATAAATAAATTTCACAGAACAGCAGTAGCACAACATTAATTCTCCTACAGAGCCCCACTTTGGCTTACTGAGGTCCCTGTAGCTTCTCCCTATACTCCGAACATGTTCGCTTTCAAAACGGAACTAAAACAGTACCTTATTAGCATAAGCACATGTGAGGGTCATTAAGGATCCTGTTGCACGGTGCTGACTCCTTTTATCCCTTTTGTTGTGCTGTCTTGCCAACCATCACATGCCAGTTTCCTCCCCAGACCCCCTTTGAATCCATTGAACTATGGGGGTCCCCCTTGCTGTCCTTTTCCCATCCCTACTTATCCTCCCCTCCTCTTAACTATCTGCACCTTTACATCCTAATTCCGTAGACTTTCACCTAGGTCCTGTTCTCACCTCTCCCCTTCCCACTCTCCCTTTTACAGCCCCCACCTCCATATAGCAGACTCTCTCAGTTGGTATACCTCGTTAGATGCAGCCTGGGGCCCAGTCTCTTAGCCCTCCCCTTCATGGGCATTCTGCCCACCCAGACCACCCTCTCTCATACAAGACAATGCCTCCACATGGCTGCTACCAGTAACACCTTACACTGGTACTCCCTGCCAGTCTAACCATATGATATGTAATCTGCAATATTAAGGAACAAAGTCAGACTTTTGCTTTAATTTCCTTTTCTCAATAGTATGTACCGGTGATATGTAACTGCATTTTTCTCTTGGTGTATGTCTGTATTGTGTTTCTAGACGTGGAACCTCTGTAAACAAGCTTTTGCTCAAGGGTTTTCTGAATAAATAAACTAAACTAAACTGATCACCTGTTTTGTTAGATCCATTTATAGCCTTGGTGGTTTAGTATCCCCCAACCCCCGAACACCTGTCCTGTCAGATCCATTAATAACACTGGTAGTCTAGTCACCCTCACTCCCCGAACCGATCTGTACCCCCCAACTCCTGAGGCCCCACGCTTTACACCCCCCAACCCCAACCCCACTTACCATGTGTACCGGTGCACAGGAGCAGCCTACAGAGCCCTCCTCTCACCTCTTTGACCAGTCACCAACTGACAGTCATAGAGTGCGATCACGTATGACTGTCAGATGGTGTCCAGCCAAGGTAATGTGAGGAGGGCTATGCCAGCCCCCACTGTGTACCAGTACTAACGATGAGTATGGATTGGGTTGGTGGGGTGGGAGGCCTTAGCAGGTGGGCAGGTGAGGGGTTGCAGATTGGTCGGGGTTGGGGGGGGCACTAGACTACCAAGCTTATTAATGGATTTGACAGGATGGGTGTTTGGTGGATAGGGGCCACTAAACCACCAGGGCTATAAATGGATTTGACAGAATGGGTGAGCGGAGGTGGGGGAACCACTAAACCACTAGGGTTATCATTCAGACAGATAGGACAGGTGATAGGGGTGTGGTGGGTGGACCACTACACTGCCAGAGTTATCATTCAAACAGACAGGACGGGTGATCAGGTGGTGGGGAGAGCACTACACTTCCAGGGTTATTACTCAAACAGACAGGATGGGTGATTGGGGAGTGGAGGGACCACTAGACCAGCAGGGTCATCATTCAAACAGACAAGACAGGTGCTCAGGAGGGTGGGGGGACCACTGCACCACCAGGGCTGTGATCTGCTGCAGTGGCGCTAGGGGTCCTCAGCACCGAATGCAATTCAGCCCATAATGGGCACATAGATGGCCCCTTAGTGCCTTTCATGCCGAGTGAGTGCATTTGCTTTCTCAGGCTGAATATGGCCCACAGGAGACCTGGCGCTATCCTGTTTCAGGCAGCGCTATCTCCAGTGGGCCATATATATATATATTTTTAACCAGGAGAGACACACTAAGCTGAAAGCTTGTTTACAAGTGTGACCTGGGAGCACAAGAAAGTTAAGTGACTTGCTCAGGGTCACACAGTATGCAAGTGGGGGCTATGGGATTTAAACCCAGGTCTCCAGGTTTGCAGCTCAGAGCCTTAAACCACTGCACTATACAGACTTAGTCTGTGTCTGTGCAGCACAGTTCCACTTGGTGCTGCTCTGACATGGCCTAATATTCAGTCCATTAGTGCTGCTCCACTGGTGAGTGATAACTATGTGAATATCACTCAGAGTCAGTTGTGCACCATCGCGAGGACAGTGCAGACGACTGTGCTGTGATTGCACCTGGCTCTGAATACAAGGCCAAAGATATTCTATCATCCACATTTTCAGTAGCATTTCCATCAGTTTTCCTATCACTGAAGTGAGACTGACCAGGCTGTAGCTCCCAGCCTCCTCCCTGCTGCCACTTGTGTGTAGAGGGACATCAGCCCTTCTCCAGTCCCCTGGAACCACTCTTCTATTCAGTGAGTCTCTGAACAAGGCAGCCATAATCTCCCTAAATTCTTTTAGTACCCTGGGGTTGAATCCAATCTGGTCCTATAGTTTTATCCGCCTTTAGGTTTGTAAGTCTTTTCAGCATCTTTCCTCTGAAAATGGACCTGTGTCTACCCCCTACCCTCACCCTATCACTGTTTCTCTCCGGTGGCCCATCCTCTCTACTTCCCAATGTGAAGGCTGAGCAGAAGTTCCTGTTTAAAATGTCAGCTTTTTCTTTGTCTCCTTCTCCACTAATTGAAGCAGTACCCATTTATTTGTTTAAAAAGGGATCCTGTCGAGTTTAACAATTGGAGACTTATTTGCCTCCTAAATTATTACTACAGTTGGCTAAGAGATGAGTTGGCTCCGTTGGTACAGTGGCAAACATTGTTAAATCCATCTCACAGTCATGTTCTGTACAGCCTAGGAGTTGTGAATTTTGTTTCGAGAGTTGGTGAAAAGTGGGAATAAATAATGCACATAGCGGTGTTGGTGGTTTCAGATTACATAAACTGAATGCTAAAGGTAACACATTGTCTTATGCAAAGGATGTCTGTATTTGTCTCACTAATGAAACAACGGCCCACATAACACCAAATATTCTACAATCATTTCTGCAAGTGTTTGGTTCTAAAATTAACTAAGTTAAAAGTGCTGCTGTGCCTACAGGTTCTTCGGATGGTAATGTCCGGGATCAGATTGCAGTCCCTCAGGATCACCACTACATCTGATTTAGCTACTCTCATAATTTCACCAACCAGCAGGGCATTATGCTCTGCCGATCATTTTGAGGGCTATTGCATCCCCCAAGGTGACTCTTCTGTCTCCCTTGTCCCTCAGCTCAGTGGCATTGATCCCCCACCCCAATGCACTCCTTGTCCTCCACAGTGACTCCCTCCCTTATAAAGAGGGCTACTACACCTCCTTCTCTATCAGGCCCTTGCCTTTGGAATAGTCTGTAGCTACAGTATCTAGCTTGGTGTCCCAGTCATTTTATTCCCCCAACCTGCTCTCTGTCTCTGGCCTTCAAATTGCATCAAATCCTCAAGCTCACCCATTTTGATGGAAGCTTTCCTCATACTAACCAGTATGCATATGAGAATACCGGGTGAGAATACTTCCCCTTTATGCTTCGTCACTCACCTTGTAGATCTTCCCCTTGTTTCTCCCCTACTCTATTGTCCTTCCCTCAGTGATCCCCGTGTGCCTCTTGCAACTATTGAACACTTGCACCATACCCCTCCCTCATACTCCAGTTTTAATCCCCTTAACTGTCCTCTACATTCTTCTGGCCAATATCCCCACTCCCCGTTCCTTCTGGCACAGGTGAAGCCCCTCTTAGGGATACAGGTGTCACTTGCATCAAAAGGCCGTCCAGGTCGCCAGAAAAAGAAAACCTTCCCTCTTGCACCAGACACGTAGCCAAGCATTTACCTGCCTAATGGTCCCCTGCTGCTCCTCACTAGCCCTCAACACAAGGAGAATCTCAGAAAAGGTCATTCTGGATACCTTTCCCTTCAGGAGCATCCCAAAACCCATGGAGGATCTCTGCATGTCCTCAGTTCTTGTGTACCTTATGTTATTCATAGATTCATACAAGTGTGACGGCAGAAAAGGACTGAACTAGGCACACCAAGTCTGCCCATTTGCCCAGCTATCTGCTTGGACCTGTGCCTCCCCCCTTAACACTCCCATGTGGTTGTCCCATGCTCTTTTGAATCCCTCCACTGTTTCCTCTCCAACGACTGCCTCTGGGAGGCTGTTCCACTTTTCTATCATTCTCTCTGTGTAATAGTATTTTTTAATGTTATCCCTTTACTGCCCTCCCTCCACCTGCAGGCCATGCCCCCTCATCCTCGGCTTTCTTTTCATCTTGAAGATGCTCCCCCCTGGCACCCTGTTTATACCCTTAAGGTACTTGAAAGTCTCGATCATGTCCCCCCTCTCTCTCCTCTGCTCCAGGGAGTACATGTTCAGATCTCTCAGCCTTTCTTCATAGGATAGGTGGCCTAACCCTTTTACCATTTTTGTCGCTCTCCTCTGAACCCTCTCTATCCTCCCCACATCCTTCCTGAGGTATGGCCTCCAGAACTGGACTCCGTATTCCAAGTGCGGTCTAACTAAATGGGTGTACAAGGGTACTATGACCTCCCTATTCCTACTGGTGATCCCCCTTCCTATGCAACCCAGCATTCCACTCCCCTGGCCACTGCCCTCGCGCCCTGCCCTTCCACCTTCAGGTCCCCGGATATAATGATACCTAGGTCCCTTTCTTGTTCTGTCTCCTCCAGATCTCTGCCCCACATACGGTACCCTGCCTTCTGATTTCTGTAGCCCAGATGCATGATTTTACATTTTTCTGTATTGAATTCAAGCTGCCACCTTTTTCACCATGCCTCAAGTCTCCTCAAGTCTTTCTGCATTTGTTCCACCCCTTCCTCCATGTTCACCCTATTGTAGATTTTTATATAATCCGCAAACATACTCACACCCCCCTCAAGGCCCTCCACGATGTCCCCTATGTCCCCTATATCCCTTCCCCGATGTCCTTGAACAGTAGGGGCCCCAACACCGATCCCTGAGGGACCCTGCTCATGACCTTGCCTTCCCCGGATGCCACCGATTTATTATGACCCTCTGCCTCCTTTTCCCCAGCCAGCTTCCCACCCATTTGACTACCCTCTGCCTCATCCCCAGTCCTGCCATTTTACACCGCAGCCTCCCATGGGGCACTGAGTCAAACGCCTTTCTGAAATCCAAATAAGCCACGTCTACCACTCTACCTTGATCTATTTCCTTGGTGACCCTGTCAAAAAACTCTATCAAATTTGTTTTACGGGATCTGCCCCTAGTAAACCCATGTTGTCTTGGAGTCATCAGGCTGTTTGTCTCCAGGTAGCTGGTGATCCTGCCTTTTACTAGCTTCTCCATGAGCTTGCCTACCACTGATGTCAAGCTCATGGGCCTGTAACTTCCCACTTCCTCCCTCCCTCCCCCTTATGCAGTGGGACCACATTTGCCTGCCTCCAGTCCTCCGGCACCACCCCCATTTCAGGGACTGATTGACGCGGTAAAGGGTACATGCAATACCTCCTTTAGCTCCCTTAACACCCTTGGGTGCACCCCATCTAGCCCCATTGCCCTGTCCACCTTCACGCAGCCCAGTTCTTCCAATATTTCCTCCACGAGAAATGGCCTCATCTCCACCCCCACCTCCCCAGCCATTTCATTTCCTGCTCTGCTGCCTTCTTCTCCTTCTTCCTCCCTCTTGAACACAGAGCAAAAATACAGTAGATGTTTAGTAGGTCTGCCTTTTCTCTGTCTCCTTGTAGCACCTCCCCCTCTTTTGTTCTTAACTGGAGAATCCCCTGCCTAGTCTTCCTCTTTTCATGTACCTATCGAAAGAAAGTCTTATACCCTTTTTTGACCCCTCTCACTATTCTCTCCTCTGTCTGTGCCTTTGCCCTCCTTACCTCTACCCCAGATTCTCTCTGGCTCACCTGGTATTTTACCCAGTTCGCTTCCATCTAAGTTGTCTTGAACCTCCTAAAGGCTTTCCTTTTTGTCTTTACCTTTTCTGCTACTTCTCTCGTATACCACAGAGGTTTTCTTCTCCTCTTATTTTTACTCGCTCTTGGCACAGACGTCAGTGGCCCCTACAATAGCTTCCTTTATCCTCCCCCACTTTGCCTCCACCTTCATCAACTCCCCTACCCCCTACAATGCCCACGCCACTATTTCCCCCATTCTCCTGAAGTCGGTCCTCCTGGAATCAGGACCTTAAACCTAGACTGGTGAACCTCTGCAGTGTTTCTCATTTTAAACCTGACCGTTTTGTGGTCACTTGTACCAAGATGTTCCCCCACCGATAGCTCTTCCACCCTTTCCCCATTTGTCAGGACTAGATCAAGAGTAGCTCCTGCTCTGGTTGGCTCCCTGACCAGTTGATTTAGGAGGGCCAACTGTAGGGAGTCCAATATTTCCCTGCTGCTGGTTGAAGCAGCCGAAAGGGTGTTCCAGTCTACGTCTGGTAGGTTTAGATCTCCCATCAACACCACCTCCCCCCTTGCTGCCATTTTCACAAACCCATCAGCCATACTTCTGTCTGCAGATTCGTGTTGCGCTGGGGGTCTATACACCACCCCCATACCCACTGACTCCCCCTTCTCCACCGCCAACGAGACCCAGAGTCCTTCTGCCTCTCCCCACTTACTCTGCAACTCTGATGCTCTGATACCCTACTTTACATAGAGTGCACTCCCCCCTCTCTTTCTCTCCCTGTTCTTCCTGAACAATTTGTTCCCTGGTATCTCCATTTCCAATCCCTGCTCCTGGTCGCACTACGTTTCTGTTACCCCACTATGTCAAGGTCTTCCTCTGCCATTATTGCCATTAGATCAGGGATCGTTCTACCTAGACTTCTGGCATTCGTGCACATAACCCTCCATGCCCCTCTCTCCTCCTTCCCTATATGATTGTCTCCTTTACCCTTTTGCTGTGTGTGTATATGGCTTTTTGCCCCCCCCGCCTCCTGCCTCTACAGCTGGGCTTTTCCCTGCCCTCCCCCCTTGTTTAGTTTAAATGGTAGCTTCTGTCCACATAATCATCCAGTTTACATTTGAGCACTGCTTTCCCCTCCCCGTTTAGGTGCAACCTATCTGGGGCATATAGGTTCGTGTCACTCCATGTTGACCCCCAAGCTCCTATCACACCATACCCCTTCAGGGCACACCAACTTACAAACCAATCATTGATTTCCTCAATATTTTGCCTTGCCTCCATGCTGGCCCTTGGTACAGGTAGCACCTCCAAGAAGGACAGGGATTTGAATTCTGAATCGCTGCAGAACCTTGCCAGCGCCACAAACCTGGCCTTCACCTCCATCACGCTGCTCTTTGCAAGGTCGTTTGTGCCTAGGTGGAAGATCAGATGCGTTTTCTTATCCATTTCCCTCCTCCTAGAGGGGACCCAATGGACAACTTTGGCAGCCGTCATACCTGGTAGGCACTCCACTCATATTTTTTTCCCTCTCTCTTCCCTTCTCCACCACGTAACCCCTTTTATAATAGAGTCCCCCACTATTAAGACTCTATCCCCTTTTTCCTCCTGCACACCCCTCACTGCTGCCATTCTCCTCCTCTTTTACAATTTCTTCTCCTCCATCCCCTTGCTTTCTCCCCCCCTGAAACTACCTAAGCCTTCCTCCCCTCATCTTCCATCTGTACCCTTCCCTGTGCCCTTTCCTCATTCTCTGGTTTCTCCATACTGCCCTTTCCCTCCTCTAAGCTTTTTGATTCTCTCTTTCTCCAATCTGCTCTTCTCCCTCACCCAAATCCTGGTTTTCTGGCACTTCCATTGTGCTATCCTTCCTTGTGCTTTACTCCCTTTGATCTCTCCCCCCCCCCCGCTTTTCCTTCTACCCGACCTTTATTGCCAGGCCCTGCTCCACCTCCCTTCCTGCCAAAGCCCCTTTTCCTGATATCCCCGCTTCCTGCCTGTTTTTTTTCCACGAAACTTCCTTCTTTCCTTTCTAATCTGTTCATGCACCTCTCTCTGGTCCCCTTTCTGCTGATCCTGGGTCCCACCCCCCGCTACCCTCTGACCTCTTCCCATACTACCCCTCATTCTCTGGTCTCCGTTGACCCCCACCTCACCTGGTGTTACGGGCACTCCCACCTTCTGGGCTCCTCCTGCCAGGATGCCCCTGTTCCCCCAGCCAATGTCCAGTTCCTCCCCTTGTGCTTGAGGTTTCACCCCTCTGTGTATGGTTGCAGGCCACCCCATGTCCCTTCCTTCTCCACTCTACCAGCTGTCTCCGAAGTCCTTCCATTTCCTCCCCGAGCTTTGCCAGCTTATGGCATACTGGGTAACCTCCAAACTTCCAAGCCCAGTCTAGTACTATGGCTGCCCCACACCCCGTGCATCCAACCACCCTCCCAAAGATGCTAGCTCTAGCAACTTGAGGCCTCATTCCTATTCTGTTTTGCGTCATTGGTCACTCTCCCCTTTTAATAATACTATACAAGCACTTCCGCTCCTACAATAGGAAGTTCCCTTTCTCCTAGCCTTTACAAACAACCACACATTATCAAGTTCCCGAATAAACTATCCTTTTGTGCTCCTACTTTTTTTTTTTTTTACTCTTACTGCTCTTGAATACAAAACCTCTATCAATGTCCTTTAAAATTCATTACAGTCAGGCCCAATAACCAAAAATCAGGTACAACCCAAAGTCACATACAAAAACCTCTCTCAATGTTCTTTAAAATCCACTAAAGTCAGGCCACTCCTTCCCCTAGGCTCCACCCCCACTGCCTATTTAACAGAGGCCGGGGTGGGTGGTGTGGGAAGAAAATTTTTTATTTTATTTATTTATTTATTTCATTTTTGTTGACTGGGTAAATGCACTAGACAAATCCTGCCTATTTTCAGGCACGACCCGGGGGAGGGGGATACAGATGAATGCCAACTGACCTTGAACCAGATTAAGCTGTTGGTGGTGTTTTTAGTGAATGAGGCAAATTTGCCCAGGACACCGGGGAAATTCCCCTACTGCATTGCTGTCAGTAGGGAGACCCTTGGCCGTCTGAGGAGAGATGGCCAGTGTTGCTGAGCTTTCAGAGGAGATGGACGTTGCCGGTGCAGGGGTCTTGGCCTCGTCCCCTGTTCCCATTTTTCAAGAGGCCTCTGATGTGGAGATAGTTGCTGCAGATTATGAATCACCAGTCTTAAGTGATTCTGAGCCGCTGCAGCTTGAAACGGAGTCTGTGTCTTTTGCACAGCATGAGTCCTCTGCTGTGCAATCAGAGGTTTGCAACACTAGATTGGTATTGTCTAGTAAGAAAGATAAACTTTTACTGGCATTAAGGACTTTGGATTGTGCATTGGAGGAGCTCCTCCGGTTAGTTCTCCCTCCATTGTGCTACCTGCTATTTCTACTGTTTCTACTGCTGCTGTACCTTCAATAACTGATGCTGTCAATGCTGCTGTTTTGGATCCTGCTTCTCTCTGTCCGTCTGCAGTGCCTGGATTTTCCCCTGAACCTCCTGCTGTTTCATCGGTGTCGCAGGCTGGCAGTAATATCGGGTTTCCTGCATCACCCGAGTGCCTACAGCCCATGGGCCTTGTTACTGCAGCTCTCGTTCCTACGGAACCTTCTTCTACGCCGCCAGTTTCTGTGTGCCCTTCTGTGAGTACACCGCTATGCGCTGCCAGTTCCACTCTGCTTCCAGCAGTGTTTGTTTTCCCCCAGGATCAAACTACACCGGGCTGGAGCAAGACTGCTGCTTATACTCCTGCGTTGGACAAGCAGGTACCGAGGGCTCCTTTCACTGCCTTACCTTCGGCTGTTGTCCATGGCGGTCCGTCCTGGTCTCCGCAACGGGCATTGTGGGATGCGGGGTGGGAACTTTTGGATACTGGCAACTGGTCCCCAGACTCTCAGGACCAGTCTTATCTTAAGATGCTTCAAAAGGCGACAGCTCCTGTGGCCACCAATGTTGAAGACATGAGCTCCACCATTTTAACCCGGGGTAAGGACTTGGACTGTGCTAGTGTGACTGATTCTATGGTGCCTTCTAAGACTCTAAATTCTATCACAAAGTCTGATACTGTTGTTATGAAGGATGTATTGAAATTACCAGAGGCGGGGGTTCTTTACAGGCTACGGAAGCCTTAGATGATAGCTTAGTAGGGGAGGTTTTAAGGGTAGGCCCTCCACCAGCAGTTGTTACACAGCTTTCTGAAGACTGTCCTAGAGCACCTTTCAAGCTTCCAGATTTATTTCAGCATAGGAAGGAACCTGTGCCATGCAGGAATGCTGTTCATTTTTTGTATAAAGGGGGTCTGAAGGAGGCACCTGACCGTGCTTACATTGCTCGGGCCTTGTTAAAAGGTTCTATGAAGTTTTTTTCTTCTGAGATTTTTACCCTGATTAGTATTGGTAATTTTAATTTTGACGTTAGCTTTAAAAATGTTTCTAGTTTGGATAGGTTTTGGGCTAGGTATAATGTTTGTAAAAACACACCCCTTTGGTCCCCCTTTCAAGTGATACCCCTCACTAAACCTACTGTTCGAGTTATTACTGTTCTGTTTAAAAATGAAGGGGTTAACATTGAGGATATTTTATTTTGGCTTCGGCACCGTTGTGAGGTTCTGGGTACTCCCTCCCCTACTTTAGATAGTGAACAAATCTGGGATGGGGGTTGGAGGATCCGGGTTAAGTTGTTCATTACGAATTCTGGTACTATGCATCTTCCCAGTTCTTTTTATTTAGGTAAGGATAGGGGTGCTATTTTTTACATAGGTCAACCTAGGTCCTGTTTTAAGTGTGGGTCTTGGGCTCATCTTAGCTCTGCCTGTGACACTATTAAATGTAGTCACTGTTTGGAGTTTGGGCATGGGTCTGCTAAATGTTTAAATCTTTTTCGTTGTAATCTTTGTGAGAATACTGGACATGCTTATGGCAAATGTCCTTGGGCTTCCCATAATAGAGACGATTGCCCATCTCATGAAGGCATTATAGACCAGGCCCAACATTTGCACGCTAAAATGATAGTGGACCGTGGTATTGTTCCTGTTTTACAAGTTCCGGAGCCTGGGATTTCTAACTTGCCAGCTGATGCTTCTCAAGCGGGCCCTGTAGTTTCCCATACTCCTTTGGGTGATACGGTGACTATGGATGTACAAATGGAGTTGGAGGGGGTCATAGCTGACCCGATTCCTTCCTCGGGGTTTGCTGTACTTCCTGAGATGCCTCCCCCCCACCCCCACAGTTTGATGATACGGGCTTTAAGCCTGTCTCGAACAAACGGTCCAGGTTCGGAAGAAAGGTGAGGCCTCCAGTGTCCTTAGAGGGCCAGGATAAGGAGGACCCTTCTGAAACCTGGGCACAGGGTAATAAATTTGCAGTATTGGTGAAGAGAGAGTCTGATGACGATGGTACTGATACCTCCTCTCTCTTATCCAATACTGATACTGAGGAAAGAGGGAGCGTAGATTCTATTGCTAAACGTACTCAGCAAGATAGGAAAGCTAGGATAACATGAAGGGTGCCTTTTGGGTGATTTTTTCTTTTTCTTCATTTATTTATGTCCTCTCTTTCAGTTGCCACTATTAATGTTAATAGTATTAAAGGGGGGCAGAAATTAGTTAGTACTATGTTTACTCTTCAATATGTTGCTTGTGATGTCCTTTGTTTATTAGATACTAGACTCAAAACTCATAGTGAATTACAGGCTGCATCTCAAGCTTGGCCTTTAGGAGCGTCCTGCTGGTCTATTGGACTTGATGCTTGTGATGGTGTTGGAATACTTTTTACCAATCCTGATTTTCAAGTTACACAGTTAGTTGATTTGCACCCCGGGTGCACTTTATTATTGGATTTTACTTATCATAATGATAGATTCTGTCTTATTGCTCTTTATGGCCCACAAACTAAAGCAGCTAGAGTTTCTTTATTTGGAGAAATTCACCCATATTTGCATACGTCACGTTTAGTTATCTGGTTTGGAGACTTTAATTGTGGTTTGCATCAAGCTGACAGGGGGTTGCAGACTTCTAAATTGTTTTGTGACACTAATGCATTGAATAAAATTCTGCTTACTGCTGGTTTGCAGGATTCTTATCGAAAATGCATTCTATTGGTGGTTATACTTTCTTTAAAGGTACTTTGAAAACCAGGATTAATTTCATCTTTGTGTCCCATGTTCTTCAGGTTTTGGACTCTGATATTAGGGCAGTGGAATTTTCGGATCATGTTTTGTTATATTCCAAGATTTCTTGGAAGGATGCTCCTAGATGTAAGAAAAACAAATGGCAGTTGAATAATGGTTTATTGCAGCATCCTAAAATACAGAAGGCCTGGCAATGCCATTGGACGGCTAGACTTTCTGTTAGTGATTATTATTCTGACATTTCTACTTGATGGGAGGTTACAAAAAAAGATTGGAGGGCTTTGTTTCAATCCTTAGCTTCTTCTAGGTGTCGGTCTGATTATTTGGATTGTTTAAAGTTACGTCACCACTTACAGCATTTGATTTCGTTAGCTGCTACTTCTAGCCAGGATTATGGTTCCCAGATTCAGACAATTAAAACTCAGATTGTGTCTCTTCAGTATACCAGGGCTAAATCGTTGGAGCAAGAATCAAGATTTGGCATGCAGGTTAGGTCTTCTATTGATCCATTTAAGAATTGTCAAGATAGGGTTAAGCATAGGTTTATTTCAGAATTACTTAATTCCTCTGGACAGAGTGTTACCTCCCTGGCAGGGATTTTAGCTATCATTGAGGAAAGATTTACTGCTTTGTTTGCTAATCCAGAGGTTAGTGGAGATTTGGAGCAGGTTTTATACTCCATATCATTACCCCAGGTAAGGTTAGAGGATCTTGCTATGTTGACACATGATATTACTGCTGAAGAAGTATTTCAGGTGGTTCAACACTTGAACTCTAATGCAGCCCCAGGTATGGATGGGTTAGGGGCAGCTTTTTATAAACAATTTCTTGAAGATTTGTCTCCAGTTTAGGTGGTTCTTTTTAACCATATGTTACAGTCATCCACTTTTTCTGCTTCCATGCAGGAAGCAATGTTGGTCTTAATTCATAAAAAGGGTGTGCAGAATATTATTGATCATTGGAGGCCGTTAAGCCTCCTTAATACTGATAGGAAAATTGTGGCAAAAATTTTGTTTAACAGGTTGAATAAGATTTCTGATTATTTGATTAGTGTGGAACAGACATGTGCGGTTCCAGGCCGTCAGATTAAGGATAACCTTATTGTACTACGAGAATTGTTTTGGCAGGCTGATTCTGGTCAGGTTAAGGGGTGGGTGGTGGGAGTTGATCAGGAAAAGGCTTTTGATCACATTTCACATCCATTTTTGTTTGCAGTTTTGAATGCATTTGGTTTTCTGGCTAGTTTTGTTTCTTGGATTGCGGCACTTTATGATAATATTACCTTATATCCTAATGTGAATGGGTGGTATGGTCGTCCGGTGGTGATATGGAGGGGGGGTTCAACAGGATTGTCCTTTAAGCCCTCTCTTATATGTTTTTTGTTTGGATATTTTGATTCGTCTTTTACACCATTCTCCTGACATTCAGGGTATATTGGTTCCACAAATTGGTTTTATTGTTAAAACTATTTCTTTTGCAGATGATATGGTGCTTATGTTGGGGGCTGACACAAAGGAAGAGGTCCTTTGTAATATTTTGAGGACATATGCAGCTGTTTCAGGTTCCCGGATAAATTGGGATAAGAGTGTTGGTATTCCTTTAGGTACTACCCCTCTTCCACCTACTGTTTTTTTTGGGGGGATACAGATTAAATTGGAGCCTTTATTGATTCTAGGGGTCCGCTTTGGGGGTCGGGATATGGCTTCTTCTAATTGGTTGACACATTTAGGGCAAGCAGAACGTTTAGTACAGGGTTGGCATAATCGGTTGATCAGTAAGAAAAAGAGGGTGCTTCTGATTAAAACTTTACTTTTACCTATTTTTTTTATATCTTAGCTATGTATTTCCGCCTCCACAGACGTTATTTTCTAGATTATTTAGTGTTTTTCAGGCTTTTTGGGATCCGGTTAAACCCAATTAAACGTGATATTACTTATAAAACAATTATGGAAGGGGGAGTTGGTATGATTAATCCAGTTGCTTTTTATTTTAGTATTTTTCTTCATTATAATTTTGGTTTAGCTTTGAAACTGGGTTTTCGGATATGGCGTTCCCTGGTTTTGGCTTGGATTACACCAAATGTACAGTATGGGGACCAGGGTAAGACTAGGTTATTGGGTAAACAGACCCCTGTACCGGATTATGGTATTGATTGTTTTAAGCTGGCCATTAAATGGAAAATTAGATCACATGATCTTTTGTTTTTTAATAGGAAGGCAGTTTATCATACTATTTTGTCCAGTGCTCATTCTATTGTGATAGTCTTTCCGTTTTGTTCTTCTGTACAACAGACAGTAGTGTTACGTCATTTAAGGAATCCTCGTATCCCTTCTAGGATGTGGGATTGCTTATGGTTGGGGAATTTTGGTAGGCTTAGTGTGAAAGGGAATCATAAACATAAAAAATTAGAAGATAGATATTGTCCCCATTCTTCTTGTGCTCAGATTGTGGAAACTCAGAATAATTTATTTTTTGAATGTGCTTTTGTGGTACAATTTTGGGCTGCTTTAAGCGTTGTTTAGAAGGAACCTGGGTTTCTAAACCTGTCCTAGTCTGATATTATGTATGGTGGGAATTCTGCTCTAAGTGCAAAATATAATACAGAGAACTTATATATAGTTTTTGTTGTTATTCGCTATCATTTGTGGTAAGTCAGATGTTTGGGAGTTTTTCATCAAAAGTGGGTCTCACATGCTGAATTATTGGCTAATATTCACCAGTCTTTATATGATATTGTACAAATGGATTTATTGCATTTTGAAAGTGAAACCGTTGCACATCTATGGATTAATTGTACTCATTGGTATTGAATTTCTAAGCTTTCTTGTTTTAATTTTTGTTTTGTTCATTTGTTAAAATTTTCTGTTTGCCTTCATTTGTATTGCTGTGTTATGAATTCCACCTCTTCAATAAAAATTTCCCCTACTCTTTTCAATAAGTGCCATGGGATCTTTAACATCCACCTGAACTACCACCAATCCAGGCAGATGGGACCTCGGTTTAACGTCTCATCCAAAAGACGGCACCTCAGAAGTGCAGCACCCCTCTCATGCTGCACTACAGTGTCCGTACTAGGATATTAACCCAAGTGCCAGATGTGGGAACTGAACCCACAGCCCTCTGATCTCCCAGACTCAGAGGCAAGTGTGCTACCTACTGAGCCACTGACACTGACAAAATACAGCTCCTTTGCGGCATCTGCTGTGTGAGTGGCTGGGCCTGCCTTTTATGCCCAGCCCTGATTCAAAAACTTCGTGCCCTCTCTCCTGATTGGCTGCCTCTCCTTAATTCCCCCTGGTTCGCTGCCGACTGCAGCCACCGGGAACTCCTGCTCACCTTGCTTCTGCTGCCAATGCAGCACTGGCTCCTCTGTCCCCCGATGCACTCCTTTCCTGCAGCCCTGGCCTGCACAAATCCAAGCCGCTGGGAAATCTCTGCTCCACGCCTCCCCCAAAGACGACTACAGCTCCTTTGTGGTGTCTGCTGTGTGAGTGGCTGGGCCTGCCTTTTATGCCCAGCCCTGATTCAAAAACTTTGCGCCCTCTCTCCTGATTGGCTGCCTCTTCTTAATTCCCCCTGGTCCGCTGCCAACTGCAGCCTCCGGGAACTCCCGCTCGCCCTGCTCCTGCTGCTGATGCAGCGCTGGCTCCACTGTCCCCCGATGCGCTCCTTTCCTGCAGCTCTGGCCTGCCCAAATCCAAGCCACCAGGAAATCTCTGCTCCACGCCTCCTCCAAAGATGACTACAGCTCCTTTGTGGCGTCTGCTGTGTGAGTGGCTGGGCCTGCCTTTTATGCCCAGCCCTGATTCAAAAACTTTGCGCCCTCTCTCCTGATTGGCTGCCTCTTCTTAATTCCCCCTGGTCCGCTGCTGACTGCAGCCTCCGGGAATCCCGCTTGCCCTGCTCCTGCTGCCAATGCAGCACTGGCTCCACTGTCCCCCGATGCACTCCTTTTCTGCAGCCCTGGCCTGCACAAATCCAAGCCGCCAGGAAATCTCTGCTCCACACCTCCCACAAAGACGACTACAGCTCCTTTGTGGTGTTATGGATGAGGATGGTCTGCTTCTCACAGCAGGTGTGTTTCTTGGCCTAGATAGTATTCATTTGACCCATGCTCCCACCTGGTAATCCACCTCTTCTGCAATACCATCCTGTTCCTGCAATGCCTCTTCTTCTTCACTAACTGCCCAAACTATGGAGTTACCAGTGACTACTACTTTCTTGTCACTCCACCCAGCCTTTCCCTTCCTCTTCCTTGGCAGGTCAGGTGTCCTGCTGCTTGGATGGCCCTCACCAGCCCCAGTCACCTGCCCCCACAACCTGACCAGCCTGATGCTAATATCTGTTGCTGGTGTCTACTGGTGATGGCACTGCCTTATTAACATGCCCTTTACCAAATTCTCCATTCAGTCTAAGTCCCCATCTCTCCCATTGGAGAGCACAGTGCCTGCCACCCTCCACTCTACCCTACCTGTTTCAGTCAGGTGACCCTCCTGGTTTAGTACCCATGCCTCTGGCCTGCTCTACCTCCATCCACTTAAGTTTCCGTTTCACTTCCCTACTGGCACTTGGTACCATCATCTGCCACTCAGTTATGTCACTGTACCTCTTGAAAGCATAAAACAGACCACAATGTCTGCAAATACATCCCCGTACCCTCCATGAATGGGATAGTGTACATCCCAGGTGTACATCACACACCACTGGCAGGGTACAAGTTGTGCATGACCCCCTTCCACTATACTGGGTGGACCCTAATCCTAGGACCTTGGACACAGAGGGGAAGGAGGTGTGCACTAGTCCCTTCACAAAAGAAAGGGTTCTACAAGAGCTCGATAAGCTCAGGGTGGACAAAGCAATGGGACCTGATGGCATACATCCTAGGGTACTAAAGGAGCTAAGGGTGGAACTAGCAGAGCCGTTAGCAGAACTGTTTAGTGAGTCTCTGAGCACAGGAGAGGTCCCCGAAGACTGGAGAAGGGCTCTTGTGATCCCGCTCCACAACAGTGGTAGCAGGGAGGAGGCAGGGAACTACAGACCAGTCAGTCTTACCTCAGTAGTGGGCAACATTATGGAGACACCCTTAAGGAAAGGATAGTACAACACCTGGAATCCATAGGGGCACAGGATCCAAGACAGCATGGGTTTACAAAGGAAGGTCCTGTCAAACTAATCTCATAGATTTCTTTGACTGGGTAACCAGAGTGGTGGACCATGGGGAGCAGTTGATGTTGCCTACCTTGACTTCAGCAAAGCTTCGATACTGTTCCACATAGAAGATTGATTAATAAGCTGGGTAGGCTCAGGTGAGGTCAGATGTTGGTCAACTGGGTGGCAAACTGGTTGACAGGCAGAAAACAGAGAGTGGTGGTAAACGGTATACAGTCTGAAGAGATGCAAGTCACTAGTGGGGTACCTCAGGGATCAGTCCTGGGGCCAGTCCTCTTCAATATCTTCATCAGTGACATTGCGGATGGACTGGAGGGTGTAAGGTTTGTCTGTTTGCAGATGACACCAAGATCTGCAACACAGTAGATGATCCAGATGGGGTGGAGAGAATGAGAAGAGATCTGGATAAACTAGCAAAATGGTCAGAAGAGTGGCAACTGGGGTTTAACGCAAAAAGTGCAAGATCATGCACATAGGGAAGAGAAACCCTGAACCACGTATAGGCTGGGAGGGGAGTTGCTGGCAGTCACAAGAGAAGAAAGAGACTTGGGCGTCAACATCACCGATGACTTGAAATCATCCAAGCAGACCTTTAAAGCAGTAGGTAAGGCTAGAGAGATGTTGGGGTGTATTAGTAGGGGTATCACAAGTCGGAAGAGGGAGGTAATAATCCCTCTTCACAAGACACTGGTTAGGCCCCATCTGGAGTACTGCATGCAGTACTGGAGGCCACACCTTCACAAGAACATTAACCAAATTGAAGCAGTCCAGAGAAGGGCAACCAAAATGGTGCAGGGACTGCATCAGAAAACATATGAGGACAGATTAACGGAGCTCAGTATGTATACCCTAGAGCAAAGGAGGCAGAGCGGTGATATGACTGAAACATTCAAACACCTTAAGGGCATTAACAAGGTGAAAGAGTCTAACATGTTTCAATATAAGAAAAATAGCAGGACAAGAGGACACAGCATGAGATTAGAGGAAGGCCGATTAAGGGGTAATGTGAGGAAGTTCTTTTTCACAGAAAGGGCAGTGGATGCATGGAACGGCCTACCTCAGGAAGTGGTGGATATGAATACAGTGTAGGGCTTCAAACAAGCATGGGATAGGCATAAGAGAGCAGTACAGATGAGTATGAATAGATAGGCCATTGACAGAGCAAAGGCCTATGGCACTTTCATAAGGTAGAAAAAGAAATGGGCAGACTGGATGGGCCTTGCAGTCCTTATCTGCCATCAACTTCTATATTTCTAGGAGGCACTATAGCGCAGTGGTTTAAGGCTCTGAGCTGCAAACCTGGAGACCTGGGTTTGAATCCCACAGCCCCCACTTGCATACTGTGTGACCCTGAGCAAGTCACTTAACTTCCTTGTGTTCCCAGGTTGCACCTGTAAACAAGCTTTCAGCTTAGTGTGTCTCTCCTGATAAAACAAAGGTAAAAAAAAAAGAAAATCTCACCCCTCAGAGCCCCCCTCAGCTGACACTTGTCCTTCCAGTGCCCCTGTGGTACCACCAGTTGCCATCTAGGCTGACAGCATACAGTAGCTCTCCAGAGGAAACCCTGCCAGCACCAACTGCAGAAGTACCCCCCATGCCCTCTATAGACAGGGTGGGGTATATAATGCAGCCCAGGTATCACACCAATTTAGCTTCCATCCTCCCTGAAATGGTTATCATAATTATTATTATTAATTATGTAAGTAATAAGCCATGACAGGGTGTGCATTATAGGATTTTAATGCACACCCCAGGGGTTTAGTAAGGCCCAAGGCTGAACATCAAGTGTCCTTACACCCCTATGAAGTGCATTAAAATCCTATGATACACACTTAGGAGGGGCTTATTACCTTTGCAAAATGACTCAAAGTAGTTTTTGAGGAGGAAAATGAGATGGAGTTCTATTTATTTATTTATTTATTTGTTTATTTATTTAAAGGCGACCTGCAAAGAACCACTGCAGCCCGCTCCTGTCCCCACATACCTTACAATGCTGCTGTAGAGATCTGGGACTGCAGTGATCATGTTATAATCCATAGTTATTTTTGTATAAACTGCCAAAGCCCGTCCGAATGCGGAGGCCTTCCTTGGTTCCCAATTGGTAGTGCAAGAGGTCATGGGTATTATACCTATTTAGTGACATGCTCCCACCACTGCTCTTATTATAGCAGCAGTGGCGGTGCTATTATAGCTTATTCTATGAGCTACAAAGGGTCTTGATACCTGTAATGTTACTTACAGCAACTGCCTGTCCGAAGTGTTGCTGTAGTAACAGTACAGTATCAGAGACTAGAAAGCCATAAAATAAGCATAATAAATACCACCACTAGCTGCTATAATAGGACAGTGGTGGAGCCAGTCACTAAATGGGTGTATACCATGACTCCTTATGCCAGCTCAATCGGGATTCCGTGATAGCACTTCTAGTTCACCCAAATGTTTGGCAGTTTATAAAAAATAACCGTGGATTACAAATTATGATCACTGCAGCCCCAGACTCCTACAGCAGCATTGTAAGGATGTGGGGACAGGAGCGGGCTGCAGTGGTTATTTGCAAGTCACCTTTAAAATCTGATAACCAGAAAGACACATTGAGCCAAGGCTCGTTTCCTGCTGTGATGGCGGGGGCGGGGGAGTGGATTTGCAGTACAGTGAAGGACAATTGCAGCATACAAAACCACAAGTTTCCCAAGCAGTAAAGCCAGGATGGAGCATCAGACATTGGCATTGCATTGAGTAGAAGCTCGTTTAGGTATCAACCAACAATGAGAATCACCCAAAGCGCAACATACACATTTTTAATTTTATTTTATTCTTTGGTAATCGGGTAATACAACCCAAAACAGTTTCCCAGGTAGTAAAAATCAGAAAGAAGTGGCCACTCAGTTGCTATGCTTAGAAACCAGTTTTGGTAGCAACATAATGACAGGCTGTGAACAATGTGTACAATAGGGCCACTAAGTGTGGTCCCCAGGTGTTGAAAAGTGCAGGAAGGGCGCTGAGAGAACAGTGGACTCAGGAAAGAGAGTAAAAGGATGTAGGATTTTAATAGAAACAGAAACATAGAATTTGACAGCAGATAAGAACCGCTTGGCACACCCAGTCTGCCCACTTCCCTACCTAATGGATAAGCTGCAGATCCCAGTTAACCAGCAGCCTACTTCTTCCTACCCCAACCCCCTAGAATTGCCTTATGACTGTCCCATGCATGCTTGAATTCCACCACTGTTTTTGACTCCACAACCTCCTCCGGAAGGCAGTTCCATGCATCACAACCCTCTCTGTGAAAAAATACTTCTTAAATTGCCTCTAGACACGCCTCCCCCATCTTCAAATTGTGCCTGTTCTTGCACACCTCTTTTTGAAAGATGCTACCCTCTTGGACTTTGCTGATTCCTTGAGGTACTTGAAAGTTTCTATCATGTCCCCCCTCCATCCTTTCCTCGGGCTATACATATTAAGCTCCTTAAGTCTCTCTTCATTATGTCTTCCGGTGCAGACCCTGCACCATATTAGTTGCTCTCCTCTGGACAGCTTCCATCCTGTCTATGTCTTTGTGGAGATGTGGTCTCCAGAACTGCATGCAGTACTCCAGATGGGGTCTCACCAGCTGTCTCTACAGCGGGATAATAACTTTCCGTTTTCTACTGGTGGTGCCTCTCCCTATGCATCCCAGTATACCCCCAGCCCTCCTTACTGCCCTCTCACATTGCTTGCCCACCTTTAGGTCATCTGATATGACTACCCCCAGGTCTCTTTCCATTTTTGTTGTTGTTAGTATCTCACCCCCCATTGTGTACTCTTCCCTGGGTTTTGTTTCCCAGGTGCATTACCTCACTTCTTAGCATTGAATCTAAGCTGCCATACATTTGACCATTCCTCTAACCTTGCCAAGTCCCTTCTCATCCTTTCCACCCCACCTTGTGCATCAACTCTGTTGCAGATCTTTGTGTCATCTGCAAAGAGACATACTTTTCCTTCCAGTCGCTCTGCAATGTCACTTATAAAGACATTGAAGAGGACCGGTCCTAATACTGAACCCTGCGGTACCCCACTAGTAACCCCCCTTTCTTCAGAGTGGACTCCATTTACTATTACTCTCTGTGTCCTATTCTCCAGCCAATTCTTTACCCAGGCTATCATCTTCGGACCCACTACCATGCTAGCTAACTTGTATATTAATCTTTTCTGTGGGACTGTGTCAAATGCCTTGCTATAGTCTAGGTAGGCCATGTCCACAGCCCTTCCCTGATCTACTACTTTGGTCACCCAGTCAAAGAAATCTATTAGATTCATCTGGCATGACCTTCCCGCTGTGAATCCATGCTGTCTTGGGTCCTGTGCCCCTCCGGCCTCTAGATACTCTACAATTCTTTCCTTCAGAAGTGATTCCATCATTTTCCCTACCACTGAGGTTAAACTAACAGGTCTGTAGTTTCGCTTCCTGCCTTGCTCCCACTTTTGTGAGGGGAATCACATCTGCCCTCCTCCAGTCCTCGGGTACCACCCCATCCTCCATGATTTGTTAAAGAGGGTAGTCAGTGGTGTCACTAGTTCTACCCTTAGTTCTTTTAGAATTCTGGGATGAATCCCATCAGGCCCCATTGCTTTGTCCACCTTCGGTTTTAAGAGTTCTTTCTCAGAACCCTTTCTTCTGCATCTTGGCTGGTATCAACTTCTGTATCAGAGTGTTTCTACTGTTGTTTTAGGTACCTCCCCTCTTCATTTGTAAATACTGAGCAAAAATATTTGTTTGGTATCTCTGCCTTTTCACTGTCACCTCTGCCCACCCTCCCTCCCTTTATTAAGCCTCACTATCCTTCCCTTCGTATTCCTTAGCTCCTGATGTACAGTACCTATAAAGGTTTTATCACCCTTCTTAACTAGGTTGGCTATCTTTTCCTCGGTTGGGCCTTTGCTGTTCTGACTGCCTTCCCAGCTTCCTTTTGCTTTAATTGATACAGTTCTCTGTCCTGCTCCTTCTGTGATTCCTTGTACTTCCTGAATGCTTTCTTTTCTCTTGAACCTTCACTGCCACTTCCTTTGAGAACCATAGGGTTTCTTACATCATTTGTTTTATTTATTTGCTTCACACAAGGCATTACCTCTGTGATGGCAGTTTTATTATTCCCCATTGTTCTTCATCCCTCCTTCCTGCCGATTTGCTAGTGCATTCCTTAGGCACTCACCCATTTGCAAAGTCAGCCCTCCTAAAGTCCAGTACTTTTGCCTTTGTATGGCTTGACTCTATTGCTGTTTTATTGTGAACCATGCTGTGGAGGTGGTCATTAGTTCCCAGATGGCTACCCACTTCTACATCTGTGATCCTCTCTCCATCTCCATTTGAGAGAACCAGGTCTAAGATTGCTCCCTCTCGAGTGGGCTCCAATACTAGTTGTCTAAGGCATGCCCCCTGTAGGGCATCTAGAATAACCCCACTCTTAGAAGTGGCTGCTGCAACTGACTCCAGTTAACATCTGGCATATTCAGATCACCCATCAGCAATATCTCCCCTTTTTCTGCCATTCTAAGTATACTTTCTATCATTTCCTTGTCCATTTCCTCCCCCTGAGAAGGGGGTCTGTATACAACCCCTGTGCAGATTGTGGTGCCATTGCCTGTCTCCAGATTTACCCACAGTGCTTCTTCTCCTCCCTGTTTACCCTTTTGTTCTGTTGCTTTGATTCCTTCCCTTATGTAAAAGAGCTGCTCCTCCTCCTCCTCTTTTACCCTCCCTGTCCCTCATGTAGATAGTGTATCCTGGTATGTTTACGTCCCAGTCATGGTTTTGTGTGTACCATGTTTCTGCGACTGCCACGATATCCAGATGTTCCTCCTCCATGAAGGCTACTAATTCAGGAAGCTTGTTACCCAGACTACGGGCATTGGTACTCATTGCTCTCCATTTTTTGATGGCTTTACCTTCTGTTGCAGCATCCCCCACTGACCTTTCTACCTCTGTCTTTTTTTTTCATTTAGTACCCTGTTTTGTAGGGGGAGGCTGGGATTTTCCTGCTACTTATCAGTGCCTCCCCCTTGACTAGGTTAAAAGCTTGCAATGAAGCATTTAAACCAATTGCTCAAAAGACTTGTTCCTTCCTGGACAGATGCAGACCATCCTGCCAGTATAGGCTGGTGTCCTTCCAGGTGGAACCCCAGTCCCCAATGAAGCCAAAATCCTGTGCTCCACACCATTCTTTCAACCATTCATTAAACTGCATGGTGCAAAGTACCCTCGCCTCACCCATGCCATTGACAGGCAGCACCTTTGAGAAGTATATTGTGTGTGCTACTTGTCTTAGGCCCCTCCCCAACTCTACAAAGTCCTCCTGCACTGCTCTAATCTCATGATGAGCCAAGTCATTTGTCCCTAGGTGGACAATGATGTCCAGCTCAGACTCCCGTGCTGTTCTTCGTGATCCTGAGGATCGCTTCTGTCCCTCAAGCCATGGCACCAGGCAGGCACCTACTTCAGTTTTCCTGCTCCCCCCAGTTCTATCCCCCTAATAATTGAGTCTCCCACCAGGAGCTGCTTCCTTTCCCTGTGGTGTCTTCTGCCTCCTTCCTGTGGGCCCCCCTTGTGACAGTTGTCCTCAGCCTCCTTAGTCTCCTCTGCAGGTGCATCCATAGGGGAGCTATGCTCCCCCAGAATGGTGTATGGATTGTGGAGTGGAACAACTGACTGGGTGTGCCTCTGTTCCACCATC
The DNA here is from genome assembly GCA_016271365.2 of Neoceratodus forsteri. Lineage (NCBI taxonomy): Eukaryota > Metazoa > Chordata > Ceratodontiformes > Ceratodontidae > Neoceratodus > Neoceratodus forsteri. The sequence goes on along the minus strand of CM028130.1, from coordinate 151,588,737 downwards.
CTCACCCTTCCTGAGCCCTCTGTGGTCCAACTGCTGTGCTTTCTTTGCAACCTCTGAGGTAGTGGTGGTGGCCCTGGTGCTCCCTGGATGGGGGAGGTTCCCTTCCTACTGTCCAGTGTGGCCTGGGGGAAGTTTCCCTTACTACTGTCCAGTATGGTCTGAAGACGGGCAACTTCCTCCCTTAGGGCAGAGAGTTGTCTGCAAATAGGGCAGCATCTCAGCCTCCAGAAAGACTCCCGGAAGACTGCTGCCCCACAGCCATTAATGTCTTAATAAGTGACATTGCGAAGGCATGGGAAGGAAAAGTATGCCTCTTTGCAGACAACACAAAGATCTGCAACAATGTTGATACATGGGGGGGTGGAAAGGATGGGAAGGGGCTTGGAAAGGTTGGAGGAATGGCCAAAAATATGGCAGCTTAGATTCAATGCATATAAATGCAGAGTAATGCACCTGGGAAACAAAATTCCAGGGGAAGAGTACACGACGGGGGGTGAGATACTAACAACAACAGAAATAGAAAGGGACCTGGGGTTAGTAATATCAGATGACCTAGAGGTGGGGAAGCAATGTGAGAAGGCAATAAGGAGGGCTGGGGGATACTGGGATGTATTGGGAGAGGCATCACCAGTAGAAAACAGAAAGTTGTTATCCCTCTGTACAGACAATTGGTGAGGACCCCCATCTGGAGTACTGCATGCAGTTCTGGAGACCACATCTCAGCAAGGACATAGACAGGATGGAGGCTGTCCAGAGGAGGGCAATTAAAATGGTAAAAGGTCTGCACCAGAATCCATATGAAGAGAGACTAAGGAGTTTAATATGTATACCCTCAAGGAAAGGAGGGAGAGGGGTACATGATAGAAACTTTCAAGTACCTCAAGGGAATCAACAAAGTCCAAGAGGATAGCATCTTTCAGAAAAAGAGATGTGCAAGAACAAGGAGGCACAATTTGAAGATAGAGGGAGGACAGCTCAGAGGTAATGTGAGGAAGTATTTTTTCATGGAGAGGGTTGTGGATGCATGGAACGGCCTTCCTGAGGAAGTCGTGGAGTCAAAAACAGTGGGGGAATTCAAGAATGCATGGGACAGACATAAGGCAATTCTAGTGGGAAGTAGCAGGAAGTAGGCTGTTTGTTAACTAGGATCTGCAGCTTATCCATTAGATACGGAAATGAGCAGACTAGGTAGGCCGAGCGGTCCTTATCTGCCATCAAATTCTATGTTTCTAAGTTTGTATGTAGGCGGGGAGCAGAGGAGGCTACAGGGGGGTAAAGGGGGAATTTACGAGAGGGGATGACAGGAGCTGGGGAAGACCGGAGCAGATCTTAGTAACCCTCTGGCTTTGGCACCTGACCATGCAGTTGTAGAGATTTAATGCACAGTCAGGTGACACCTCTCGGCCAATGAAATTTCTAGATTTTTCTAGCCATTTTATAAATATATTTAACTTATATGTGCAGCCACAAAACATAATTTTAAACAAATACCATATGAATAAAAACATGAATAATACTACTACAAAAAAAATAAGCAGTTAGCCTTGCCCAAAGAGCCTGAAACATAGAATGTGATGTAGAAAAAGGCCTAAAGACCCATCCGGTCTGCCCTTCCTATCTAGCTACACTGTGATGGCTCTAGTGGCCACCCTCCCACTTACTTCTGCCAGTCCCTCTCTTACTATAGCCACGTGCCTGTCACATTCTGTATTGACACCACACAACACACCAATTTTTCCTGTGCCACCTCCTCAAGCAATCTGTTCCACTTATCCACCACTTTTATAGTGAGAAAGGGCCTACGGACATCTTTCTTCAATCTTTCTTCTGTCAGCTTCAATGACTTCCCCCTCCTACCTGTGTTTATGCTTACGGTACAGATGCCTTTGAAATCCACCCTTTATCCCATGCAGGCACTTGGAAGTTTCTAACATGTCCGCTATCTCCCATCTGATCTCTAGTGTGTACGCGTCAAGGTCTTGCAACCCCTTCTCACATGCCCTACCATTCCCTGAATCATTTTAATTACACTGCTCTGTACTGCATCCACCCTCCCACAGTCCTCACACCCAAAATCTCTTCACCAGTGTAAACCCCAAAGTCCTTTCCATCCCTGTGGTACTGTGTCGCTATTAATGTTACTATGTAAGCATATTCTTTGGTCATACAAAGTCATTAATATCCTGTAGGATATACTGTAACAACATAAAACCCTAATTCCTGTTATGTGTTCTTTTTGTTCCTTAACTCTATTCTGACACACAGTAAGGTCTTTCAAAACAAAAACATTTTTAAAGATGTATGCGTAAAACACATTATTTTTGGTTCCACTGCATGCCTGCGTCTTTGAATAGCAGGATGAGTAAGAGGTACCTTGTGACTGCCAGGTAGTGATCACATGGTAGCCTGCCAATGGGGAAGCTGGATTTCTGCCAGTAGTTTTATTGCTTAGCCTCTAGCTAGATCTATCCAGATGTAGCCAGTGAAAAAAGGGACTTTTACCAGTAAATGCTAGTAAAACAGTTACGTAGGACCCACAGCAGTTCAGGAGTTTTGGCAATGATATATTGTAGTGTTAGGGCATCATGGGGGCTCAGTAATAAAGACAGGGTTTTTGCACCCTAACAACAAATGGAATTAACACATAGGTGCAACGAGGGTGGGTGGGGTGGAGGGACATGTCCTCAACACTTTCTGCCTGCAAGCTCACCATTCAGATTGGATCCTCAGTGAATTATCTATTCCAGACCACTCTCTGATGATATCTCATTATACATATTCAGGTAGGTACAGTAAACCTAGATAGCGGATAGGTCATTTGGATAATCACAGATTATCCCGGAGTTAGGAGAGCTAAAGAGTTTGTGCCAGAAGGGCACAGTCTGAAGTGTTTGTGCCAAAAAGGGCATCATCTGAAGTGAGAGTAGTGATAGTGCCAGGAAGGGCAAAATCTGAGTCAAAGTGTTTGTGCCAGAAGGGCACCATCAGAGTGAAGTGTTTGTGCTAAAAGGGCACCATCTGATTGGAAGAGAGTGGCCTAGCCTGGCCATACATCCTCCAAGTCCTCTCCTGGGCTCGTCTTAAAGAGATACTGGAGTCCTCCCCAGGGCTTATCCAGAAGATTACTGGTAGTCTTCCGCAGGGCTCCTTCATTGTGAACCTACATCTTGGGTTCTCCCATTTACACAGACTACATCCTTTTCAGGCACCCTGGAGCCAGGTAAGGGACCAGTTAGTCCTTATCAGGTGGGGTGGACCAGGGAACAGGGAGCCATGGGCACATGCCCGAGTGCTGGGGCACTTGTGACCCATTGGAGGGAGTCAGACCGTGTGACCCCTTCTGGATCTGGGCTCCTTGGACCCCAAGAAGCCACTGCATAGTGCTCCTGCTGCAGGTTTGGCAAGCCAGAAAGACTGTTTCCTGAGAAGCAAAGCTGTGATGCTGTCACCAGGGAAGTGTGAAATGGAAAGGTTTAGCAGGTGTTGCCTGCTTGAAAGAATTCCAGGATTCTGAATGGATAACCTGCTCCTGTGTGGTGCTCCCTGCCTCTTCTGAAAGGCTTTTCTGCACCAGTGTGCTGCTGATTATATCATTGGAATTGCACTCCTGTCCCTGAGTGCTAGTCCCACCACTGGATGTTCTGTGGAAATGGATAGGTCACATTGCTGGCAAGACTTTCTATATTCCCTGTTGGATTACAATTTGGGTTTCAAGTTTTGTTTGAAAGTTTGAGCAAGTTTGTTGGGACTGCATTCCTTATTACTTTTGTACTAGCATGCTATGGCCTATTGTGGGGTTAAATGCCAAGGGTGTTGGCAGAGATACTCACTATACACATTTGTGTACAGTAATTTTAAGTTACTGTCTAAAACCATATGCCATTTTGTTACCATTATCATTATAATCTGTCATATATGAGTTAATGTAGACCACTTAGTGTCTGTAACTGTTTAAACACTTCTGTTGTTTAGGACATATGTGTACAGCCTGTTTAGAGATTAGATGAGTCATTTGATAATCAGATTTGCTTTGAAATGGGGGGGACAGCAGCTGGAGAGAACGTATACTTTTTTTTATTTATCATTTTCCGGAGGCCTCCATCCTGTCTCTGCCCTGGTCACGGCCCCAAGACTTCTGAACTGACAAAGTCGCGCTCCAGTTACCCCAGCTTGCCCCAGGCTGGGGCCCACGTGCTAGTTCCCTAATTCTGGCTCCCTGGAACTGGTATCTGGTTGGAAGTGCGACGGTGGTGGCTAATTGAAGCCCTGGGGAGGGCTTCATGTAAACTGAGGCTCTCCCCTCCATTTTCTTTAGTTTTCCTCCGAGACAGGGACATGCAATGACGTCCAGCATCTGCCCTGCCTTCATTGAGTGCGAACGCCAGTGTTGTGGGACCCCTGGCCTCCACTAGGGGTCTGTCATATGCCAGACACTTCCCCACCCTCCCCCTGGAGAAGGAGATCTGTCTGTAGAATGCTCAATCCTTCTCCCCCCGGCCATCCCTCCAGCGACCTGGGTCCATTCCCTAACCCGGATCATCGGCGTTGTAAGCAGAAATCCAATCGCTGTGCCGGCAGGATAGCGATGTATACTTTTTTTAAATGGGGGCAGCAATCGGGGAGTGTGTGTATAAAACGGAAATGTCTGGCTACATCCCTGTTAAATGCAAGCTTGCTAAGTTTCTCAAGCACACCACTGAGTGATCCCAGGCAATTCTACAACCAGGTCTGCACCAGGACTCTAACCTAACTCTTGGGTGCACAGAGTTGATTGGCAGTAGCTTTATTACTTAAATCTATAGTTCAACTACTGATATCAATTTCAGAGTATTCTACACCCTGTGTAATACATTTATCTCAGTAGGCCCCTGGCTTCGGTGGGTGTGCTGTGTATGGAATACTGATTATGGGGGAAATGTTCAATGGTAACCTGCAAGTGCATAACTCATCTTTCCTTCTCCAGCTACCCAAGGCTATGTGCCAAAATAAAGCACTGTTAATTGTTTGTATTTCTGTGTGCGCCCTCAGTTTGTGCAGCCTGACTGAATTATTTTTGGGTTAAGGAAATGGCTGTTGGTGGCCCCCAGGGAATGGTATTGTCCAGTGTAGGGAGGTGGGTAAGTAATGCTTCCCAGAGGGTTGTATCAAACAAAACATCTGGCCCGTTTATTCTCTCTGGGTGGAGGCACCATGCAATTTATTATTTGGGGGATGACCCCCCCCCCCAACTACAGGAGAACAAACAAACCCAACTCCCTCAACCAGGTGTGTCACACTGCAGTCATCAGGCCGGGGGTATGAGCCCAGGTCACCATGCCAACTGAAAGGAGGGTGTCACGTATAGATGCCAAAATCTTATTCATAATTTTAGCTCTTGGATTAAATGAACATCGGGCATACTTGATTGAAATAGTTTCATATTTTGGCAGCATCTAGGGATGTTAATTTACCTGTGGCCTTGGCATCCCTAGATGCTGGAACAGCAATGGATAGTTTCATGAAGATAGTAATTCAGGGGGACAGGAAAGACATTAGCAGCAGGTAGTAATGATTCTGTTTAAAATACCTCCATATTATCATATTTAACTGTACCTGAATAAACACTAATATGAAAAACTGTGTTTTCAATTGTTTTCTTTCCATGGACAACATGCTGCACAGCTCTTTTGATGGAACCTGTAGTTTGGAGTTTTTAACTATGTCATGGTTTGTGTACAGAATGCTAATGATGAGCTGTTGCCCTATCAGAACCTTGCTCAGAGTTCTGTGCACAAACTGTGACATAGTTAAAACTCCATATCACTGGTTCCATGAAGAAAACTGTAAAAACAAACCTATGCAAAATCGAGTTTTTCATATTACTTTTTATTCAGGTACAGTTACATATGGATAATTTAGGGGAATGAATCCCATTTCTGAAAATGTTAACTTTATAAACAGTTGCCAATCAGAAACAGAAACATAGACAATGATGGCAGAAAAAGACCATTGGTCGATCCAGTCTGCCCACAAACCCTAACAAACCCAGAACCTATTGTCCATACAGGGTTCTAACACACACTATCCACCCCCATGCTCCCCACCCTACCGCTGTCACCCTGAGCAACTAATAAGCCCTTCAATCTGCCCCTGCCATGCTTCAACCATTAATAGTTTTGGCATCCATCACATCAACTGGCAGATTGTTCCCATGGCTCTACTACCAGTTCCATAAAATAAAACTTTCTCACTTCCCTCTTGAATCTCTCCCCCCCCCCCATCAGTTTCCACACATGCCCCGTGTTCTTGATCCACTATTTATGCTAAATAGTTCCTGGCAGTTTACCTTCCTCATTCCTTTCAGGAACTTGATGGTTTCTAACATATCACTCCTCTTTCATCTGGCCTCCAGTAAGTACATGTTCAATGCCTTCCGCCGATCCTCTTAAGATCTGCCTTGCTGGCTCCAGATCATCTTGGTCACTCTACGTTGCAGCTTCTCCAGGCTGTCCTTATTACAGCTGCATGGGTGGAGCCATGCTGACGTATTGCTATCACACAGAAGAGAGAAGGGACCGTGGAGGCACCTGATCGGATTCCTTCCCTCTGTTCTTCCGTAGTGCTGTGGTCAGTACTTTACTACTGTTTCTCCACCACCCCTCCCTCCATGGCCGCAGTAGCCCCCTGCCTCCATGGGCACACTATTTGATTGCTGCCCGTCACTTCCATTTCACCGGAAAATAAAATAGCCCACCATGCCCAAGATGGCCACCGTAAGCATGCATGACTTCAATCTCACAGTTGTGGGTGTGCGATTTCAGTTCTGCAGTAGCAGTAATGTCACGCATGTGCACGGACCTCACATCGGCCATCTTGGGCATGGCTGCCTCTTTTTTTCCGGGAGAAACAAAACTGCATTTTGTGCTTGGAGTCCCATGAGCACTCTTAAAATGGCATAACAATCATGTTGGCTCTGATCAGAACTTGTTTTTCCTTATGTGAAGACTCCAGAACTGGCACAGTACTCTAGGTGGAGCCTCACCAATGGTCTATAGAGAGATACTTCTGCTGTTAATACCCTTCCTATACACCCCAACATCCTGGCTGCCTTATGGTAGGCCTTGTTACCCTGGTTTGATTGTTTCAGGGAGCCACTGATGATGACCCCCTAGGTCTCTTTCCTTAGAGGCTGTGTAAAGCTTTGCCACTCCCCATCTAGTACCCTGTCCTTGGGTTCTTGTTTCCTATGTGCATCACCTTGCACTTTCTGGCATTGAATTTCAACTGCCAAATCTTTAACTATCTCTCTAGCTTTTGCAAGTCTCTGCATCTCCTAACCCCTCCTCACTGCCTACCCTGCCACAGAGCTTAGTGTCATCTGCAGAGACCCATCTTGTCCTGTATTCCTTCTCCCATGTTGCTAGTGAACACACTGAAAAGACTGGACCCAAGACCAATCCTTGTTGGCACCCACTGGTGACATCCCTCTCTTCTGATTTGACTCAATTAACCACAACCCTCTGCTGTCTCCCTCCCACCAGTTTCTCATCCATCTGTGTCCTTTGCTGTAACCAGATCCTCTAGCCTCTTCAGCAACCTTCTGTGAGGCACTGAGTCAAAAGCTGTGATGATTTCAAAGTAGAGTAAATCCACAGTATGGCCCTTATCCACTACCCTCATTGCCCCATCAAAGAATACTATCAGGTTGGTCTGACAAGACCTTCCTACCATGAATCCATGCTGTTTACTATCTCAGAGTCCACTGCTCTCGAGGTAGCTCATGAAGTCCTCTTTGACTGGTGCCTCCATCAGTTTACCCACAAAAGAGGTAAGATTCACAAGGTCTGTAGTTTCCTGGTTGCTGTTTGTGTCCCCCCACCCCCAATGCAGCTGGACTACATCTGCTACCCTCCAATCTTTCGGAACTGCTCTTGTCTGAATTGAGTTGTTGAATAGCCCCACCATGGGTTCAGTTAATTCCATTGCCAACTCCTTGAACACCCTTGGAAGCATCCCATTTGGCTCTGGGGCTTTTTCACTCCTTAGGGTGCTAGCCCTTTCTAAGCCCTTTCACTGGTAAATACTTACTGTCTCATTTCAGAGATCCCCTTACAGCTGTCTTAATGCCACTCTTTGACAGAGGCCCTCTGTCTTCCCTTGTGAATACAGAGCAAAAGTAGTCATTAAGAACACCTGCTTTCTGCCTGTCCTTCTCAGTTACCCTCCTTCCCTCTGTTAACCTATCAATTCCTCTTCCCTCTTCTTTCTTTTGTTCTCCTAATATATCAAAGGAATGTTTTTCCCCTGCCCTTGACTCCCCCACAATATGCAGCTCTGTGTCTGCCTTCACGTCTCTGTCTGCTCTTTTGGTTTCCCTTGTTCTCATTTGGTACACTCCCCATTCTTTCTTCCCTTGCTTTCCCATGTACCTGTTGATGGCCTTCTTTCTGGCTCTCACTGCTTTCCTGACCTTTTCAGAGAACCATATTGGCCTGTTGTACCTTTTTCTTTTGATTACCATTCTCATGCTAGACTTTGTTGCCTCGAGAATGGCCTCCTTGATTGTACCCCCATCTTTCCTCCACCTCCTGATGCTGCCCACTTCTACTAACATGTCCCAGACCAGGTCCCTCATCCGGTTGAAGTCTGCCCATCTGAAATCTAGACTTCGGCCTTTAATGAGGGCTCATGTGTCCTAAAGGCCAGATTGAACCATATAGCATTATGGTCACTGAACCCTAGTGGCTGTCCTACCCTCACTCCTCCTACCACTTCCAAGTTGGTGAGCACCACATCGAGAACAGCAGCCTGCCTTGTTGGTTCCTAACTAGCTACACCAGCAGGCAGCCCTGCAGTGTATCTAGCAGGGCCTGACGTTTGGAGCTTCTGGCTGCTGGAATGACCCAACCGATATCTGGCAGGTTTAGCTCTCCCTCCACCACCGCCTCCCCCTTTGCAACCCCCCCTTCAGTACTGCCCCTAGTCCTTTATCTCCCTCTCTCTTCCCCCTGTCCTGGAGGTCTATAGATCACTCCCATTTGTAGTTTCTTGCCTGAGGATGCTGTGAGCTTGAACCCACAGCGATTCTGTTTCCCCATTACTAACCCTGATGTTTCCATCCTCCTCTGCCTTGATATCCTCACTGACATACAGTATAAAGCTATGGCTCCCTCCTTTGCCTTTTACTCTTTCCCATCTAAACATGGTGTAGCCTGGGACTGGCAGGTCCCAGTCGTTATTCTCTGTTGCCCAAGTTTCTGTGATGGCTACTAGATCCATCACAGTGCCTGCCACCATTGCCTGGGGCTCACTAATATTATTTCCCAGATTCCTAACATTAAGGCAAATCCCTTTACATCTTTCTTCTGATCCCCTTTTGCTTTTCTGTATTCCTTCTCTCTTATTCTTCCCTAGTCTCCTTAGTTTTTTTTTATTTTCATGCTGAATGTTGGCTTTGTCAGCCCTCCCCCACTGGCCTCTTCCCTAACCCAATTTGAACTTCAACCTTACTGTTACCCATCTTAATGCTATTAGTCCCCTGTTCAGAGGGAATCCTAGCTAGGTTCCCCACCTGCTGTCCCTTCTCAGTGGTTCCCCTAGCCTCTGTCTCCTCCACAGTCAGTGTAACTGCTCAATGTAAATGTCAAACTTCTGCCCCAGAGCACTGGCCCTAGTCCCCTACATAGTGGTACTCCTGTTCCTGACACCATCCCTTCAACCACCCATTAAACTCCTCAGTTTCTTCCTTCCTTACTCTAGTATACCATTTCCCCCTATTCCACACAGGGAGGACCTCAGAAAAGGCCAGGGAAGCTGAATGCACCTTCAGTCTGTCCCCCAGCCTCTTAAAGTTCCACTTCACTGCCTCCACAGGGTGGTTCACTAGATCAATGGTACCCAAGTGTACCAGCTCCCCAGTTCCTCCTTCCCCACCATCCTCTCTGTCCTATCTATATCCCTAATGGATGATGCACCAGGAAGGCATCGGACCATTTCATTTTCCTTCCTTCCCCCCACTCACCACCCTCTCTACTCCACTATTTTGTGTATGCCTCTCTTTAAATCTGGGATTTTAAAAAGACAGCAGTTGTCAGTGAAGGGGCCATCCATGCCCCCTGAGGAAGGGTCACGTCAGACCCTAAGCGCTGGGGTTTTAACTCTTACTCTAATAATGTTTCTACACTGATTATTGCCTATTGTACAGGTGACTTGGTTTGGAAAGGTGCCTTTTATAAATAAAGATGATGATGATAATTTTTTTTCATTTATGGGACGCTCAGTTCCATGTGTTGTATGCCACTGGATACCATGGATACTTGGATATGGGCAGGATGTGAGGGTACCATTGGGTGCAAAAGATACTTGGAATGGGGTAGGTGTGGGATGAGGGTACCACTAGACACCAATACTTGCAATAGGGCATGGTGTGTGGGAGTACCACTGGATGTAAGGGATACCTGCAATGGGCCATGTAAGGAGTGCTTGTAATGGAGCAGAGCATGGGAGGGTGGTGCCTCTGGACACCAGGGGTGCTGGGACTGAAGCAGAGTGTGGGAGTGGGGTGCCACTGGATGCCTGGAGCTTGTTGGCTGAGGTACAGTGATGGAGGGGGTACCACTGGAGAACAGGGATTTGTCCTTTAGAGCAGGTTGAGGAAGGTACCACTGGACACCAGGGTGTTTGTTACAGTGCTAGGCTGAGAGATGGTACCAGTCAATGTAAGGGACCGTTTGGTGCAAGAGTGATTTGAAAGTGAGTGTGACACTGTACTACTGAGACTGTTTGGCACAGTGTGGAGTAAGGGCACGGAGTGGCACTGTGACCAGGTACTGCTTGCTATTGAAGGTATTGACAATGCTGGGCTTTTAATCCATGGACTGTTTGCCATTTACAGTATTGAGAATGTTAGCTGAAGGCCGGTATTAAGCATTGGACAAAAATAAGCAATGAGCATTTGATCTGTCCCTGAATCCTTCAGTTTAACCAGCTGCTGGGTACCCAGAGTGGAACAATGAGAAGGCCTGAAATGTTCCCTCCGGTAGGCCAGCATTACAGCTGGTAGGGACCCTTGATAGAAGAAAGGGTCTTATTAGCAGATGAAGACCCTTGCAGACAGTAATAGTATTTGTAATCCCAGGCCGGATGGCCTGTAAACACAGTTAAAACCCAACCAGAACTTATAAAGTAAATCTGATGACACAAAAGCATTTATTTGGTTGTTGCAGGGGGCTACCCTGATTGTACTCACTGCACCCAGACAGACTGAGGATTGGCTGGTGATACCATGGACCTTCTGGCCTTCCAGGATTCTGGTGGGGACTGGGGCTGACATACACAGATACACAGAAATGTGATGGCAGAGAAAGGCCCCACGGCCCATCTAGTCTGCCCAATACCCTATCTTCCCCCCTTCTGTTATGCTTTCACCCTCTTTTCCCAACCCCTTAAATCTATCCCAAGCCCTCTTGAACCCCTCCACCATTTCAGCTGCCACTACCTCCTCTGGCAGCTTGTTTCAGGCCTCCACCACCCTCTCTGTAAAAAACTGCCCCCTGACATTACCTCTGTATTGCCCATCTTCCAGTCTGAGGCTATGTCCCCTCGTGTTCACTCCCTTCTTCAATTTGAACAAGCTATCACCTTCCACCTTATTTATTCCCTTCAGATACTTAAAGGTCTCAGTCATGTCCCCCCCTCTCCCTCCTAGTCTCCAGAGGGTACAAATTCAGCCCTCTCAATATTCTCACATCAGGTATATCCTGCATCCCTTGTACCATTTTGGTTGCCCTTCTCTGTACCCTTTCCATCAACTCAACGTCTCTTCGTAGGTGAGGCCTCCAGAACTGCACCCCATACTCCAGATGCAGCCTGACCATGGTTCTGTATAACAGCATTAGCACCTCCCTCTTCCTGCTATTGAAACCCCTCGCAATGCAGGCCAACATTCAATTTGTCTTTCCCACTGCCCTGCTACACTGGCTGCCCACCTTGAAGTCACGTGATACCATAATCCCAAGGTCCCTTTCTGTTTCCTTCTCCTTAATCACCACCCCCCAAGGGAGTATGTTTCCCTCCTATTTCTCCTCCCCAGGTGCATCAGCATGCACTTTTGTGCATTAAACTTCAATTTCCAGGTGTCAGCCCACCTCTTCAGCCTCTCCAGGTCCCGCCTCATGGCTTGCACCCCACTAGGTGAATCCACCCTATTGCAGACCTTTGTATCATCTGCGAACAGGCACACCCATCCCTCCAGACCCTCTGCTAGGTCACTAGCATAGATGTTAAAGAGTATTGGTCCTAGCACTGACCCCTGTGGCACCCCACTGGTCACCACCCATTCACTGGAATGTGTCCCATTTACCACCACTGTCTGACTCCTTCCCTTCAACCAGTTTTCCACTCACCTTCTATCCATGGCCTTTCCCTGTAGGTGGCCACAACCTGCAATTTGGTTCTCCACAGGGGCTGATTCCCCAAGGCTGGTCTCTTACCGAGCAGTGGCTGGATCTGGTGCAGCAACAGTCTTTTTGGGCCGAGGCTGGCATAGGCCCAGTGGTTGCAACTAGATTTTTGTATGTAGTTTGACTGAACAAACACACTGCGGTCTCCCCCTCTTGGAGCGTGGCAGGCTCCACTTTACACCAGGAGTCTCTGGAGCAACCTCCCTACTTCAATCAATTTCCCTCTGAAACAATTTAGAAACAGTACCTCTTTTGCTCTGGGAAACATGCTCCCCCAATTTGTATTTATAGTTGAAACCCCTCTCTCTTTTTTTTTTTTTTTTAACCAGGAGTGGCACACCAAGCTTAAGCTTGTTTACAGGTGTGACCTGGGAGCACAAGGAAGTTAAGTGACTTGCTCTGGGTCACACAGTATGCAAGTTGGGGCTGTGGGATTCAAACCCAGGTCTCCAGGTTTGTAGCTCAGAGCCTTAATTCTGTTTCTGGGCAGTCTCTGGTTCGAGCGATCCTCACAGGATTCAGGGTCCCATGCAAGGAGGCAAAAACATGTCTTTTCCTTGTGATTCCTCTCAGCCCATGATCAGGGTGCTTCCTTTTCCGTGGCTTGAGCCGAACTTCAATCAATCAGTCAATCAATTTTTATTTATATACTGGAAAGTATGGAGCAAAAATGCCCATTTTCACAAACATCCAGTGAGGGATACAACATACATACAGGTAAAATTAACAAGACATAGTTCAGCAAACAAATAAACATAATTCACAGTAGCTACAATGCTGTAAAATAAAAAAAAGGCTGAGCAGAATATAATCAGGGTTCCAGGAGGGTGCATTATAAAGACTACAGATCGTACAAGAAAACCATGTAAGGGGGAGGTAAGAAAGGGGGGGAGAACAGTAGGACTCCCTAACATGAAGGAGGAGAAAGGGGGGACAAGGACATTAACCATAAGTGCCGCATAAGGGGGAAGTGCATGTCTAAGGGTGTTGGTGGGATCGGGGGTCAGAGTGGCAGAGGTGGGGAGAGAATAGGAAGGAGGGGGAGAGATAGGAGGGCAAGGGTGGAAGAGGGAGGAGGGGTGAAATGTTTTAGGTTTAGCAGAGAGACAGCACATGGCAACAACAGGTGGAGGAATTTAGAAGGTGGGCTTTGAGGGAGGAGTTGAAAGAGTGGACGGACTTGCAGGCTTGGATTCCAGGAGGAAGATTATTGTATATTTTCATGCCATTATAGAAGATGGAGTTCTGAGCCTTCTTGGTATGAAAGAAAGGGGTGCCAAAGACCATAGTGGCAGAACCTCTAGTCGACCGACCGACCAGGTGCCAAGAGAGGGAAGAGAGAGTTGACACTGAATGGCAGCAGACTGAGGTGGATTTTATGGAGAAAGGAGAGCGTTTTTAGGTGGAGCCTTCCTTTGAGGGTGGGCCAGCAGAGGGAGGAGGAGTACAGGGTGTAGTGGTGAGTTTTCAATGGGAGCTCAGAGATGAAATGATCTATACTGTTGTACATAACTTTGAGTTTGGAGTAGTGTAGTGAGGATGAAGGTGGAGAGTAGACGATGGAACCATAGTCGATATAGGGCAGAAGAAAGGAGGTTGCCAACCAACTTCCAGCCTAACAGATGCAAAAGTCTCCTTCTCTCTGCTTTCAGGCAGTCTGAGTTCCTTTCAGATCCTATAGGGAGGCAAACCGGCCTTTACTCTGCGAATAGCAGCTGCGACACACTTGCACCCTTCAGCTTGAGAGCTGGAGCTAGAACTGAACTTCTCTTCAAACACAGTTCCACACTAGTTTGGGATTTCTGGGTTCCAGTTGGCTACTTGTGTTGTCAATCACAGTCTGAGGGCCCTCATTGGTTAATTTAGGCACCAACAGGAAAGTTCACAGCTTTTCCCACAAATCTCTGTAATTAGGACTCCTTGCGGGGCCCCTTGGGTCCAGTTGGTCCAAATGCTAAGTCTTGGACCAAACGTGGCAGCTCCCATAGTGGAGAAGTAGTTAGTTAATGTAAACAACTAATTTATTCAGTAATAGAAAGGATTCAAAGATAAATATTCACAGTGTTGTGAAGGACTCCATCAGCGCTAGCCAGCAACTGCTAATTGGAGTTGACTGGAGTTGTGCCTGGCTGGTCACAAGTTTTGACTTATTTAGACCCAGTTCAGACCATAACACACTATATACAGACTGAATCTCTTAAAGAGATAGTGCTGCATTAATCTGCACACTCACGCAGGATGACGCTAGGATATTACTGTACAGGGAGTTATCTTTCCTTTTTGGACATTAGCCAGGTGGTGGGCATCAGCAGAACCCACAGAGACACGAAAGGTAAGTCCCCTAATTTGGGAGGGGTTACACCCAGTTTATTGATTAATCCCCCTGTAACCCACAACCTCCCTCCCCCAAGCCCACTTAGAGAATTATACATTATAAATTATAAATATAATTATATTTGGAACTCTTGCAAGAAAAGAAAACCACCTCTTACCCCCACTAAATCACAAGCTTGACTCCACGCTTGGCACAGTGCTCAAATTTTCCAACACCCGATTCAATAGAAAATCCCCCCCGACACTTCACAGCCCAGACCTATTCAGAAAAAGGTAGGAGATGATAACACAGCATAACAAACTAGTGAATTCGAGATATGGAGGATGGGTCATGGTAATCTAAAGAGAAGATATTTGGGAAGATATGAAAATTACATACCTACCATAATTCTTGATCTTCCTGTATATCTTCACCATTCATCACTGGTGGATCTAAGCTGGAGGTGCTAGGACCCCACAGGAAGCTAATAGCTGAAAACATTTTCAGCTTTCCTCTAATGGAGGGGCCGACTTTGGAGATGGCGCCACCCTCAAGGCCGACGTAATACGTGGCGTTCGTGGGTTGGCCAGTAACGGATGCCGGCATCTCCACCATATCAGCTCTGCTCGCCAGAAAGGAAGATAAAGATAGCAAAAAAGGGGTGGAGGGTGGGGCAAGACAGCCAAAGGGATAGAAAAAGGAAATGATATAAACTTAAAAAGGAATAAGCCGGCCAGAGGAGAGGGGATAGATCCTATGTTTTCTGGGAGGGAGAACCCAACCACTGGGCAGGCCAAGAAGGGGTTGAACAGAAGGGTAGGGAGGAGAAAGAAGAGAAAGAAAAAAGGAAAGACAGAAAGAATAATGAGGCAGGAGAGAGAGCGAGAGAGAGGGAGAGAGAGAGAGAGAGAGAGAGAAGAAAGGAGAAAGGGAGAAGCATGGGAGGGAAGCTAAAGGTGGTCCCAGGTAGAGTGAACCAAAGAAGATTCTTCCACCATCTTGGACAAAGGTGGAGATCTTCTCTCTTTTTTTTAATGGCTAAATACCCTAGAGAGGGTTCACTGGCTTCAGAGCCATAAAGAGAGCCACAGGATGTGGCGGACCAAAGAGGGATCTTCGTCACTGCTGGTTAGAGGTCAGAACTCCCTGTCCACAGAGAAAAGAAGAGTCCAAACAACTTTCCCCTGCCCTCACTCTCTCTCTCTGTCTCTCCCACCACATTGGGGTGAGGAAAAGGGGCCCACAGTGGGGCAGGGTCCCACTGGACAGAGGTGGAAAGAAGGTCACCTGGCAAGGCGAGCTTCAACTTCCAAGTGAAGGGTGGGCTGCCTGAACATAATTCCACCAACAGGTGGACGATGTTAGAGGACTTACCTCTCCAAAAGGGAAGGCAGATGATCCAGAGGTACCCCGCCTCATGGGCAATTGAATTAGGTCACCCACAAGTATAAAAAAAGAGACATGTAGGGCTCCAAGAGATAGGGGAAGAATAAAAAGAGGGTCCCTGGAGCCCCATTGACCAGACTGGGGATACATGGGAGAAGGCAATTGTTGGGACCCCAAGCAAGGAGATAGAAGGGGGAGTTCCCAAGAGGAGCCAAGGAAAAAATCCCTGGTCAGGTTGCCATCCCAAGGAGATCCCAACCAGGACCATACTGGGCCCCGAGGAGCACCTGGGAAAAGAGGGCAAGAGCCCCTGCTTGCCCTCTCCCTAGAGGTGGCCCACTGGTGTTTCAAAGGAAGGGTCAGGAGAGCCAGAGGTGCCAGCGGGATTAGACCAACAATTGGCCTCAACTGGGGAGAAAGCAAGCAGGGAGGAGGCACTGCCCAGGAGACTGGGGCCCAAGAGGGGATGGTGGGTAGAAGTAGTGATGAATGGTGAAGATATACAGGAAGATCAAGAATCATGGTAGGTACATCATTTTCACATCTTACCTGTATCAATCTTCACCATTCATCACTGGTGGGTGAATACCAAGCACCACAACTGTGGCGCTGGCACATCCCTGAGGAATGAACCTTCCCTCAGCATCCTGTGCAGGACTCACAAGAGAAGGGGGCGCTCACGGGTCTGGCCAGGACCACTACTGGTTATGGTCAGGTGGAGGCTCCTTATGTGCAGGAGAAGGAGGATGCCCCAACTGGTCTCGCCTGTCCCTACGAGAGAAAAACTGGGCCCTCGGAAGGATGAGGTCATCACCCTTCACTGAGCCAAGGGTGGCAACTGGGACAAACGTAGCCATGCCATACTCCAAATGAAGACTGTTGTTCCTACTAGCCTGGAGGCTTTCGCATTGGCATCATAAGATGCCCTTATTTGGTGTCGCAGCAGTTCCAAGCCATAAGTAGAAATGGTGATGGCCCATCTGGCTGCCACGCTGTCAGGCATGACCAGCAGGATCTGATCCAGTAAAGTCCACAGGCACCTAGCGTAGGCTACCTGGTGTGCCTGGTGAGCCGAGATATTCAGTAAGAGATGCACAGAAGAGAAAACTCTTCTACCCCAGCGATCAGACTCCATGGAGTCAGCCTCTGGGACAATCTCTTGATGGGCAAAGATGCCCCAAGGTGGTATCCGGCCACTCCAGGCCTGACGTAGGATAGGGCATCATTCCTGGAGAGCTGAGAGGAGCACAATACCTGCACTGACAGTCCCAAGGGGCTGGAATAGAGGAGTCGGGAAACTGCCAGATGCTGTGCGACCCCTCCAAGAAAGGACAGGGCCACAGAGGGATCACTATGGATTCCAGACTGTATTCCACAAGGAAGGACATCGTCACACATACAGGATTGCATTCTACCTCTGGGGGAAGATGGAGTTCCTCCAACATCGTCGTGAGGAGCCGCTGATAATCAGTGAAATCAGTGTCGGAGGAGATGTGAGTGGAAGTGTCCTCTCACTCTGAGAAAGAAGTCAACAATGTGGATGGACTCTGTATAGATTGTGGCGGTACAAGGGTAGAAGGTGGAAAAAACATCTCATCATGGCCCTAAAGTAGATGGGGAATGCACTCGCCATTACCTTATACTGTTCCTACATGAGAGGGCACAGGGGGCCAGAAAGACCTGGGAGGAGAAGGCAGAAAGGTAGGAAGAGGAGCAGAATGGTCCTGAGAGACCGAAGCCCCTCTGCCAGGGCTGTGGGAGCAAGTAGAGGATGCCTCCCAAGGGAGGGGGCTGCACTGCCCAGCCACTGACTGCTGCTCAACCCGCTCCAAGTGAACAGGGTGGTGCCCTGGGGGAAAACCCCTAATGAGGAGACCAGAGCCATACAGGCCCAGAAGGGTGGCTCCTGTCCCCACCAACAACAGGGCTCTGGCCCCTAGCAGGAGAGGGACAGCCTGCATCAGTACTCCGACTCTCTCTCGGGGTGGCCAAGGCCACTGGGACAGATCAGGATGCACAACAAGGCCACCCCAAACCTGAGCCAGAGGATTGAACCTATCCCTCAAAAGAGGACCAACCTTGGCCACTGCTCTGAGTGTGGGAGGAAGACAGAAACTGGGACCCAGGGCTACTTCCAATTCCTCCTCGTACCCCGCATCGGCACCAACAACCGAAGCAGCACCGGAGTTGGCACCAACAACAGAAATGGTGCCAGAGGTGATGCCATCACCTGAAGTGGTCCATCTGTGGCACTGCCATCAGATGCAGCACCAAATGCAGCTCTGACCTCAGAGGTGCACCGAACGCAGTGCTGACCTTGGAGTTGGCACTGATCATGGCACCATCACCAGAGGCAGCACCATCATCTGGAACGGTACCAGGAATGGTGCTGGAGGCCTCTGCAGCACTGAAGATGGCACTGACAGAGGGGAAAGGTGGCACCATGGATGGTGTCAGCCCAAGAAGAGGGCAAGAGAGAAGACCTCCTACTGGGTCCAGAGAGTGTCCGGAGCTCCAGAGAACTGGGCTGCTAGTCCAGATTATCCCAGTCATCCTCCCATTCTGAGGAGGAGACCACGGAGAACCTGAGAGAGGCAACCCAGACACTCTACCCATCCCGGCACCGGGGATGGTGTCAGGAGGAGACCCAGCAGCAACGGCAGCACTGCCTTGCCCACCAGCTCCAAGATCAGTG
Organism: Neoceratodus forsteri; assembly: GCA_016271365.2. Lineage (NCBI taxonomy): Eukaryota > Metazoa > Chordata > Ceratodontiformes > Ceratodontidae > Neoceratodus > Neoceratodus forsteri. The sequence goes on along the minus strand of CM028130.1, from coordinate 151,569,902 downwards.
CCAGGAGCCGAGGCCATGTCAGCCGAAGCTGCCAAGGAAACTGCAGATGCAGGCCCACATATAGCTGAGGCCTCAACACCAGGGCAGTCCAGTTTCCCAAAGGGGAACTAGGCTGTGAGGGGTGCTTATCCGGCCCCCTGGAAGAGGCCAGCTGTCCACCTGACCCCTCACTCAGGCGTCCAGTTTCAGCAAGACCTGAGACAGTGGAGGCCTGCTTTTTCCCAGTGTGTATAGCAGCAGGGGAGGTCCAGGGAAGGGCCCCAAGACCCTACCTTGGCAGCCCTTGTACGACACCGACCACCAAAAGTTGGGGGGGTCCCTCCCCAACTTCACTGCACGGTAAAGTAATGTGTGGAAATCCACTGAAAAACAGGTGCCGCATGAATCCATATTATGGCACTGCCCCAGGCAAGTAAATCATTGGTCATCCGGGTCCACGACGGTGATGAGACTACTGCAGGGGCACCGACGCATTGGGGAAATCTTAGATGCACATTTTTGCCCTGAACTGGACATGATCAGCTGCACAAAATAATAAAAAACTAAAGAAAAAGACTTGACACCGCACTTTTCAAAGAAAAGTAACAAAAAGAAACGGTGCCAAAAATGGCAAGGCTAAATGGCATTGAGTGACTGGATCTGACTAACAGAACTTCGAAGTCTTGTGGAAGTTTCGCTCTTGTTGCTCCCATGGAGTCATGCTGCTGCCTCGATGGCAGGAGAAAACTGAACTGAGATGGTGGAGGGGGCCAGTATCCATTACTGGCCAAACAACGAGCGCCATGAAAGTGAGGTGTGGGTCAAGGAAGAGTCCCAGGTATTTAAATTCGTCCACTTTTTCTATAGAGTTTCCAAGATTGTCAGTGAGGGTTAAGCCTGTGGTTACGTTTTTTCTTGGGCCAGAAAAAATCATAAACTTGTTCTTCTTGGAATTGAAGACTATACCCTTGGCAGAAAACCAAGAGTGTAGCTTGCTGAAATCCGCTTGCAGATTTCCGAACATTGTGTCCATGTTGTTGTCACTGCGGTAAAGGGCCGCATCATCAGCATAAAGCACAATTTTAGTAGCATGGCAAGTATCTGGGAGGTTGTTTCTGAAAAGGGAGAAGAGAAGTGGGCCCAGAATGGACCCCGGAGGAACCCCAAATTTAATTGGACAGTCAGTGGAAAAGTGACAATTAATGGTTGTTTTCTGGGATCTGTGGGAGGGGTAGCTACTGACCCATTTAACAACATTTGCAGAGATTTTCAGGCCGTGGAGGGTATCAAGAAGTAGGCTATGGTCGACCAGGTCGAAAGCCTTGGTCAGGTCTAGGAAAACAGAGCCTGTGTATTGGCGTTTGTCGTAAGCCTTGTGAATATCGCTGTTGAATTTAGCCAGGGCTGTTTCTGTGCTGTAGCTGGATCTAAACCCATGCTGGGCTTCTGAGAGAAGGTTGTGGCAGTTGAGGAAGGCGGTGGGCTAGGTATGAACTACTTTTTCAATGATTTTGGAGAAGGGAGCAAGGAGAGAGATAGGTTGGTAATTCCAGACATCGTTCCTGGACCATGATTTGTAGAGCGGTTTTACGGTAGCAGTTTTCCAGATGCTTGGGAAATGACCAGAGCAAAGTAAGAGGTTAGGTATGTTGGTAATGGGGGCCGCTAGAGGACTGATGGTGCGTTTAAGGATTTTGAAGTCAATTCTGTCCGCCCCTCTGGGTTGTTACTCTGGATAAGATTGATAGTATCTGAAGGCTTTAGGGCCCAGAAATAACATTTGGGGCTGGGCTTAGCAATAGAGTTGGAGATGGAGGGGGAAAGAGTGGGTAAGGGGGGAGAGGGTGGAGATGATTTATATTTATCAAGGTCTCCAAAAAAGGAATTGAAGCTGTTAACGACTTCGGAGGGGTCATTGGTCTGCTTATCCCCTTGGATAAGTGTGATGGATTCTGCATTCTTGTTCTTCCTGAGTAGGGAGCTGAGTGTCCTCCATAGTTTGTGGGAGTTTGCGGATTTCCCAAGTTGTTTATTTTGGAGATAGTCGATTCTGGCCTTTCTGGTGGAGGATTTGCACTTGTTTCTGAGTGCTTTGTAGAGGGAGGGCTAGTCAGGGTCCTTGTGCTTGATGTAATGGACCCAGGCCTTGTCCCTAGTCCTCATCAATTTATTGATGTCGAGAGAGAGACCCATTCGTTAACATGCCCCCGACCCTGATTTTTTTGAGCAGGGCAAATTTATTGCAGACACTGTTGAAGATAGTAGGAAATTTGTCTAGGACAGTATCAAGGTCACCTGAGACAGAGGTAAAAGACCAGTTGACCAGGTAGAAAGCATGAGTTATGTCCTCGATACTGTAATTGGTGAGGCGTCTGGAGACAATAAAATTGGGCGGGATTGGGTAGACCAGAGGCAGTAAGTGACAGTGGTCACTTAAACAGTCTGGCAGTACTCCTGAGTCGATAATACGAGATGAATTGGAGACGATGATTCAGTCAATTAGCATTTGGGTACCACTCTTATAGTTTGACCTGGTGGGGTAGAAATAAGCTGCTGTAGGCCATGGCCAGCGATGCAGGATTTGACTGCATCAGCTTGGCTGAAGACCCAATTGATGTTAAAATTCCTGAGGAGTACCCACTCTCTGCTGAGGGAAGGGAGATTTTAAGGGCAAGCAGGGTCTCCAGGTCAGAGTGGGGGGTTGCAGGGGGGGAGATAGGCTGTTGTGATTGTAAGGGTTTTACTTTTTCTGAGAAGTAGGTTGATGGAGAGGGCCTCGAGCATGATGAACTCTGCATTGGGACTGTGTTCAGTGAAAGAGAACTTGTTCAAAACAAAGAACATGCACCCCCCGGTCTGTCTTTTCTGACAGAAGTGTAGCCGCTGAGTTCAATCTCCCCATTGGATATTTTGTGAGAGAGCCATATTTCAGAGAGTGCTATAATGTCAAAGTAGCAGGGAGGCTCTGTATGTTAAGGTGGACTAGGCTAATGCGTTTCTCTTTGGTGGCGTAGGACAGGCAGGGAGAGGGGCTGGCGTTTCCGGGACTGGGGCTGGGGTGGATGGTTCTGGTATGAAGCAGAAGAATTAAGGTCCTGGACAACCTAGTGATGAGCGGTCAAGACCTTAGTCTGCAGAACCTGGATTGTTTTATCCAAGTAACAGAAAAGGCGCTTGGTGGAGAGACAGGGGTATGAGAGGAGTAGGTAGGGTTGCCAACAATCCCGTATTTTACGGGACATCCCGTATTTTGGGGTAAAATTGCCTGTCTCATATGAATACAGGATGCTTGTTATCCCATATTTTCAGGTTGGCCAGCAAAACTAAGTGCCCCGCTATAAAATTACTCAGTGCCCTGCTATAAAACTCAGAGCCCCATTGTTCCTATCGGCTGGAGCTAGCCCCAACCACAGTGCACATGCGCAAGGAATGGCCAGTGATTGGAGTCAGCTCGGGCCAGATGGGAGATGGGGACATCAGCAAAGAGAGAGAGAGAGAGAGCAGGAAGTCTGCTGTCTGGATGAGCATGCATGCCAGCTGTTGTGTCCGTTGCCCAACTCGTCCACTCCTGTTCAAGAAGAGTGCCAACTTCCAAGCAAACTGCAAGATCTGTGGTGGTCTAAATTGTGCAGTGCAAATTATGTGGCAGAAAAGAAAAGAGAACACTTCCAGACTGGTTCCGATCCAACCTGCAAGACCTGACCAGCTAACCTAAGCTGTGAGTACCGCATCTGTGTGCGATCTGCAGGTGTGACACGTCTTTAGTCCTCACCACGAGCAAGGCAGGGCCGCATTGTGGGTTTTTTGACCATTCACTGCTGGACTTTGTGAAACATAGAAACATAGAAGTTGATGGCAGATGAGGACAGCAAGGCCCATCCAGTCTGCCCACTTTTTCTGCCTTATGAATGTGCCATAGGCCTGTACTCTGTCAATGACTTATCTAGTCATACTCATCTTTATTGCTCCCTTATGCCTATCTCATGCCTGTTTGAAGCCCTGCACTGTATTCATATCCACCACTTCCTGAGGTAGGCCGTTCCATGCATTCACCACCCTTTCTGTGAAAAAGAAATTCCTCACATTCCCCCTTAATCGGCCTCCCTTTAATCTAATTCTGTGTCCCTTTGTCCTGCTATTTTTCTTATATTGAAACATGTTAGACTTTTCATCTTGTTAATGCCCTGGAACTAGGACTTTTCAACAGAACTACTGAAGTATGTGGTGGTGGGGGGGGGGCACTTCCTCTCTGCAGAAGCATAGTCTGGGCCAGGGGGCACATGGGTTGTGCAAGTCAGCTAGGGACAGCATTGTGATGATGGGTGGATGACATTTAGCTTGGCACCACACACACCAGTTGTACACATGCATGCATTATCCATGGGAATGCTGACATTGCTGGGGGCAGGACAGTGAACAAAGAAGGAAAAACAGCCTGTTCCAACTCTTGGTCTGCACTCTTGGTCCTTAGCTTACCTGTTTGTCTAGCATAGAGGACTCCTACCTAGCCTACCCACCCAACTTAGACACCGGATGGGTGCTACCCAAAGGCACGCTCTGGGGGAGGCACTGAGTGAAGACCTGGGGGGGGGAGGGTAGGAGTCTCTGAAAAGTGGAAAGCAGGGCAGACTACAGGACAGGGAGGCTGCCTGGGGTAGCTCAGATCAGTCGATTCAGGGGGCACCTTTTTTGGGGGGTATCCTAGTTCCTTTCTCCGTATGCACTGTAAAGCCCCCTCTGGCTCTGAGTCTGCACAATTCATAGGCAGCACAGCTGGGAGGGGGGTTTGGACTGGAGTCTGAGGACGAGGGGAGGGGCCACAGCAGGGGCCTGGCTCACTGCCTGATACATTTCCAAGATGTTACCTCGGAAGTTGGGGGGCAAGAGGCAGTGGGTGTCTGTCCCTTATTTTTGAAATCCAATGTTGGCAACCCTAGGAGTAGGGGGTGGAGGAGGTAATGGATACAGTCTTCCTGAGGTAGTATGAAGGAAGGGGTGTACAAAGAGTGAGTTTGGTTTGAAGTGAGATTGTGAAGGGGCAGGGTGGGAGGAGTTCAGGGGAGAAGAGAGTGTGGGGTGGGGTGGATGGCCCCAAAAGGGGGTTATGGAGGGGGACTGAAGTAGTAGCAGAAAACATGTGAAAGGCACCATGATGGAGTTAATGGGCTAGTTGTGAGGGGTTATGCTACAGAGAGGGAGTATGTGACAGGTGCTCAGACCATGCAATTCAGCTATGAGGACAGGTAAGGGAGAAAAGGACAGTCAGGTGGACTTGCTTTGATAGATGAATGTTCGAATCCGCTGTCAAAGGAGTGGCTGGCATATGGATCACTGATTTACAAATTATTCCTTTGTTTGTTTTTTTCCTTCACTCTTCCAGCTGCCCAGGTGCTGATTCAGGAAGAGAAGGAGCTCAAGGGAGGCTGCTAGTAGACAGAACTTATAACCTGCAAAAAAAAAACAGGGTACAGGTTCTAATTAGTAATAAAATAGTTTCAAACTGTACAAAACTACAAAAAACTGCCTTAAACAGCCTAAAACATCAGCTGGACACAGCAGCAGTATACAGACTTTTTAAAAAGACTTCGCTAAATAGTAATTACAAGCAGAGGCAGTAGATCGCTAAATAGTAATTACAAGCAGAGGCAGTAGATCGCTAAATAGTAATTACAAGCAGAGGCAGTAGATCACATTCAGTTCAAAGGAGACTGAGCATAAACTGCGCAGGGATTTTCAAAAATGGCGCCGGATGCCGAGGTTAGCTCTGATGGCTACCTTGAAATAGATTGACCCTGTGGTCCTGCCGCCGGATCTTGGGGCTGGTGGCAGCTTGAGAAAGTCTTTCAGCCTGGAGTTGAAGATTTTCTCTGCCCTTGTTAATGAGGTGGGGTCATAAGAAGGCTATGTTGGAAATTTGGTGTAAAAACATTAAAAAACAAACAAGCTATCAGCCTTTGTTGATTTTTGCGAATGCAGATTCGTTAAGTTCAGTAATAGTCAACATTTTTACCCCAAATTTTCAACCTAGCCATTTCTTTACAGCACCTCATGAATGTAACAGCAGTTATTTTTCAACTTCTGCCCAAAATGTGTTTTTGCATCCCGAAAGTTGATTTTGCAGTTCCTATGCAAAAACACCTTTAAGCCAGGAGTTGAAAGTTTTATCTGCCTGTCTTCATGAGGCAGGATCATAACAAGGCTATGTTGAAAATTTGGTGTACAAATATTACAAATCAATACATTTATGAGCCTATGTTACATTTTGCAAATGCACACTTGTAACCTTGGGAGTCTACCTGCTATGGCGTGGTCATGGAAGCCAAAACATTAAGGGAATTCAAATCAGCATGCGACAGGCACAGGGGGGATAGCAGCAAACAGACCCTGTGGGAGTTAGCGAACCTGGCAGACTAGATGGATCTTTTGGTCCCCATCTGCCATCTCTTTCTATGTTTCTATTTACAATATTTTTACCCCAAATTCCACTGCTGCAGCTCTATCGGCTCTGACCAGAGTTTGTTAACCTTACAGTCTTCCTCTTTTCACTTACATACCTGTAAAATGTCTTGTCCCATTTTGTTTCCTCCTGGGCTATTCTCTCTTCAGTTTGCACCTTTGTACTCCTTACTGCTTTCCTTGCTTCTTTCTGTTTCCCCTGACACTCCACACCATGTGGCAGCCCTGAAGATCACTGCAATTGACACTGAACAAATCTTTGCTAAGGAAGTGGCTACAGCCCTAGTAGAGTGGGCATGACCTTGCCCTCCAACTTCACCCCCACAATTGTGTAACAGTTGCAGAGACAGTTCACAATCCAACTAGAGATGCACTTGATGGAGACTGGGAGACCCTTTCAGTTAGGACTAAAGAAGACAAACAGTTGCTTTGACTGTGTAGTCCTTAATTCTATCCAGATAGAATCTGTGGACTCTTTGACATCAGTGGAGTGTAACATTCTTTACCCTTCATTCTGATGGTTGGCGAAGTGTGTAGGAAGAACTAGGAACTGCTTTAAGTGGAACTCTGACAGCACCTTAGAGAATTAGAGGCCTGGTGTGTGAGCACAGAACCACCTTATCCTTGTGGAAGACAACATATGGAAGATCTGTTACCAGAGCATGGATTTCAGACATTGTGCATACAGAGGTGATGGCCACATTGCTACCTTCCGAATCAGAAATGTCATGTCATGAGTCACAACCAGCTTGAAACATTTTGTGAATGAGCATGTCTAGCACAAGACTGAGATCCCAAGGAGCAACTGATTTGTGTATTGGGGATCTGGTGTGCAAGATTCCCCTGAGAAACCTCTTGAACAGTGGCAACTGAGCCAGAAACCATATACCATTACAACAGCAACTCCTTTACCTCGAATCAAGTATAGCGACCGCTGCAAAATGATCACAACAGGTTCATGATATGCTGAGACAGCAGACAAGTGGACCTTGACCATGCAGTACTGCAGTCCTGAGTCTGACAGGTCCAGTAAGTATTCCAAAATCTTTTCAGGAGGACTCTTAAAGAGTGCATGGGGAACACCAGATTGGAAAGCACTTCCACTTGGCTCCATAAGGTTTCCTGGTTGAGGGCTTACAACCTGTAAGTCTCTGACACACCATAAACCTGTTCACCACTATATCTTCAGGAACCAAGCCTGGATATGGAAGGAGCACAGATTAGGATGGACCAGATGGTCCTGAGCCTGATTCAGTAAGTCCAAACTGGATGGCAGAGTCTTCGGTTTGCTGACTGCCAATTGACTCAGAAGTGGATACCATTAACTGGTGTGGTCTTTATAGATCTGGTGGACTATCAACTACTCATCTCACAGCTCAACTCACTCGGACTGGACAACCACTCAGCACAGTGGTTCAAAGATTACCTGCATGGTAGATCTCAAATAGTCAGATGGCAGCGGGTGGAGTCAGGAAAGCGCTCCATCGCTGAAGGGGTCCCCCAAGGTTCAATACTGGGGCCCCTCCTATTCTCCCTATTCATCAATAACCTACTGAAGCACTGCAGTGGAGCCAAGGTGACCCGCTACACTGTTGATGTCATGCTGTATAGATCTGCTCTGAATGCAGCACAGCTAAATCAACTCCTGAACCAGGATCTCTCCATACTGGAAACCTGGTTCCTGACAAATCGGCTAGTCCTCAATGTGAAAAAAAAACAAAGCCATCCTATTTGGACCCATTAAATTGGGCCCTGATAGATCATGCTTATTGTCCCCTTGTCTGTCCAGTGGTTCTCCTATACAGGTTGTGGATTGCATTAAATACCTGGGCGTATATATTGATCAAGACTGCTCCTTCAAGGTTCATGTTGATCAACTAACCAAAACGCTAAACCAAAAGCTTGGTCTCCTGCACCATCTGACCCCTTTTCTCACTCAGACATCTCAGTTAAGGATAGCCACCGGCATGCTCCTGCCCACCCTATTCTATGGGGCCCCAGTGCTACACTCACTACAAAACACAGAGATGTGAAAGCTAGGAAAATTGTATCACAGAGTCGGATGCTTTGCCCTGGGTGCCCAGCCTCTAGAACACCACTGTAAAGTACTGCTCTAATTAAATTGGCCCTCCCTGGAGGACAGGCTGGCTTATTCTTCCCTATGCCTGGCCTTCAAGCTTCTACAACCAAGTGTCCCCCCTACCCTGAGTCACACCTTAATACTTAAACAGTCTAAAAGAATTTTAAGGTCCTCGGATCGATGACTCCTCCACGTCCCTAGAGTCCGAACATGCCAAGGTCTTTGCTCTTTCGCGACCTACATTCCGGCCCTCTGGAATGGCCTTCCTAACAATCTTCAAGACTGCAGCTCCCTTGGGGGCTTTAAAAAAGGCCTCAAGCAGCACCTGCTAAGGCTAAGCCTCTGTGCATGCCATCGCTGAGGACAGGTATAGTAGACTACCTTGAAGCTATTGTCAGCCGCCCAACATGCTGTTCTCCCATTCTTTGGAACTTTCTCACCGATTGAAACACTTGTAATTGTAATTTATAAATTTATCCCGTTACTTGTACATTATGTAACTGTCATTCTTGTGAAACCATTTTACCTTTCATGTTACCCTCAACTGTACCTAAACTGCCTGTGATTGTACAAATATGTCTTGATTGTAATGTCTGTATTTCTCAATTTCCCTGAATTGTTACTACTCTTCATTTTACTGTTGCCTGTAACTAACCCTGGGTCGCCCCTGAAAAAGGGACCAATATGGTCTCAGTGGGCCTACCCGGTCACCAAAATGTTAAATAAATTTCTGCTGTAGCCAGCAGGGGGTATCAGTCGTCTTGCTTCCTTGAGCCTCCAGCTTGAACAGTACTTTCTGAACAAGAGGGATTAGAGGGAATGCATACTTAAACACACATTTCCACTGCAGCCTGAATGCATCCTGACAAAAAGAACCAAACCATGGATTTGTGGAGTAGAATCATAGAATTTGTCACCAGAAAAGGACGGTTTGGCCCCCCAAGTCTGCCTAGATAGTTCCTGCCTAGTCTGCCCCTCCCTCCTCCCTGCCTGTTTACTAATGTTCCACTGTCAATCCCACACTTGCTTGAAGCTGCCTACTCTTTTTGTCTCCACCACATCTGCTGGCAGTCAGTTTCAGGCATCTACTACTCTTTCAGTGAAGTAGTGCTTCCTCACATTCATCTTAAACTTTCCCCCCACCACAGCTTCATCACATACCCTCTGGTCCTGGTACTCTTTTTCATTTGAAAGAGATGCCCTGCTGCACTCTGTTTACCCTTATGAGAAACTTGTAGGTCTCTATCATGTCCCTTCTTGCACTCCTCTCTTCCAGGGTGTACATGATGAGATCCCTCATTCTCCTCGTAGGGCTTTTGGTGTAACCCCTGCACCATTTGGTTGTCCTCCTGTGCACTGCCTCCACCCTGTCTATGTCATTTCCAAGAAGCAGCCTCCAGAAATGGACACAGTACTCCAGGTGGGGTCTCACCACCAAGTGATGTAGTGGCAGCACCACCTCTCTCCTCCTGCTGGATATACTTCTCTCTATTTATCTAGTTTTTGTTGACCAGGAAAGGAGAAGTAGGCAGCTACAGGTGGACACCAACTGACATTGAACCAGATTAAGCTGTTGGTGGTATTTTTTTTTTTTTTGTAAATCCCAGCATTCCACTGGCCCTACTCATTGCTTTGTCACACTGCCTGCCACTTTGAGGTTATCAGATATGATAACCTCAAGGTCCCTTTCCTGTTTGGTGACGACAGTACCTCCCCTCCTAATCCTATACTCAGCTCCCAGCTTCCTAAGCCCTAGGTGCATGATTGTGCACTGTTTGACAATGAACCCCAACTTCCATGCTCTTGACCACTCCTCGAGATTCCAAAGATCCTGTTCATTCCCTCCACCCCCTTCTGAGGGTCTACCCTATTACAGATTTTGGTGTCATCTTCAAAAAGGCATACCTTCACTTCCAGTTCTTCTACAATGTCACTTATGAAGACATTGAAGAGGACCAGTTCCAGTACTGAGCCCCGTAACACCCCACTGGCCTCTCTCCCATCATTAGCTGAGTGCCATTAATCATCACCCTGTTTCCTATCTGTTAAGAGAGAAATCAAAAAGGCACTCCACTGTGTCTGAAAAAGGTGGTGCGCCAATATGATACTCACAGAAAAAATGACCAGAAATGGCGCACCCACCACAGACTTAATAAAAATATCCTTAGTGTGTAAAGTCTAACCATATAGTGTTAAAAACAGTACGACATCACAACATTGGATAAAAAGGAAAAAAAGAAAAGTCCTGTAAACTGCAGCTTCCCCAGTGTAACTGGCAGGTAAAACACCTTTACATTTCACCCCGACTAGGCAGGATACTTGATCAGCCAAATGCATCATCCCAACTGGCAATATCCGACCCTGGGCACCCAAATACTGTTGCCCAACATCAGTTTCTCCCCACAGTAAGAATCATAGAGCGGAGTGTGTGGCCACAGGATGCGCTGGGGGTGATGCCCCCGAATCACTCCCTTCAGGCAAAATCCCGATGTCGGGCAACCATGTTTCGGGTGCCCAGGGTCGGGATAATGACGGTTGGGCCAATGCATTTTGGCCGACCATAGTAAATCCAACTAGGCAGGGCTTCTTCAGAGGATACCCTACGGGTTCCAGAAATCCAGTTATATAGTGAACCCAATTAACATGCATCAATTTTGTGATGTCTTGCTGTTTTTGTATGGATACACTGTTTTACACTTTTTACCACCAGTAAGGAGCTGATAAAATAAAAATGTGAGTATGCCTTATCTTTCTGTGCCTAACTAGTGTGTTTATTAAATATTATTGGATTTTTCACACCAAGTGCATTTTTATTAAGTCTGTGGTGGGCTCGCCATTTCTGGTTGTTTTTCCTATTTGTTAACCAGTTAACCAGTTTCTAACCCAGTTTGGATCCCATGCCTAGGCTGCTCAATTTCTTTATCAGTCTCCTATGTGGCACAGTGTTGAAGGCCTTACTAAAGTCCGGATAAGCCATATCCACTGCTCCCCCCGATCTATTTCCCTGGTCACCCTGTTGAAGAAATCAGATTCCTCCAGCATGACCCCCCCGCCCCCTGAAGCCATTGTGCCTGTGGTCTTGCAGCCCCCATTGGATTCAAGATACTCTACCAACCTTTCCTTTAAGAAGGTTTCCATTAATTTCCCCACCACTGAGGTCAGACTGACCAGTCTATGATTACTAGCCTCCTCCCTCTTATGTAATGGGACCACATATGCTCTCCTCCAGTCCACCAAAACCATGCCTGCTTCCAGAAAGCTGTTGAGTAAGACCATCAGTGGGGCATCTAGCACCTCCCTGAGTTCCTTTAGTACCCTTGGGTGTACCCCATCCTGTCCAATAGCCATGTTCACTTTCAGAGCTGCAAGTCCCTTCAGGACTCTCTCCTCTGAAAATTGACTTATGTCCACCTCCCCTTGTTCCTGCAGCTCCCTGGTGGTTCCCCAACCCTTCCTCCACTCTGAAGACTGAGCAGAAGTACCTGTTTAGGATGTCTGTTTTTTTCATGGTCCACTTCTGTGCAGTTTCCACTCCCACATTACCCTCCTTATCCTCACTGTCCCTCCCCATAGTTTTCTCTTCTCACTTATGTACCTAAAGACTGCCTTATCCCTTTCAGTTACCCCCTTGGCTAGCCTTTCCTCTGTCTGTGCCTTTGCTCCTCTCACCTTTCCTGTGTCCCTCTGTTTTACTTGGTATATTTCCCTGTCTTGCTCCTTCTGCATTTCCTTATATTGTACCTCTTGAATGCCACCCATTTTTCCTTCACCACTTTGACCACTTCCCAAGAGAACCATAATGGTCTTTTTTCCCTTCCATTTTTACACGTTTCCTTCACACGTAGGCTAGTTGCCTTAACTATGACCTCCCTTATTTTTCCCTACTGTACCTTTACCCCTCCCTGGCAGTTCTCCCCCTTATGAGGCAGTTTCTGAAGCAGTCTCCCATTTCTTTAAAATCTGCCCTCCTAAAGTCAAGGACACTAATCCTCATGTGGTTTGCCTGAGTTCCTGTCTTAAGCCACACTACAGTGATCACTGGTACTTAGAGGACTACCCACTGTGATGTCTACAATGAAGTCCCTGTTTGTAAGCACTAGGTCCAGAACGGCCCCATCCCTGGTGGGTTCATCGACTAGTTGCCTGAGAAAAGTGCCTTGCCCAAGTTGTATCCAAAAGACCAGGTGAGCAAGCACAGACATGACAGACAGTGTTACTTACTATAGGCAGAATGTTGTGATACCCCTGCTGAGAGCTACTGGTGTGTTCACCATAGGACCAAATTAGCCCTTGACCAGGCTATCCTCCACTCTTCCAGCAGCAGAGGCTGGAGAAGCCAGCCACCAGCACCAGCACCACCACCACCGCGACCCGTCGTAGGAGAGCTCCAAGCCGGGTCAGCCCTTGACCGAGCTATCCTTCACTCTTCCAGCAGCAGAGGCTGGAGAAGCCAGCCGCCAGCGCCACCACCTCAATCCACCGTAGGAGAGCTCCAAGCCAGGTAAGCTTCTAGACTTAGCTGGGAAAGCACCTGGGAGCATCCATTGGCCACAGCCTGCAAAATCTCTTCTTCCATTGGTCGCTTTTCTATAGCTTTTGTCCTGATTGTCTCCTGTTCCTTCTCTCTTCTGCTACAGCTCTCAGGCCCTCACACTAATGAAAATTTGGGTAATATTGTACTGCAATGTGAATTCTTTGTATAACTGCTGAAATTATTTACTGGGGTTTGTCTGTTTGGGGAAAATTGTGCCTGCCAGCTCTTCCCTTTTACTTTTGTCTTGTGCCCTCTAGCTCCCCAAAGCCCAATTTATTCTCTGCTATCCCTGCCCCTCTGTCTACCTCTAGCCTCCATCCCCACTCAAATTCTGTTTAGTTTTATCGTGTTTTTCCCTGCCTTGGCACTACTTCTAAGCTGCTTGCCTGTTAGTCATCTGGCTGCCCCCTACCCCCCTCGCTAAACTTCTTAGCCTTTTGTCTTTCCTGTTCCTAGCCCCGCCCCCCGATTTAGCTCTCTGCCTGCACCTTTGTTTCTGTAACTTATCTAGTGGCTCCCTGCTCTGATTCTCTCCCTCTAGGTCGGCCCTTGACCGGGCTATACTCCATTCTTCCAGCGGCAGACACCACCACTGCAACCCGTCGTAGGAGAGCTCCAAGCTGGATTAGCTTCTAGACTTAGCTGGGAAAGCACCTCAGATCTCCCGTTGGCCACAGCCTGCAAAAACTCTTCTCCCATTGGCTGCTTTTGTACGGCTTTTGTCCTGATTGGCTTCTGTTCCTTCTCTCTTCTGCCACGGCTCTCGGGCCCTCACACTAATAAAATGTTTGCACCTGCTCCCCCACCCCTGGCCTTCATTAAATACACCTAAGCTCCTCCCTTCTCCTCCCACTCTCTCTGTTTGGTTGATATAGGTTAAAAAAATACAGGGGACCTACTTTTGTCTTAAAGCTGCCACAGCTCATTTAACCTGCTCTGCAAATAGCTCCCAGTTCCTAAAATCACCTTTGCTCCTTTCTCCTGTGTTGAGCTCCAGTGTCTGTTAACTCCTCAGCACCTCTCTCCCCTCTCTTCCATCTCTGATTTCCAATTTTCCATCTAGTCCCTACCTAAATATAAGGATGCTGTCCTATCTGCTCCTTTGCTTCTTTCTGCTCACATTACTAATGTCACTTATGAACATAGCAGGAGCCTGCTACCTCTCCCAACCTCCCTGCTACATGCTGAATATATTCTACCTTACCCCGGAACTCTTGCCTCTCATCCCCCCTCTCAGCACATAATAACCCAATGCCTTACAGCTAGTTCGAAGCTTACCATCAGGGATGGGTATCATGCACCCATACTTTATCACTCTCCCCTTTGTCTCTCATGCCCACCCTCTGGAAATGCTGACAACAACTAAGCTGGGACACCAGACAGAGGTGGATGGCAAGACTTGCAAGACTTGCCTGCAGGCAGAAAAGATTATGCCTGCTCAAACTTAAGTTGTTACTGTTGTCTGGTAATCTTCACCCAAACCCTGGCCCCAGCATACCACCTCTTTAATGCGGCTGGGGTTATTAGCTGCTCTGAACATCTGCAGTCTCCTCCCTAAAGTGGATGCTCTACAAGTCTTTGTTAACCAACACAACCCAGACGTCCTATCAATTGCTGAAACATGGCTCATTCCAAAAATCCCTGACATGGCTATTGCCCTCCCAGGTTACACCATCCTCAGATTAGACAGAACTACCAAGAGAGGTGGGGAATGTGCAATCTATCTCAAACAGTCACTCTTGGGACACCCCCTGCTGGTACCAACTGATGGTTCAACCACACAATTGCTAGCTATCAAAATTCTGCTAGGTGCCCATAATAAGGCACTTACTGTAGCATCAGTGTACATCCCTCCTAAAGAACGGGAAGGGGTCTCAATTCTGCCATGGACTTTATCGGGAAATAACCCCCTGGTTCAGAGTTAGTTTTGATGGGAGATTTTAATATCAATTGGCTTGCACCTGAGAATGGGAACGTTAGGGACGCCATCTCTGCCGCAAACTTTTCCCTGCTGGTTGACTCCCTGACTAGATACAACTACAAAACCTGCTCATGCAGCCTACTAGATTGGGTCCTAACCAGTCATCCTGATCACATTTCTAACACCACAGTCCTGCCGGATGTGCTCAATGACCATTCCCCTGTCATCTGCGCATGGACAAACAAATTCTGCAAACCTTCACCAAAGACAATCACCAGCAGGGTCCTACTATAAAGTCATCTTGAACCCCTCAAATCCCACCTTAGAGTGCAAGATTGGATTCCCATCGACAGTGCAAAGGATGTCAACATGGCACTTGATTATTTTATCAACACCTTTAATGCTGCCTGCGACTCCCATGCACCCTCTACAAAAGTGGAAAATCAAAGGCCCTTGCAACCCTTGGCTCACTGCAGACTTATTAGCTCGTATGAAATTAAAGGACCACCTCTGGCAACAGGCCCGAGCCACCAGCATGCAATCGGACATTCAGCAATACAAAAGAGCATTGAAAGATTGCATAAGGGCCATCCGCCTTGAGAAAAACAAATACTACAAGGCAGTGCTTACTGATATGTGGGGTAATGGTAAAGCTTTCTCCGACAATATCTATCTATTTATTTATTTACTTACTTACTTAAGAGTTTTACCAGAAAGGCATACTGGGCAGAGTACCGCTCGATTCCAGATGCGCCCTGGGGGTATAGGGGATAGGCATGATACAGAGTTAATAGAATTCTACACGTGTGCGTATTACACCAGTACAGACATGACAAAATAGGCAAATACATATAAATAAATAGTAAATATACTGCAGGGTAGTACAGGCAAGGTGGCTATATTCACATAATTACATAATTACACAACAACCAATATCATAACAATAATCAGGGTTGGCAACAGCAGGGTGACATTTAACAAGGATACTAAACAGCTGCCATCAAGGCTGCAAGGGCTTCAGCGGGCCAGAATGCATGAGAAAGTAGTGGAGAATTTAGTCTTGAATAGAGCATTGCGGTGAGGAGTGCTGGAGGTATGTCTAATATCAGCTGTCAGGGAGTTCCATAACTTAGGTATCTGGAAGCTAAAAGCAGCCTGCCCAGACCTGGTGGACCTGTGGGGGATGTGGAGTAGCCGAGAATCAGTGTTCCTGAGCGAGTAGGCTGGAGGAGGAAGAACATTAAGGGTGGTCGCAAGGTAGGAGGGGAGGGTCTGCTACCAGAATTTCGTGGTGGTTCTAGCACTGTGTACCAATCTCCAATTGTGGAGAGAAGGGAGGTCTAAGGAATGGTAGAGGTCGCAGTGGTGTGTACTGGGAGGGCAGTCCAGAGAGAAACAGCAGAATGAGTTGAATAGAGGGTCTAGTTTGGCCAGGGAGGATTTAGGGGCTACACAGTAGACTACATCCCCGTAATCCATTATTGGGAGGATCATCTTTTGAATGATAGCCAGGCTCGTGGGCAGGGGGATGCAGCTTTTATTACGGTATAACGCTCCTAGCATGGGGTATAGTTTCTTATGAATAGCACAAAAGATTAAAAATCAAGTTAGCTAGCCTGGGAGTGGGTCCCAGGCTGGTAGCCTGGGTAGCAAACTGGCTGCACAACAGGATACAGAAGGTAATAGTGAATGGAACACATTCCGAAGAAAGGGGGGTCACTAGTGGAGTACCTCAGGGCTCAGTACTGGGTCCAGTCTTCTTTAACATCTTTATAGGTGACATTGCAGAGGGTCTGGAGGGAAAGGTATGCCTCTTTGCATATGACACAAAGATCTGTAACAGAGTTGATACACAAGGGGAGTAGAAAGGATGAGAAGGGACTTGGCAAGGTTGGAGGAATGGTCAGACATATGGCAACTGAGATTCAATGCAAAGAAGTGCAAAGTAATGCACCTGGGAAACAAAAACCCAGGAGAAGAGTACACAATAGCAGGGAAGGTACTAACAACAACAAAAATGGAAAGAGACCTGGGGATAATCATATCAGATTATCTAAATGTTGGTAAGCAATGTGAGAAGTCAGTAAGGAGAGCCAGGGGGATACTGGGATGCATAGGAAGAGGCATCACAAGTAGAAAAAGGGAAGTGGTTATCCCTCTGTACAGACAGTTGGTGAGACCCAACCTGGAGTACTGTGTGCAGTTTTGGAGGCCTCATCTACGCAAGGACATAGACAGGATGGAAGCAGTCCAGAGGAGGGCAACAAAAATGGTGTAGGGTCTGCATCAGAAATCACATGAAGAGAGACTGAGAGCTTAATATGTATACCCTTGATGAAAGGAGGGACGGGGAACATGATAGAAACATTCAAGTACCTCAAGGAATCAACAAAGTCTAGGAGGTAGCATCTTTCAGAATAAGAGATGTGTAAGAACAAGGGGGCACAATTTAAAGATAGAGGGGGGACGGCTCAGAGGTAATGTGAGGAATTTTTTTCACGGAGAGAGTGGTGGATGCATGGAACCACCTTCCTGGGGAGGTTGTTGGGTCTAAAACAGTTGGGGGAATTCAAACATGCATGGGACAGACATAAGGTAATTGTAGTGGGGGGTGGCAGGAAGTAGGCTGTTGGTTAACTAGAATCTGCAGCTTATCCAGTAGGTAGGGAAACGGGCAGACTGGGTGGGCCAAGTGGTCCTTATCTGCCATCAAAGTCTATGTTTCTATGTTTAATAGCATCAATTTGCACAGTGAAGTCAAGATGCTGGTCTAACCATACCCCTAGGTATCTGTAGGAAGTGCAAGCCTCCAGGGGGTAGCCTTCCAATGTGTGGAATGTTGGGGAGGCTGGGAGATGGGACAGTTTTGCCCGAGTGCCGAATGTTAGGGAGACAGTTTTATTTGGGTTCAGGAATAGCTGATTTGAACGGAACCAGCACTGGACAGAGTCAAAATCTTGCTGCAGGCAGACTGCCACGGAGGAGGGGGATGACCCGGAGGCATACAGCACCGTGTTGTCTGCATACATGTGGATAGATGTATGAGGGCAGGCTGTAGGCAGATCATTGAGGAAGATAGAAAACAACAAAGGGCCTAAGGCCGATCCTTGGGGGACGCCGGTGGTAACAGGGAGTGAGGTGGAGATGGCCGAGCCCATTCGGACAGACCGGGATCTGCTTGCCAAGTATGACTGGAACCAGTTGGTGGCATGCTTAGTCAGTCCAGCTTGAGCGAGTTTGGACAGTAACAGAGCATGAGAGACCATGTCAAAGGCTTTAGCCAGGTCGACAAAGATAGCCGCAGTTATCTCCCCTTTATCCATGCCCGTGAGGATGGTGTCGGTGAGACGAAGGAGAGAGGTGATAGTGGAGTGATTTTTTTCTAAACCAGCTTGGTAAGAAGTGAAGAAGGAGATGGAGTTGAGGAAGTGGGAGAGCCGGGCAAGTACAAGGCATGCCTGGATTTTGGCTAGGATGGGGAGTAGCGATATAGGTCGGTAGTTGCACAGGTAGGAGGGGTCTTCTCCTTTGGAGAGGGGTATGACTGCGGAATGTTTCCATTTTGTAGGGACGGTACCAAGTCTGAATGACAGGTTAAAGAGATTGGCTAGAGGGTTGGCTATGGCTGAGGCAGCAAAATGGAGCATTTTGGAATCAAGACCCAAGGGGCATTTTCCTTTGGCGGGATTTAGAGACCAAAGTATTTTTAGTACCTCTGTGGGTGTAACAAGGCGAAACGAGAAGTGGGCTGATTAGGAGAAAACTGGTGAGCAGAGGGAGGGAGTCAGGGGTGAGAGGAGAGCAGAGTGGACGTATAGTTTGTGAAATAGGAGTTGAGCTCTGTGGCTACAGCGCTTGGTGCCGCGATAATATTTCCTGCTATATTGAAGGTTGGGGTAGGGGGTTGGGCCAGTGGGGCGAGGAGGGATTTAATTGACTTCCAGAACTTTGTTGGATGAGTAAAGTTATTGTGGAAAGCAGACTTGAAATAATTTGATTTGGCCTGACGGATGAGACTTGTGCAGGCATTCCTTAGCGAGCGGTAGTGTTGCAGAGCTGTTTGGGTGCTGGTTGTCTTATAGGTTTTCCAGGCACAGTCCCTGACTAGTAATTGTTCCAAAAGGTTGGCTGTTACCCACGGTAGGTGGGATCCCCTTACTCTGGATCTTCTGAGAGGCATATGGGAATCCCAGATAGTCAGGAATCTGGTCATGAAGAATTCAAGGGCCTCATCCATGGAAGGGACCCTAGGGATGAATGACTAATCAATGTTGGTGAGGTCATTTAGGAGCGCGGTCTGGTCCAGGGATTTGTAAGATCTATTGTACAATGTGCGGGGGGGGGCCTTAGGTCTGAATATTTTCCGCACCAAATAAATCATGTGGTGATCGCTGAGAGAGTCCGGAAGCAGGCCAGCATCAATTATACGATGGGGGTGGGTGGTTAGGGCCCAATCCAGTAGGGTATGCTTCTTGGATTTATGGTTTAGGTGAGTGGGTTCAGTTATTTGTTGGGAAAGGTTTAACGCATTTACTTGACAACGTGTTTTAGAGGCTGTGCTGGCTAGCCAGTTCTGGTTGAAATCCCCAGGATATGGAGTTTGTCTCCCACCGTGAGGGACCTCAGGGTGCCTAGGTGGTCTAGGATAATAGGCAACGGTGTGTCCGGGGGGCAGTAAGACCCAGCTACATATATAGGGATCGAGTGCGGGACAGAGAGTTTGATTAGTTGGGAATCCACTGACAACAAGGGTGATGTAGGTTTGATTGTGGTGAACTGAAGTTTGGAGGAGATATACATGGCAGTGCCACCTCCCTTCTTTTTTCCCTGGCGGTCCTGCTGAATGAGGGAGTAGCCAGGTATTGAGAATTCGGCATCAAGGTTGTGGGGTTTCAGCCAGGATTCTGTAATGATTAAGATGTCCGGCTGTAGTGATAGGGCACTTGTTTGTAAGGCTGTTATTTTGTTTAGAATGCTGCATATATTTAGATGTACTATTTTGAACCCCCTTGGGAGGTGATTTGCCAGGGCAGAGTGGAGACCGTTTATTGGGGCGGTAGGACCAGGGTTTCATTCAACATCACCGGCTATAAGAAGCAGGAGTGACAAGAGATGTTTTAATAGGCGCATGTTCCTTAGTAACTTACAGCGGATAGGGAGGTGGTGCAGTGCACCCGAGGTAAACTTAGGGTCGAAAGAGTAGGAGACATTTATAGCAGCCAACCCAGCATGAAATGAGGGAGGGAGGATGGTAGCCCCCAGTACCCAGTTTTGCCAGCAGTGCAGAGGGTGGAGTACTGGGTTATAGGAAGAATGGGGAGGCTGCTTTCCAGTCTCAGGGATGAGTGGCAGAGAGAATTGTTGAGTCGGGTAGGAAGAGGGTGGGAGGGAAGATATTGTTATGAGCAGAGCAACTAATGCTAGTGAGAGAGGAAACATTTTGATGTGAGTTAGGAACACTGCTCAGGGGTGGCCACTAGTGTTAGGAAAGTATTAGGAGCTAATGGAAAAGAGGGCTGATTGGTTCTGACAGTCATGTGGTTCAGCCTATAAAATGGGAGCTCACCAAGGGTGGTGGTGGGGGTGGTGGGGGGCATAAGCGCCGGCAGGATCTCCTACACGCAGTCAGCTGGGGCTCTGCCTTGGGCATGGGATCACTACCTTGTGCTCTGATTGGCAATCCGCAGGGCTCGGGGGCTCTGGGGAGGGTTAAACAACCAGATTCCCTCACGACTTCAGCAGCTATGGACAGAGGAGAGAACAAAGTTTAAATAGCAGGTAGGGAAGGAGGAGTTAAAATTACTCATACTATAAACCTAACAAACGTAGTCTAGGGTTCAAATTACATGCAGAGTACGGCAATCACTGTTTCTGTTCATTCAGCATACTTATTATAGTCTCTAGGCTTATGGTTTAACTGAAAGGCAGAAAAGCTGTTACTTTAACTAAAGGCAGAAATGAGCTGGTACCCCGGGCAGAGTCCCCCCGATTTAAGCTCTGGTATACCAAGGCTTTTAAGGCAGACTAAAATGAACATAAAGTCTTGAATAAACTGTACATAAAGTCCTTAAAGAACACGGTTGCCAAGGTATCCTTAAAGTTCCCTTCAGCCTGGAGCAAATATAGGTAGGAGCATGGAGCAGGCAGGAAAAAACTATCTACAGCGCTCTGCCGACTGTAAAAAAGCGAGTGCCTTTGTTCAAAAAGGTGCCAAGTTCAAATTGCCTCCTACACTCCTACATGCAGTCAGCTGGGGCTCTGCCTTGGGCATGGGATCACTACCTTGTGCTCCGATCAGTGATCCGTGGGGCTCGGGGGCTCTGGAGAGGGCTAAACAACCGGATTCCCTCACGACCTCAGCAGCTTGTGCTCCGATCGGTGATCCGCAGGGCTCAGGAGCTCTGGGGAGGGCTAAACAACTGGATTCCCTCAAGACCTCAGCAGCTTGTGCTCCGATCAGTGATCCGTGGGGCTCAGGGGCTCTGGGGAGGGCTAAACAACTGGATTCCCTCATGACCTCAGCAGCTTGTGCTCTGATCGGTGATCTGCAGGGCTCGGGAGCTCTGGGGAGGGCTAAACAACTGGATTCCCTCACGACCTCAGCAGCTTGTGCTCCGATTGGTGATCCACAGGGCTCGGGGGCTCTGGGGAGGGCTAAACAACTGGATTCCCTCACGACCTCAGCAGGTTACAGGGAAAACCCTGGAAACATCACTCACTTTACTTGATGTTGGAGGGACTACAACACTGGACCCACTAACTGTCACCAGTACATTTAATGACACATTCACAGGCCTTAGCAGTGTCCTTCACCCGATTTTTTTTGAGGCAGATGTCACCCCATCCAATCCTGTAAGCTCTTCCCCATCATCTATTCGCCCGCCCTTCTACTTCAAAGAAATTTCATTGCAGGAAGCCCGAAAAAACATCTGTAAAGCTATTGGCAAAACTAGACACAGTGGGGACTCCCTAGACCTCAAACTGCTGTCCCTCACCCCTGAGGAAGTGTTAGCGCCTTTAACCAGGATCTTTCCTTTTTCATTTTATCTTTTTATTGAAATTCGAGTATGTATGAAAGCACACATCTAATACAATAGAAGACTATCCTCCATGTAAGGTATAAAATATCACTTAACAAAATACAGTATTTAGGGTAAACATATTGGAGAAGCCTTACACACATGTATTGATAATAAAACACAAACCTAGACAGGATGTAAGTGGAGAGCAGAAGGGTTACAATCAATAGGGTATTATAGGATCAGAAATAGCAACCAAGTATGAAATATGTGCCAGGGCAGGCTATGGCAAGGCATTCAGTAAATTGCAAAAAGTGATAAATGTGGTAATATGAACAATGTTCAGTAATGGAGAGGTGAAGATAAGAGAAAAGTGTGCAAGGAAAGAAAGAAGAGAGAAAAAAGCAAGGAAGAAGGGAAGGAAGGAAAGAGGGAGAAAACAGGGAAGAAGGGAAAAAAGAGGAGAAATCTGTTCTCGAAAGTTTCAAGAAAACCTAATCTGAGAGCCAAATAAGAAGGAGGGCTAAATATTCCTAAGAATTAGGGTCTAGAAGAACTAGGTTCGATGTACTTGAAGTATTCCTGCCAACATCTGTCATATACAGTAAGTCGGTTATGAGTAACATGAGATAATCGGTCTAGGGAGGCATACTGAGAGAGGCTTTGAAGAACATCTGAAAGAGAAGGCACTAGAGTTGATTTCCATTTCATAAGAATCAGACGTTTGACCAAAAGAGAAAGTATGTTTAACCATCTAAAATGTGCATGTGAGAGATGAGAGCTACTGGGGATAAGGATGCCTAGAAGGATTAGCTTTGGGTCAAAAGGTAGTTTTTGTCCTGTTTCTCTGGAGGCAAGTAAACAGGCTTTATGCCAGAGCTTATTAATGGGAGCGCAAGACCACAAGATATGAAGTAGATCCCTGTTAGCCAAATTGCAGTGCCAGCAATTATTATTATTTAATAGGCCCATTCATTGAAGCACAGAGGGGGTTCTGTACCAAAGATGTAGGATTTTAGTTTGCATTAAAGAACTATGGGCATCTTTAAAGGTATTATGTGCACTACGCCAACAATTACTCCATTGTGCATCTGAAATATTTAGTTAAGAAGAGTACTCCCTTTATTTTTGGCCTATATAGACTGATCAGGTAGATTATCAATAAAGTCTTTGTAAATGGAACTATTTAATTTTACTTATAAATTAGTCCAGTGCGAGACGTATGGGTTTACAAGAGTTTGCCTATACACTAAACTAGAGAGAGAGTTATAAGCTGCCCAAATTTGTAAAAACTTCCAGAAGTCCTGTTTAGGAAGTTTCCATGTGACCTGCAAGTCTGAGAATGATCTAAGAGTGAGTGAATTCTGGTCCAAGATATCTCAGAGAAAGAAAATGCCTTTGTTCCTCCATGTACGACAGAAAATTGGGTGATCTTCTAGAGTGAGCAGTGGATTGCCCCATAAGGGGGCATAAAACCAGGGTGTTGGATTGGATTTCAGGAATTTGTGGGTTAGTTTCCAATAAAGAACAGAGGATGATATAGTTGGGTGAGATTTTAGTTTAGAGGAAATGGGATTAAAAATGAAGGAAGTGAGAACTCCTCCCGGGCACAATGCAGATTCCATTGCAACCCATAGTGGTGAGTGAGGGGAGGGTTTCTGAAAGCATTTAATGGTTTGGGCCATTCGGAAAGCCCAGAGGTAACCTTTGAACCAGGGGAATCCCCTTTTTTCCAATGTGATCGAAGTTTGTTGCAGTTAAATCTCGGTGGTTTCCCATCCCAGATAAAGTTACCTATTAATTTATCAATTTTAGCTAAAAAGGAGGATGGTAAGATTAAAGGACTATTGGCAAAGAGGTAAAGAATCTTGGGAGAAATGGACATCTTAATGGCTGCAATTTTCCCCATGAAAGAGAGATTAAGAAGCTTCCATCTGTCCAGAATTGTTTTGATGTTATCAAATAAGGGTTAAAGTTAATGTCCCATATCTTCCTAAGTTACTAGTAATTTTGATTCCTAGATATGTTATACCCTGTGGTGACCAGCGGAATCCAAGAGGTATGTTCATAAAGGCTTTACAGTGGTCGTTAAGGGGCATAGTTTGTGATTTGCCATAATTCAAAGCAAGGCCAAAAATTTTAGTTAAATTATTAAGCAAATCAACCAACAGGGGCCCAGCCTCATTCAGGTTTTCGAGTAAGATTAAGAGGTCATCTGCGTAGGAGAGAGAAACATATCTTGAATTGCTCACAGGTATGCCCATAATGCCAGAAGATTGACGCAAACAAGCAATCAGGGTTCCATGGCTAAAATAAACAGGGAAGGTGACAGGGGACAGCCTTGTCTAGTTCCCCTTGCTAGATGAAAGTAAGAGGAAAGGGTGGAATTAGTAAGTACTTTAGCAACAGGGGAGTTATATAATAGCATGATCCAGGAGCAAAAGGTATGAGAAAGACCGAAATAAGATAAAACTTGATGAGGGTAGTCCCAATTTAAGGAATCAAAGGCCTTCTCGAAATCAATAGCTGTGGCTGCAGCTGGTGTCTTGAGGTATTTGGCTTTGTGAATTAAATTAAATGAGGAACGTAGGTGATCAGAACCAGATCTATGTTTATTTTTATTTATTTAGTTTTTTATAGGGTTTTCCGCCAAGTATCTGCTCTAGTCATGGCCCCCACGCTTCCACCATCTGTCTCTGCCATGATCCCCTGGTCACCCCCGGCTTTCACCCTGGAGGGCGGGACCATGGAACTGGTCCCCTATCCAACCCGTGGAACCAATATCTGGTTGGGGATCTGGCTACAGAGGCTAATTGAAGCTTGGGGAGAGCTTCATAGAGGAGGGAGACACCCTTGAGTTTTCTTGTTTCTGTCCCATTGAAGAGCCAGACGTGCAGTGACGTCAGCGCACTAACGTGCAGACATCTGCTGGCTCTCCCCCCAGTGTTAATGCCCACAGCCTGCTGAACACCCAGCCTCCACTGGGTGTCACTGCAGTGCAGCACACATCCCTCACCCACCCCAAAGGAAGGAGAGCTGTCGTAGAACACTCAATCCTTCCTTCTCCTCGCCAGCCCCCGGTGGCCCAAGTCCATTCCCGAACCCGGGTTGCCGGCGTGGCATGAGGTGTGGCATCCAGAGCCTCAACCCTCAGCTCCACCGGGCCAGTAGATCTATGTTTAATAAAACCAGCTTGCGAACAGTGAGTTAGCTTGGGAATCAAGGATTCAAGTTGAGAAGTTAGTAGTTTAGCAAATATCTTCCTATCCGTGTTTAATAAAGAGATGGGCCTGTAACTTGCGGGTGAGTAGGGTCTTTTTCTTTCTTAGGGATTAGGGTTATGATTGCTTCGGTGCAAGATGGGGGAAGCTTGCCAGTATTGGAAGCTTCTTGACAAACATTAAGAAGAAGGGAACATAAGGTGTCGGAAAACATTTTATAGAAATCGACAGGGAATCTGTCACCCCCAGGGGATTTGCTAGATTTCAAGGAAGACAAAGCTTTCTGGATTTCCTGAAGCGAGAAGGGTTCATCTAAAGAATTTGTTTCACTAGTAGAAAGATGAGGAAGATGTAAAGATTTAAGGAACTGTTGAATTTGTAAAGTAGATGGAGGATTTGTGTTATAGTTTTTGATAAAAGGTTTTCATGATACGATTTATAGAGGGGTTGTCAGAGTGAATCGTACCCTGTTCATCCTTTAGGCTTAGGATGTGTCGTTCCATTTGTTGTGCTTTGAGCTGGTAAGAGAGGAGTTTCCCATTTTTATCGCCGTGTTCCCAAATCTTATATTTAAGTTTAAACAAGGCCAGTTCAGTTTTATGAGAAATTAATTCATTAATTTTAACTCTAAGTTGAAGAATTTCAAGATGAAGTTGAAAATCAGGACAGTGCTTATTAGAAGAAAAGTATAAATTCTCTTTAGCCTGAAGAGATTTTTCCAAGCCAGCCAACTGTTGTTCCCTCACTCTTTTCCTATGTGCAGCATAACTGATAATTTTCCCTCGAATCATAGCTTTAAGAGCTTCCCATGCAGAGGACATAGAAGATTCGGTTGGGGTATTGTGAAAGAGGAAGTCCTGAATTTGCGATTTGATCATGGGTAAGAAATCGAGATCCTTGAGAAGGAGAGGGTCCAGCCACCAGTAAGAAGATTTACAGTAGGTGCTAATGGGCCCCACAAAAGTTGCAGTTTGACAGGGGAATGGTCTGAGATTATGATGGGAGAGATGGATGCATCAATAGTTTTTTTCCTTTATAACAGGAGAGGCTAACCAGTAGTAAATTCTACTGTATGTCTTATGTAGAGAGGAGTAAAAAGTAAATTCTCGATCACGGGGGTGAAGGTGGCACCATACATCAGCTAATCCAACATCTTGCATTAGTAATGAGAGGGCTTTAATACTTCTAGGGTGGGCCTCTGTAGTGGGGCTACTTCTGTCCATGCTGGCTTCTAAAGCTAAGTTAAGATCCCCTCCAAGAATAACTGGTGTATTATCAGTGTTAAAGGATAGAATCTGTTGAGCTAAATTATGAAAAAACTCTGGGAAATCGGAGTTGGGTGCATAGACATTAACAAGCAGAAGAGGACCAGAGTTGATATTCAGTTTGACCATCACCCATCTGCCATCAGTATCGGAAAAGGAGTTTACAAGGGACAATTTGAGACTGTTATGAATAAGAATAGCAACTCCTCTTTTTTTTTGAGGTATAGGATGATTCGTAGATCTGACCGACCCAATCTTTTTTAAGTATATGAACCTCCACTGCTAATACGTTTGTTTCTTGAAGGAAAGCAATTTGTGTTTTATGTTTTTTGAGATGTGAAAGATTTGCTTCCGCTTACAAGGAGAATTAAGTCACTTCACATTCCATGTATATAAAAGTATTTCACTCATATTGTTAGTGTTAAAGAAAGGGAATAATTGCTGGAGTGTGAAGGGACAAATAAATGAGGCAGAGGATGATTAGAATACAATATAGAGAGCTTACATATATGCAGAGAGTGGCAGGAACATTCAAGCCAAAAACAGTGAGATGTACGATACATGAGTAGCACAGATATCTTATTAAAGTTAGAACAGAGATGGGGAAGGAGAAAAGTCATTAACAACAACAACACTAGTGAGCTAAATAACAAAGAAAACATTTTACGGGTGTGAGGAGATATGAGTCAGCCAACTGGCTAAGAGACTCTCTCACCACACTCTGGGGCGTCAATGTAGGGAGGAGACCAGGGAGGACCGGTTATAAATATCGTCCCAAACCTAAGTCTGATCCCAGTAATATAATAAAGTAAGTATTCCTGATGAGCTAAACTGAAAGGGAATAATACCAAAGAGCAAGGAATTCAGGGAGCCAGGTGGAATGCAAATGAACAAATATAAAAGGAAAAGTAGATCATGACCACATTAGAGTGACTCTGAGTATACTTTGCAGTGCAACAGAATAAGTACATAATAAATACAATATTGTGGGGGAAAGAAGAAAGGGGAGGTCAATTTAAGCCCTTACGCCCTGAGCCAAATGCAAATCGGGATTATGTGGAGAGGTATTGGCTTCGGTGATAACTGTAGACAGAAGAGATAGTCATAGTAAAGATCAGCTCCGATAACCCGAAAATCACCTAAATAGGGGTTATATAGGGTGACTAGGTCTAGAAGACTAGGCCCAGTGAGCCCCAAAACAGGAGGGACCACACAGCAGTGGATTTCTATAATATCTGTAGGCTTCAAGTAAAATAAGCAGCATAAGGAAGATGTAGATTGACAGTCCTTTGCAACAGTACACCAAACATAGCCCACCTCTTTGAGTGCTAATGATAGTTCCATATTGTAAACAGGAGGTAGTAAGAATAACGGAGCGTAGGGAAGGAGATAGATTAAATGTAGTTGCCAATAATATTTAAGAACCTGTCATCAAGAGAGGGAAGGGGTAAGTTGCCTTGTAGTATATAATAATTCACATATGAAAAAGAAAAGGCAATAATCAGGTTGCATACTGATTGAAGATATGCAACTGAACAGCCAAAATACTATAAACCTGATGCACTGCTAAATTGGAGAGTAAAAGGCTAGATACAGAGAGCCTGTTTAGTGAGGTAATGTATAAGATCTAACACTAAAATAATGGGTTAGAAAAGCATTGCTGATATACCAAAGTTCCCTTGAAGACCTTTAAGCTGCTCCTTTAAACACTGCAACAAAAAGTAAATTGATCGCGCCACGATGTACAGCCTTGCTTTCTGCACCCATTGGGAGCAAAAGCAACCAGGTGGCATAGACTGTAGAGCGGGCGGCTAGGCAGAAAAAGTGTACTGGCACTCCCTTTAAGTGTCCTGGAAGCAAAACCTACCAAGATATAGCAACCGTGACCATATTACTGACCATATAAGCTCATGACACTTTAGATTTATTAGCAGGATTGTGACTACTGATGTTCTTGCTTTTGGTCTTTGCCCTACGTTTCTTTTTGGGCAGCTCTAAAGATTTGAGTAGGGAACTTGCAACAACTTCTGCCCATGAAGTATCGGCAGAAATACATCCCTGAGGCATAGGGCCCAAATTAGAGGGATGTTCGTCTGAAATTTGCTGGGAAAGATCCTCCTGCGAGGAGTGCATGTCATCCTCCAAGAGAGCAAACTTATTGCTCAAGGGACTAGAGGGGTTGATTTGAAGGTGAGAGGCTGCAGCTTGGGGTGTTTGGAGTGGAACCTTGCTAGAACAGCATTAAAGTCTTAAAGAATAATGCCCCGACAGAAGCTTCTCTTGCAGCCGTGTTGATTGCCTTGGGGTCAAATCAGTTGCAGCGTTGCTGCTTGGGGCTGCGAGTTCTGCAACACTTACGCTCCCTGCACCGTCAGTCCATCCACCCGCAGATACCAAAGCTGTGTTCATGCCACATTGCTGAACCTCCCAGGTAAGATTGCAGAGAGAGACCGCCAGATAGTTGGCTAAGGCATCAGGGGTTTCAAAATCCTTGAAGGAAGAGCCTGAGGAAAGGCGTAGTGTTACGGGTTAATGTAGAGCAAATTTAATGCTTCTTTGGTGGAGGATTCGTTTAAATGGATTGTAGGCCTTCCTTCTGATGGTTAAATCTTTTGAAAAGTCTCTGTAGATGGAAATATTAAACTCTTGCCACTGAAGTTTCCCCATTTCGCTGGCTCATTTCAGTATTAATTCTGTGTGGGAATAGTTCAAGAAGTGAGCAATGATAGGCCTTGGTCACTGGTCTGATGTTGGCCTGGGACCCAGAGTGCGGTGAGACCACTCAATGATTAACGTTAGGGCAGGAGGCAGTTTAAGCATTGCAGGCAGCACATGTAATAAAAGCGCAGTAGTGTCTCCTAATTCTACACCTTCAGGGAAGTCAAAAAAATTATAAATTGTTGCGACGATTACGATTTTCAATATCGTCAGTTTTGACTTGTAGGGATTTAATAGTTCGATCTTGATTGCAGACAGTAGATTGGAGGTCATGAATAGTATTGGTGTTACAGGCTGTTGCTTTCTCATTAAATACAATTTTCTGGCTAAAAGTTTCAAGAGTGGTCACATTCTGTTGGGTGGAAGTTTTTAGATCATTAATCTCAGCCATCAGTTTAGAAAACATTACTTCCACTTTAGCAAGTGAGCTTTGCTGTACTTGGAGATCTGCCATAATGCTGAAGGATGAGGCCTAGTATGCTGCAGTAGAGTGTAGAATAATTGAGTATAAGTAGATGATGGATCAAAAATGACTCACAAACTGTCAGGCAGTAAGATTACAGGATGGTCAGGGGAGTTGGTACCAAAGAAAGGTCTGGTGAAGGCTGGATGAGGTTAGATTGCAGTAATTTCTGCAGAGATTCTGAACTATGCTGCCATCTTCTGCCTGGTCAGGCCATGACCCCCCCCTTTAACCAGGATCTTTAACCTCTCACTTAGACTTGCACAGTTCCCCAATAAATGGAAATCAGCCACGGCTACCCTGGTCTACAAAAGTGGTGACAGGACTCTTCACATGAACTACTAGCTTATCTCTATACTGCCTCCTCTTTCTAAGGCTCTTGAATGCATCGTAGCTGACCAGCTTACTGATTAGCTTTATAAACATAAGATCCAATGCGCTCAACAACATGGATTCAGAAAAGGTCATATCATAGCACCACCTCTGCCCTTATGAATTCACTGGTTCTATACACAGCCCCCTGGACCATGGTCAATTAGTTGATTCTGCCTTCATCGACTTGACAAAAGCATTCGACACGGTCCATCACCCTCTACTACTGGAACAACTACTTAATGCAGGGCTGTCCTCTGATTCCACTGCCTGGTTTAAAAGCTATCTGGACAACCGCAATCAACAAGTCACAATTGCTGACGTCCTCTCTGACTCAAGACCTGTTCACTCTGGGGTTCCTCAAGGGTCCATCTTGGGCTCACTCCTATTTAGTCTCTTCCTAAACAGTCTCCCAAATTCCTGCCCTGAACAAATCCTACTCTACACAGATGACGCCGTTATATACACAACTCACCCAGAGCCTATACCCCTTGAAAACCAGCTACAACTCGGATTTGCCTCAGAAGAGAAATGGTTTAGTAATCACAAGTTGATACTAAACTATAAAAAAAGTAAGCTTATGCTCTTCAAGCAGCTCCCATAACAAACACAGACAATATCCTCTCACTATCACTAACTGCCTTGGCACTCCCCTAGAACAGGTACAAGTCTTCAAGTATCTTGGTCTCACCTTAGACAGCAACTTTTCATAGGGGGTGCATATAGATAATGTTGCTAAAGCTGTAAATGTTCTGTGTTCTGTAAATGTGCTAAATGTTAAAATCTCAACCTTAGCACTCATTCTCTTTTTTTTTTTTTTGTATTTCAGCACTCATTCTCTTTTTAAGTAACTTAGCACTCTTGACTCCTACCTTCCCCCTGCATCCACCCTATACCCCTCCACCCTTCCTCCCCACCTCCTCTTGCCCCACCTCTTCTCATGCCCTCCATTCCCCCTTTAGTCTTCCCAGCCACCCTCCCTCATCCCTTCCTGCACCCTGTGCCCTGTTTGTCTTGACAAAGTCTTCTGGCCGATATCGATGTACTGTATGCATTTTCCTGTGCTGAAACTGTTTAGCATAATGTGTCTCTGTTGTATTACATTGACTGTCAGTTATGATCTTGTCCATTTGATTTTTGTACCTCCTATATTCACTTTGTTGTACCGTTGCTTACTGTTCCGTTTAATCTATTGTACTTTCTACTGATGTGGAACCTTTGTAAAAGAGCTCTTAGCTCAAAGGTACATGTAATCCGAGACTTAAATTAAAAAAAAAATCGATACCCTTAAAGAGGGAGCCAGCTAAAAGTGTTACATTGCAAAATTAGAAATTAGCATACCCCTAGTAAATCTCATACCAAAAATTAGGTTTCTACGTTACTTCATTTTAAATTTATGAGCTATTTTGTAACCCTGATTTCACTACCTGTCCAAAAAAGCCAGTTTCTGTGAAGAGCCAGTGATGATGTCATAAACTGAACTCCATGTCAGCAAGATTATAGGACCCGTTTCTCCAAAGTTTAAAGAGCATGTGCAATGGCTTTCACAAGTAAAACAGGCAGCACCATTCAGTAAACATTTCTATAAAACTATGTGTGTTTCAGGTTTTGTAACAAAGTTAACAAATTTGTATTTTGTGGGGGGGGGTTGCCTTTTTGGTGTGGTCCATTTTTCTAAGGTTGCTGGATGCTGAGTCAACATGCCTTCAGGCTGCTGATGTCATTTGGGGTGCTATTCTACTGTACCTGTTAGGAAATTGTATTGCTACTAGTATTGTAATGTTGATAACTTCATTGCTGTTTGTCAATGTCTGCTTTACAATAAGTTTTAATAGGGGCCTTATCTATGTTAATTCCTACTAGGGATGGAAGTTTTAGCCCTTGTAAAATGATAATTTTAATGTGGAGTACAAAATGGAGGAATCAGAATGTAGGTCAAATAACAATGTCAGGGAGAAAATACTGGGCTGGCTGATTGAATTCTTTGATTGGGTGACTCAGATGGTCAATCAGGGAGGGGCGGTGGACGTGGCCTTCAACACCGTCCTTCACAGAAGGCTGGTAAGCAAGCTGGAAATGAGGCAGTATAGTGCAGTGGTTTAAGGCTCTGAGCTACAAACCTGGAGACCTGGGTTTGAATCCTACAGCCCCCACTTGCATATTGTGTGACCCTGAGCAAGTCACTTAACTTCCTTGTGCTCCTAGGCTGCACCTGTAAACAAGCTTCAGCTTAACGTGTCTCTCCTGGTTAAAAAAAATAAGTCTAGCAAACAATTCTTTATTTATAAAATGCTATTCCAGAAGATCATAGCATTGTACAATTTTCATAAAAGTAGTTATCAATCAGCAAAAACTTATAAAACAAGTAATAAAACAACAACATTTTAAATGACAGGGAAAGCTGACTTAAATAAATAAGTTTAAACAATCCGAAAAGGTTTTGGTCTTCTATATATTCTTTAATTAATCCATCAAGAAAAGAATCTATTGGGGCTTTTAGTAAGGATGGTCAGATGTTTTCAGATGTGCAGATTATCTGTGATTCTTTTTTGGATAAATTCCTTGATTTGTCTAGGTATACGGAAGGCCTTTACGCAGGACCTGTGTATGGATAGACAATCTCATGTTGTTTCTGAATTTGGTTCTTTTTCTTTTTCTCCTATTGAACCATATCGGGTTTATTATTTTTTGAAACACATGCCAATTTGTTCAAGTGCATGTGAGCTTGAAACCCGATTTCTAAAATTGATTTCTGAATATATTACTTATCCACTTACTTCTATTTATAATTTGTCTTTGCTTACTGGATGTGTCCCCTGATGTATGGAAACAGACAGTAATCAAACCTATTTATAAATCTGGTGACAGAATGGACATGGATAATTATCGATCTATTTCTCTTTTGCCACCTTTGGGAAAAATCTTTGAAAGACTTGTGAATGAGCAGTTTACTGCCTATTTACAAGACAATAGTCTTAGGACTCCTGATCATCACGGGTTTCGTAAGTATCATGGGACGGGGACGGCCTTGGCCAGGTTCACGAACCACACCAGTGTAGCTATGGATGAGGGTTTGCTCACTGGTGCTGTGTTCATGGACCTGTCCAAGGCCTTTGATCTTGTAAGCCATCCTTTGCTGATTAGAACGCTCCGAAGTTATGGTATGACAGATATTGCTGTTGATTGGTTTCATAGTTATTTGTCTGATCGTCCACGTAAAGTCGGATTAAATGGAGCTTTTTCAACTAGTAAAATTTTGTCACAGGGGGTGCCTCAGGGGTCCGTTTTGGGCCCTTTGTTGTTTTCGGTATTTGTAGATGTTGTTCCATCTTTATTGAATGATACACATTGTCTGATTTATGCAGATGATATTATTCTGTATAAAAGTTCAATTTCTGTTGAACTTATAAATAAGTCCTTAAATAAGGACTTTGCTATTCTGTGTGGGTGGTTAAATGGGAATTGTTTGGTATTAAATAATTCCAAAACAAAATGTATGCTGTTTGGATCTAGGATTAGATTAAATAGATCTCAGAATTTGTCTATCTCTGATTTGTTGGGTAATGGGATGGAGCAGGTAAAACAATTTAAATATCTTGGAGTTTTGTTAGATCAACATTTAAAATTTTCTGATCATGTAAAATTTATCTCTCGTAAGATAAATCAGAGACTTGGTGTGTTATTCAAGTTTCAATCCCTGTTGACTTTACCAGCAAGACGTGCAATAGCAGAGGGTGTCTTATTACCACAGTTGAATTATAATTCATTTCTTTTTACTAATCTGTCAAATTGAGATTTATCTCTTCTTATTAATGTATTTCACGGTATTTGTAGGTTTACTTTTAAGTTGTCCTATTCTGCTCATCACTGTGAACTGTATAGGCTATCTGCTCGGCTTCCTCCCAGGATGGGTTGTCTATACAGCCTATGTTTATTAACAGATTCTGTTCTTCGTCAAGGTACAGATTCTCCATTACATTCACTTCTACACATTAAAATAAATACACGGAACTTCGTTCTGATCAACAATTAAGTTAAAGGTCCCAAAAACTAAGACTAAAATGGGGGATGGTTCGTTTACTTACTCTGCTGCTAAAAACTGGAATGAGCTTCCTATTGTTTTATATGATAATGTATATCATCATACTTTTAAAATTAGGTTAAGAAATTATTTTCTTGCCAAATTGCATTGTTACTGTTTTCAGTAATTATTTTATATATATTTATTTGTACTTGGTAATGTATGTTTAATGTTGTATTGTATGATGTGAGTTTTTTGTAATTGTAAACATCTTGACTGTATATTTATGGTTGTACATGAAAACGGGCCTTTGGCTCATTGTACTTACCCGGTAAACAAATGTTTAAAATAAAATAAATAAATAAAATAAAGTTTTCAGGGCAGATTTAAAGGCCTCAATGGACAGGCACTCTATAATCCAACGAGTTAGAGAATTCCACAGGATCGGAGCTGCAAAAGCAAATGATCTGGCTCCCGAAGTTGTCAAACGGATCCTGGGAATCACCAGCAACCCCTCGTTGGTGGAGCAAACAGGGCAAAAGGAGCGGTAGGGACAAAGGAGATCTTGCAGGTACTGCAGCCCCTGTCCGTGTAGAGCTTTATAGGTCAGTAACCCAACCTTGAAGGTGATCCTTCACCACACCGGCAGCCAGTGCAGACCTCAGAGCACAGGTGTGATGTGGCAAGATCTCGATAAGCCTATCAACAACCTGGCAGCCGCATTCTGCACTAGCTGTAGACGGCAGAGATCCACCCCCGGTAGCCCTAGGTATAGGGCATTACAGTAATCAAGGCGCAAGGTCACAAAGGCATGGACCAATGTCAGAAGATCATCCAGTCAGACCAGATGTTTTATCCGGGTAATATTCCTCAGATGGTAAAATGAGACCTTGACAACGGCTAACACCTGCGATTTAAGTGTCAGTTCATTATCAAGCATAACGCCCAGATTCTGCACCCGATCCAAGGACACTAGCCGGTTGCCTCCTAGCCAAAGCTCGGATTGCTGCCCAACCAATGATCCCTGTCTTCGATGACCTGGATTGACAACCAACATCTCAGTCTTATCCAGATTCAGCCTAAGCCAGTTGGCACTCGTCCAATCCTGAATCTCCGAAAAGCAGTTGTTAAAGACCGAAACAGCGTCATCTTGTCTGGGCTTAAAGGACAAGTGCAGTTGAGTATCATCTGCATAGCAGTGAAAACTCAACCCATACCACTTAATAGTGTCTCCCAACGGCAGCATATACACCGCAAACAACATGGGACAAAGCACAGAGCCCTGTGGCACTCCACAAGGCAGGGGGAGAGGAGCTGAGGAAAACACCCCCAACTCCATTCTCTGCGACCTGCCCATGAGGAAAGAGTGGAACCATCTGAGGACTGTACCAGACAGCCCACAGAGTAGCCACAAGTGCTCTAGCAACACCCCAATGATCTACGGTGTCAAATGCTGTAGAGAGATCAAGGCGAACCAAGATGGAACAGCTCCTCCGATCCCTCCCTGTCAGGAGATCATTAAGTACCCAAATAACACGGTCTCGGTACAATGCCTCTTCCTGAAACCAGACTGGAGAGGATCTTAGATATCATGGGTAGTCAGATGCTTCTTGAGCTGCGACGCAACTACCTTCTCAATAACCTTGCCCACAAAGGGCAGGTGAGAGACAGGTCTGTAGTTTGGGAGACAGTCAGGGTCAAGAGAAGGTTTTTTCAAGACAGAGTGAACCACCGCCTCCTTAAGGGTGTCCAGAAACACCCCGGTCTCTAACAAACACCTGACTATCTCAGCCAGGACCAGTCCTATTACCTCCACACACCCCACCAGGAGGCATGTTGGACCAGGGTCCAAACTACAGTAAGTCCGCTGCAAACCCTGGATCATCTTCAAGACATCCCCAATTGCCAACTGGCCAAAGTCTGACCAGACAGACTGGGCACTTGTAATCTCACACCAATCTCTGCTCTGTCAATCTGAAAGAGCTATGCTGATCTCGAACCTGATGATGACAACCTTATCCACGAAAAATCGAGCAAAGTCATCACACTTCTCTTGTGAAAAGGCTCCCCAATTCTGGAGACAGGCTGGATTGCATAGCCTGTCCACAGTTCAGAACAGCTGGGCCAGTCAATTTCATGCAGCTGTGATCTCCCTGGACAGGAACTCTGCCTTCTTACAGGAGACCGCAGATTGATAGTCCTTATAATGGGACATCAATCTAAGTTTGTCATCACTCAGACCTGATTTCCGCCAGCAACATTCGAACCTTCTTCCCACTCTCTTCAGCTCCCTCAAAGACCCATCAAACCAAGGGGACCAAGGGCGAAGGGTGAGGGGGTGAACCTGAACAGGAGCTATGGAATCCAGAGCAGCCTCCACCACCTTATTATAGGCTAGCAAAAGATTCTCTTGATCCATGCTAACATTTGAGCTCCCCAATAAATTCAGTACCGCCATAAGACCATCAGGGGTCAAACCCCACAAAAGGCAGTAGCAGACCATCTCTGTAGGGGCAGGTCTATGGGGGGGGCCATGAAACTGAACCCTATGGTGTGATAATTGGACCACCCAATGGGATCCACCACAATGTCGGAGATCTCCATCCCCAGCAGAAACACCAGGTCCAACGAATACCCTTTTATGTGGGTTGCAGAGGTAATCACCTGTGTAAAGCCCAATGAAACTATCAGTTGGAGGAAGTCACAACCAAAATGCGAGCGTTCATCATCAACCCAGGCATTAAAATCCCCCAGCACCAACCACCTTGGGGACTCCAACACCATCTCGACGATGAAGTCCACAACTTCCTGCAGGAAATCCTTCTCTCCCCCGAGTGGACTGTAGATGAGAAGTGTTCTGCAGCCCACACCTGTGCCCATGATACTGTCAAGTGATCTAGTGACCCCAACTTGCACACCTACAAGGCCCAGTTCCATCTTAAAACAAATGGCTACCCCCACCGCCCCTATGATCCTACCTCGGGTGGTATATCATTGAGTACCCGGTTGAGGGTGGGTGGGAAAATATCAAGGTGGGTGGAGGCCTGGTTGGTGAGAAGAACCCAGAGGGTGGTGCTAAATGAGGTGTACTCCAGGATGGAAGGGTGAAGAGTGCAGTACCCCGGGGTCAGTACTGGGACCTCTCCTTTTTAACATTTACATCAGTGATATAGCAGAGGGTCTGTGGGGGAGGGTGTTCCTGTTTGCTGATGATACAAAGATCTGCAATAGGGTGGACAGCCTGGGGGGGGTGGAGGACATGAGGTAGGATCTGAAGATGCTCAAAGAGTGGTCAGAGACATGGCAACTGAAATTTAATGCCAAAACATGTGCTGTGATGCACATGGGGAGTAGCAACACATGAGCATAATACACCCTAGGAGGGGAGGCAATCAAAGTAACAGAACAGGAGAGGGACCTGAGAATTATAGTCTCATCCAGTCTTAAGGTAGGTAACCAATGTAGCAGGGTGGTGGGAAAGGCCAATGGAACGTTGGCATGCATCGGCAGGGGCATTACTCGTAGAAGGAGGAAGGTAATGATGCCCCTCTACGAAGCCATGGTGAAGCTGCATCTGGAGTACAGGGTCCAGTTCCAGAGACTACACCTCCACAAGGACATAGACGGGATGGAGAGGGTTCAGAGCAGGGCAACCAAGATGGTGCAGGGTATGCAAGGGAAGACATACGAACAGAAGTGTAAGGAACTGGATCTGTACACACTGGAGACTACAAGAGAAAGGGGAGACATGACTGAAACTTTTAAATATGTGAAACGGCTCAACAAAGTCTTTTAAATTGTTTTTTGTTTTCATTTGGGTTCACCACAACATAACCCAGATAGACCATCTTAGGGTAGCTGGTTCATTCCATTGGGGTGCCAAACAGATGAGGCATACTGATGAGTCCTGGTAGGATGAAACACGTGTCTATGTCTTCTGTTGGCACCCTTTGCAAATTGTGTGAGAGGCCTTTCGGCACCATGCATTTCTGCCTAAAGTTGAACCATCATAATATTCTGTGGTGATTTGCATATGCAGCCCATGATGCTTTGCATTGTGGGGGCATGTGTGATTTTGTATTTCTTTGAAATTTGGCTTCCCGACCAAATGCCCTTTGGGGTAACCATTGCCTCAGTGCTTGCACACAGAGGTTCTTTGTCTTTCAAATTGTTTTTTGTTTTCATTTGGGTTCACCACAACATAACACAGATAGACCATCTTAGGGTAGTTGGTTCATTCCACTGGGGTGTCAAACAGATGAGGCATACTGATGAGTCCTGGTAGGACGAAACCTGTGTCTATGTTTTCTGTTGGCACCCTTTGCAAATTGTGACAGGCCTTTCGGCACCATGCATTTCTGCTTAAAGTTAAACCAGCATAATATTCTGTGGTGATTTACATATGCAGCCCATGATGCTTTGCATTGTGGGGGCATGTGTGATTTAGTATTTCTTAAGGGAAGGGTGTTTACTTAAGAGGAAGGAGGGGGCCAGAACTAGAGGGCATAGCCTCAGACTGCAGGGAGGAAAATACAGAGGTAATCTGAGAGGGGGATTATTCATGGAGAGCATGGTGGAGACCTGGAACAGATTTCCAGAAGAGGTAGCGGGGGTGAATCGGTGGAGAGATTCAAGAGGGCATGGAACAGACATATGGGGCTGAGTAGTGGGGAAGAGGGTGGGGGCCAGAAGAAGGGGGAGGGAGTAGGGGGTGGAAATAGGGCAGACTAGATGGGCCGGTGTGGTCCTTTTCCGTCATTACACTTCTATCATTCTGAGATTCTCTGGGTACTGCATAGTAAGGTTTCAAAACAACAGTACCTCTCCCACCCCCATTTATAAGGAGATGGAATAATTGTTTTAAAGTGCCATCCTGAGAAATCACCTAAACTGAATGACAAGTGTGAATGATCATAACCTTTCACCATATCAGAAAGTTATCCAGTCTGCAAACCTCACAGTATTATGCTATGACTCAGCATCGAGCAACTCTGGAGAAATGGACCACACCAAAGAGGCACAAAAAAAATATGAATTTGTCAACTTTGTTACCAAACCTGAAAAACACTTGGTTTTTATAGCAATAGTTATTGAACGGTCCTGCCTGTTTTACTTGTGAAAACCATTGCACATCAGTGGCGGCTCTACACCAGGGCATGTGCCCTGGTAAACAAATGCTGTGCCCCAGTTGGTGCCCCATATGGTGCAAAACTTCCCCCATAGTACCCATATATCAGTGCCCCGCCTGCCATCGGTTGTGCCCCAGCTGTGCCCTGGTAACCATTTGTGGCTAGAGCCGCTACTGTTGCACATAATCTTTAAACTTTGGAGAAACAAAACAGGTCCTATAAGTTTGCTCACAGGGAGGACTAGACTGTAAGTTCAGGTTATGACATCATCAGCAGCTCTTTACTGAAATCTTTTTTTTTGAATAGACAGTGAATTTAGGGTTGTAAAATGACTTGTAACTTTTAAACAAAGTAACTCAGAGATTTTCCAAGCCCTGAGAAGGATGCAAGGTGTCTGCATCAAAAATGTCTGATGTAGCAGATACCTTAACATAGAAGCATAGAATTTGATGGCAGATAAGAACTGCTTGGCCCACTCAGTCTGCCCATTTCCTTACCTAATGGATAAACTTCAGATTAACCAACAGCCTACTTTCTCTACCCCCACCCCCTAGAATTGCTTTATGTCTGTCCCATGCATTCTTGAATTCCCCCACTGTTTTCAACTCCACAACCTCCTCAGCAAGGCCTTTCCATGCATCCACAACCCTCTCCATGAAAAAATACTTCCTCACATTACCTCTGACCCGTCCCCCCGCTATCTTCAAATTTTGTCCCCTTATTCTTGCACACCTCTTTTTAAGAAAGATGCTACCCACTTGGACTTTGTTGATTCCCTTGAGGTACTTGAAAGTTTCTATCATGTCCCCCCTCTCCCTCCTTTCCTCGAGGCTATACATATTAAGCTCCTTAAGTCTCTCTTCATATGTCTTCCGGTGCAAACCCTGCACCATTTTAGTTGCCCTCCTCTGGACAGCTTCCATCCTGTCTATGTCTTTGCGGAGATTGGGTCTCCAGAACTGCACGCAGTACTCCAGATGGGGTCTGACCAGCTGTCTGTACAGAGGAATAATAACTTCCTGTTTTCTGTTGGTGATGCCTCTCCCTATGCATCCCAATATTCCCCCAGTCCTCCTTACTGCCCTTTCACATTGCGTGCCCACCTTTGGTCATCTGATATGACTACCCCAGGTCCCTTTCCATTTTTGTTGTTGTTAATATCTCACCCCCATTGTGTACTTTTCCCCTGGATTTTTGTTTCCCAGGTGCATTACTTTGCACTTCTTAGCATTGAATCTAAGCTGCCATACATTTGATCATTCCTCCAACCTTGCCAAGTCCCTTCTCATCCTTTCCACCCCACCTTGTGTATCAACCCTGTTGCAGATCTTCATGTCGTCTGCAAAAAGACATACTTTTCCTTCCAGTCCCTCTGTAATGTCACTTATAAAGACATTGAAGAGGACCAGTCCTAGTACTGAACCCTGCAGTACCCCACTAGTAACCCCCTTTCTTTGGAGTGGACTCCGTTTACTATTACCCTCTGCATTCTGTTCTCCAGACAATGTTTTACCCAGGCTACCATCTTGGGACCCACGCCAAGGCTGGCTAACTTGTATATTATAAAAAGGTTCTCAGAAATGCTGCAATCTGATTGGCTGTTAGAATTCCAGCAGCCTTACATTAATCCATGTTATACTGTCATGTACAGCCTGATCACAATGGTACATGGATTCTTCCTGTCAGCATTCCATCCTCTAGCACTGCTGAATGACTGGAATGATGCATTCTGATTCTGAACCAGCATTCTTAAACTGTTGGTGGGAGAACTATTTTATTAAAAATCTCCCTCTAAATGAGGAAAACATTAAAACAATAAACTTTTAATGCTTTTCTTTTGGAATCATTTTTATGTTTGCTTGCACGCATGTGCAAGAAACATAGTGCCATCATCCGAGTTTTCGGAGGTGTGTCACCCCCTCCTCCAATTCAGTCAGTGTGTTGGCAGGCGCGGCCCCTGTCCGCCAATGCATGCTGGAGCTGTCTAAGACAAGCTCCAAAATGCAGTAGCATACAGTTGAAAGGGGAGCTACGCTTCAGTGAGCAGCGATAAGATATCGCCTGCTCATCGCCAACTCCCCTACACACACACACACACCTGCCGCGATACTGCATGTTGCCCTCAAGACAAACTCTATAGCCGACGGAGGTGCCTAACCCCATCGGCTGTGCTGCCTCCCCCAAAGCCTTCCAAATGCCATGCTGGGTGCCCACCCCTAACGTGGAAAGTTATCGATAATAGCGGAGGGTGCCCAATCCCCGTCAGGCCCCACTGTCCCCCCCGAACAGCCACGCTTTGGGAGCT
This sequence comes from Neoceratodus forsteri, assembly GCA_016271365.2. Lineage (NCBI taxonomy): Eukaryota > Metazoa > Chordata > Ceratodontiformes > Ceratodontidae > Neoceratodus > Neoceratodus forsteri. The sequence continues at coordinate 151,528,419 of CM028130.1, read as the reverse complement.
CCACCCCAGCGTGGCAACTGATGTCGGCTGATGGGGTGCCCAATCCCTGTCAGCTTCCACGCCCCCTAGCCATCCTTGTGCCACACCTGGGAGCCCACCCCAGCATGGCAAAGCGTCCTCGTCTTTTTAAAAAAAAAAACCTGTAAAGCAAAAGCGGTCCCACCTTGGTCTCCCAGCCCCTCCCAGAACCCGGTACCCACCACTCGCACCCTGCCTCCCACACCCCCTCACCCCATACTTACCTCCGAGCAGCGCGACGATCTTCGATGGACCGGGAACACGTCTGCACTCTTCAAAGCTGACCGCGAACTGAGGAAATGCTGGTAAGCTGTATAATGGGCTAGATAAGGGTTTTCAACTTTATTGCATATCTCAGGCATTTTGGAATTTTGCACCAAATTTTCAACATGGGGTTTTGGGACCCCTCCTCACAATTCTTGCACTGTCATGGCGTTACTCGGGCCGAAGGGGTGATTTACTTAATCACTGCAAAATCACCTTTCGGAAAGATAACGACAACACTGCCAGTGTTCATAAGGTGGGCTCTGAAAGATTATTTTGAAAATTTGGGGAAAAATTCTAAAATGACTGTTTTATTTAGCGTATGCTATGCAGTTCCTACGCACGTCAGAAGTTTGTGAATTTTCAATATTTTCACTCCAGATTTTCAACATTGCCATTTTACCACACCTTCTTATGAACAGTACAGCTGTCATTTTCACATCTCACCAAAATGTGTTTCATACATACTTAGCACACAATGGCGCGATGCAAAATCAATGTCGGGACACATTAAGAAAATCACACTGACACTGTTCATGGCAGAGATCTTAAAATGGCTATGTTGAAAATTTGGTGAAAAAATTCCAAAAAATGACTGTTTTACGAGCGTGCGTTGCGCACTTCTGAAGGAAAGAATTGTTGAGTATCTAGAGGCCAGATGGGCACAGGACCCAAGGCAGCATGGATTCACAGCAGGAAGGTCATGCCAGACGAATCTGATAGATTTCTTTGACTGGGTGACCAAAGTAGTAGATCAGGGAGGGGCTGTGGACATGACCTACCTAGACTTTAGCAAGGCATTTGACACAGTCCCACACAAAAGATTAATATACAAGTTAGCCAGCCTGGGAGTGGGTCCCAAGATGACAGCCTGGGTAAAGAATTGGCTGGAAAAATAGGACACAGAGAGTAATAGTAAATGGAGTCCACTCAGAAGAAGGGGTTACTAGTGGGGGTACCATGAGGTTCAGTATTAGGACCGGTCCTCTTCAATGTCTTTATAGCGACATTCCGAGGGACTGGAAGGAAAAGTATGTCTCTTTGCAGATGACACAAAGATCTGCAACAGAGCTGATGACAAGGTGGGATGGAAAGGATGAGAAGGGACTTGGCAAGGTTAGAGGAATGGTCAAATGTATGGCAGCTTAGATTTAATGCTAAGAAGTGCAAGGTAATGCACCTGGGAAACAAAACCCAGGGAAGAGTACACAATGGGGGTGAGATACTAACAACAACAAAATGGAAAGGGACCTGGGGTAGTCATATCAGATGACCTAAAGGTGGGCAAGCAATGTGAGAGGGCAGCAAGAAGGGCTGGGGGGATACTGGGATGCATAGGGAGAGGCATCACCAGTAGAAAACAAGAAGGTATTATCCCTCTGTACAGACAGCTGGTGAGACCCCATGACCTTCCTCTGTGAATCCATGCTACCCTGGGTCCTGTGCCCCTCTTGCCTGTAGGTGCTCAACAATTCTTTCCTTCAGAAGTGATTCCATCATTTTCCCTATCACTGAGGTCAAACTAACAGGTCTGTAGTTTCCTGCCTCTGTCTTGCTCCCACTTTTGTGAAGTGGAATAACATCTGCCCTCCTCCAGTTCTCAGGTACCACCCCATCCGCCAATGATTTGTTAAAGAGAGTAATCAGTGGTGTCACAAGTTCTACCCTTAGTTCTTTTAGAATTCTGGGATGAATCCCCTCAGGCCCCATTGCTTTGTCCACCTTCAGTTTTAAGAGTTCTTTCAGAACTCTTTCTTCTGTGAATGGGCTGCTATCAACCCCCCTATCCAGAGTGTTTCTATTTTTTTGGTTAAGGTACCTTGTATCAAAGGATGCACCTAGAGCTATTTTGCAATGCAGCCTGCAAGCGCCCAGGCTGCATCGCGCTGAGGGAGAAAGCTTCGCCAGCCTTGCACCACAATATGGGCTGCGGCATGGCACTAGGGGGCTTGTGGCAGATGCAGGCTACCATGTCCCCTAATCTGGAATTTACAAAACCGAACCTGAGGACAAAGGTCCACATACAGTTAGACCCACCAAGGACTGGTCTGACAGCACTTAGAGATCCTCTGGTGGGGATGTCAACCCTAGGCCACTGTGTCCCCCCCCAGTCCTTATCAGCCGGTACCCAACATATTCCAAACTCCAATACCCTGGGGATCTAATGCCCCACCACCCACCCAGAAACCATCCTTTTCTGGTGGTCTAGTAGCCACACCCCACCGGCATGTAGTGCCCTTCGCCCCGCTCCCTCCCCATCCTGTACACTGATCCGAACTGGCACAGCCTTCATTACCACCACGTGCCAGTGACCCAATGAACTGTCAGAGCACGTACTGTATATAATACACTCTCTGACAGTTCATTGGGTGACCGGCCATGGTGGTATAAGAAGGGCTGTGCCAGTCATTGGATTGGGGTATGGGATGGGGTAAGGAGCAGGGTGGTGGTCACTACCTGCCAGGTGGGGATGTGGAGGTGCCACTAGACCACCAGGACCCGTATTCGAGCATATTGGGCTGGGGCAGGGACCCTAGATTGCCAGTGACTGACTGCAGTATATTTATATTACTGGCATACCAGGGCTTTGGGGGGGGCCAGGCAATGACATTTCTGACATTTGCATCATATTGCTGTACATTAGGGGCATATCAGAGATGGGAGGAAGCTGCTAGTTCATCAGGGACTGACAGGTGTATTATTATTTACATTGCGGCATATCGGGTTGGGGTGCAGTAGATCACCAGGGTAATTGATTTTGGAATGTGTTGAGTACCGGCTGATTGGTGGTGGTGGTGGTGGGGGGTGCTAGCCAGTACTATTCCCCTGTCCAAGGGCGCAGCTGCCACCCCACTGCCCCGCAGCTGTTGCGGTACACCTTGTGGGTGCACCATCTGTTTGGCACACTGACACTGCTGCGGTAAGCTTTGGGACTTAGGCACTGGAACCCTGTTGAATGGAAGATTGGGTGCAAGCTTCTGAATGCACCGGCACTTGGCACAAGCTGCCATTGTCGCAGCTTGTGCTCAGGTTTTGAAAATCCTGCCCCTCATGTATGGCATAAGGCTGATTGGGGCTATACTGATCCAAATTCTGAATTTATTGATGCCAGAAATGACCGGAGTCCATCTTTAAATTTATGGGCATTGACCATGTTAGAGTCAACCCTAGAGGGGGCAATCAGAGTGAATTTTACCCAACCTAGAGGGGGCAATCAGTGTGAATTTTACTGCAACATGAGAGCAGACGTACTGTATTTTTACTCTGGGAGCAGTTTACCCATGTGGCCTCAATGATGCTTGGGATATCTTTTCCGTCCTTTAAAACTGCTGGAATATTGTCCTTTTTGTTATGCTTTGTATCTCTTTTTACTTAGTCACCATTATCCTTACTACCTCTGCTTTTTATTGTTATTATCAATTCATTATTACTATTATCAATATCCTGTATTAACTCTTTTTCTTTGTAATTTTTCTAGGTCCATTAGAGTCCTGCGGAACTCATTAACTTGTTCCCAAGCATCCTTTATTGATTAAAATAGAGCTGAATATTCATTTAGCTGTTTATTTTTTTAATTATAACTTCTAGCCATTTGGCTTACAGTTGAAGTAATTGGGAAATCTATATAAGCACTTATCTCTGAATTGCCTGCTATACTGTTTTTATTTCTATTCTGAGATTCAAAATAACATGTTTGTAATATTGTTATTTGCACATAATCACTTTATACAGATGGGTTATTGTGTTTTGGGTTCTGTGTCTTTAAGAACTATTCTATATAACTAGCATGTATTGTCTGAGTCGCCCCTCTCCCTGATGAAGAACCTGCAGGGGTTCAAAGTGCCGAGGCTTCTCGTCTGTTTGTCCGGTGTACCACTTGCACAATAAAACAATGAGCAGCATACCCTTTTGTGTTAATGCTTATACTTCTTTTGGTGCTGCATTTTCCCCAAGTGCCTTGTGGTTTTGCTTTACTAGGACTTGAAACCCAGCACTGCTGATTTCTGGCCTGGCCCTTTAAATTCAGTCTGTATAGGCTGCATGCAAGCCTGGAATTCTCTGCAGAGGAGAGGCACAAATAAGCCTCACTTGAGAGCCTTCAAGAGGGAACCAGAAAAGGCAAGAAGGGGGATTTGGGGGCTGGAGGGGAGAGCAGGGCTGCTGTGAACTAGAGAGCTGAATGAAGCTAAAAACGTTTGTTTTGTATTTCCTCTGCAAAAGCAAGTTACTTTAAACCCTTATCTGAGCTGAAGTAAAGAACATTTTGTTTCATTGAACTTTGCTTAGAGTTTTGGTTTGTTTTATTTGACATGACCTTCCTGCTGTGAATTCATGCTGCCTCAGATCCTGTGCTCCGCTGGATTCCAAGTGTTCCACAATCCGTTCTTTAAGCAGCGCCTCCATAATCTTGCCCACTACTGAGGGAGGCTGATCAGCCTATAGTTTCCTGCTTCCTCCCTGTCTCCACTCTTGTGAAGTGGGACTACATGTGCCCTCTTCCAGTCCTCTGGAACCACTCCTGTATTGAGTGACTCACTAAACAAGACTGCCAGCGGTGCCACTAGCACCATATGTAGTTCCTTTAATATCCTACGGTGTATACCATCTGGTTCCATTGCTTTGTCCACCCTCAGTTTTGTGAGTTCTTTTTGGATGCTCCATTTTGTAAATGGACTGGTATTCACCTTCCTCCTTACGTTGTTTCTGATGCCCGGCTGTGGTCCCTGTCCCTCCCCCTCTTCAGTGTGTAGTGAAGGACTTTTGAACACCTGGTCATGGGAACTGTGAGTAAAATGTGGGAATCTTCCCTGAAGTATGAGATACATAGAAACATAGAATTTGATAGTAGAAAAGGACCGAAAGGCCTATCCAGTCTGCCCATTTTACCAATTTGCTCCTGCTGCCTCTACTTGGTCAGTGGCCTCAGCTATGCCCCCCTCACATGTATGATTCTCTTATGCCTGTCCCATGCCCTCTTGAATCCCTCCACTGTATGTGCTCCCACCACCTCTTGAGACAGAGTGTTCTACGCATCCACCACCATCTCTGTAAAAAGAGAATTTTCTCACGTTACCCCTTGTGCGACCCCCTTCCAATTTCATGGTATGCCCTCTAGTTCTACTGTCTTTTTACGGCTGCATGGGCGGAGCCCTGCAGACGTTTTGCATGTAGAAAAGGGCTGACGTCATATTTTCCGTCCGTGAAACTGTTTTTCCTCCACCTGACCCTCCCCCAAGAAGCAATCCGCCCATGTTGTCCCTATGGACTGCAGCACTGCACTATATCACAGTGGGCGTTTTTTTTCCTATGGACTTTTTTTTTTGTACATTTCACCCACTCGCAGTGTCTGAGCCGAAGCGAGGCTCCACCCCTATAATGCCTGCTGCTGAAAAATCAAAATGCACCATACGAGACATACACTCACCAGGAAGCAAACTGCGCCCACCATGTATCATGTCTGTTCCTTAAACACTATCACTCTGTCACCATCACTAAATATCACTCTAAAAAAGACCGGGCTGCTTTATGTAAAGATTAAAGAAAATGTCGAAGCTGTCCGACCCAACTCTAAGGATTTATGTGGCTGGGGAACAGAGGACAGCTATGGTGCTTTTAAATCACAGTAGAGCTTGAAGAGCTTGCCTATTAACCACTTCTGTGGCTTACCCTTGTTTGTGCTTTGCCTTTAATAGACATTTAAAGCTATATTTCCTATACGGATTGTTCTAGGACAGATCTATCCGAGCAATGATTGTCGGAGGATAAGCATGAGATTTGAGACACATAAATTAGGGAACCTTTACACCTACAGTACTGCTTAGGCTGTAGACATTCACATTAAAGCTCTCACTTAGGACTCTCCAGTTATACACTCCTCAGCTTTTCATATCTTTAGTGTGGGTGCTGGTTTTCTATTTCAAGTTACTAAACACTAAAACAGTTGTTACTAGTCCGCATACCTCCAGGACCAATCTCCCAGATAGTCTATGATTTGATAATTTGTCCATATTTGTAAGGAGGGAGAATAAGGGGGCAACTGAATCCTTGTGATCCACTGGTATTTTCTAATTATGGAATTCTGCTAAGTGCAATTTACCAAGGCATAAATAATGCCTCCGCTGTTGAAATGTCTGCACGTATTTAGTACAAAGGCACAGGGAACTCAAGGCTATATGAACAGGGTCGTTGCACCAAACCACGTGAAACCAAAGCCAAAAAAGACACATGACATGTTAAACTTCATTTGCACTGCAACACTTCAGGGATTGTGGATTTCTGAACTGAAATTATGGCAATGAAAGAATTGATCAAGCTGGAACCTTTCCAGTTCTCTTTCAAGCGGATGTAACCACCTGGGTGTATACCGAGCAGAAGCGTATGGCATTTTCTGTAGCTTTACAGGGGAAACCTCGTGTTTATGGGGTACACTGGCTGTACACACTTAGTGGGAGAATTAGGAATGAGAGTGAATGGGGATTTACTGTGTACACTGGATGGGAGATGGTATTTGACAAATGGGTGGGGGGCTTCAAAGGGATCCTATGCCTAAATCGTCTTTTTTCTTATCAGGGTATTATTACAGAACTGAATGCATGGAAATTGAATTAAACTGTTGCTGGCAGGCAAGACACAATACAGGCGAACCAAGGGGCTGCAGGAGAGTGACGGTTTAGTGGAAGAGGATACAAAGCTTGATGGCTTTCCGTATACGTCTTACTTTATTTTTAACCCTCTTTTCCTGCTTGATCAACACTTTCCTTGCAAGTCAAGGAGAAAAAGGCCAGGCTGGGAATTTCACTGGACGGACTGCCTCACAGCCAAAATACCAGATGAAACTATGTCTCATGAAATGTTGAAACAAAAAGATTCACAGCTTCAGCAGAAATGAAATTCTAGCAAGAAAATGCATAAGTCGGTCCTCCTTGAGTTGTCAGGTGGGCATCAACAGGTGGCATTGTACTTTTTTTTTTTTTCATTTTAAATAAACATCCAGTGAGGAACCAAATTCCTGTGGTTTCATGAAGCCCTGACTCCCCTATATTCCAGTTATAGACTGGGCAAAAATGGCATCCATCCTTTCCCAGAAAACTGTCCAATCGAGCTGCATGTGACAAGCTAAGTGAAATATATATATATATATATATATATATATACCCATATAGAGTTTAACATGTCGAGTCCCCCTCCAGGTCAGCAGGCTGCTACCACACAGCGATCAGTGCAGGCTGCTCCTCGTTCAGGAATTGCATTGACTGCTCAGGGTTTTCTTTTCTTCTCTCTTGTCCACTTCAACTTAATCTTTTAATACAAAAATGGCACCCAAGAAGGACACTAAGAAACCAGAACCAAAGGCTGCTGCTCCCACTCCAGCTCCAGCTCCGACACCAGAACCTGAAAAACCAAAAGAACCAGTGGTTGATCTTTCCAGTGTTGAGGTAACAGATGGAGCTATACTGTAGTTCTAACCCATGGCAGAACAGCAGGATTACTGACCGTATGAACCAGGGCTACTGTACTATACTTATCATTGACAGGAACAGCCAAGGCTATTGACCAGGGGCAATCCATGCTGATATACTATATTTCTGACCCAATACAGTGACAGCCAGGTCTACTGACCAGACCAAGTAGGACTAATGTACTGTAGTTCTGATCCCTGACTAGGACTACTTTATTGCACCTTGTCCGTAGTTCTTTAATAACTTTACCTGTGCCTGAACAAGCTAGTATAATTTTTGCGTTGTTTTTGAATTCCAGCCTGACTTCATTCAGTTACAGATTTAGGCACTGTGATTGCGTTGACTTGTACGCAGGTTTCTGTTTGGCTTGGGCCTAGCAACCCCATAGTAACACCGGTCACCTAATTGCCAGTGCATGGGTTCCCTTTTCCTGTGTGTTGCCGTGACTGAGCTGGCTAGTGCTACTTAGTAGGACACTTCGGGACTGCTATATTAATCCATTGCACGAATAACCAGGGCTACTGTACTGATTTATGACTAGGACAACCAAGGCCACTAATCCACGACTTCAGAAATAGCCAGGGCAACTAAGCCGTGACCAGGAATGGTCAGGCGTATTGTGCACACTGTACTGAACGGCGCTTTCAGCATTATTTTGAAGCGGTCTCTTCGCACTCAGTTTCTTTCCTTCTAATAGCTAGAAACAGGAAAGTCAACTGAGAAGGCTTTGACGTTTTATTTTAACACTTTAAGCATGTATTTTACAAAATGGTTTTGCATCTGAAATCTGTTTTGTTTTTAATTTGACTGAAACCAGTTAATTTAGGCGATGATTTATTACCTGTTTTAAACGCCACCTGGAAAAAAAAAACTCAAAACGCAACATTTTACTTATTTTAAAATTGCACGCCTTGTGAAACCAAACTACTGCTACTGAAATTTGGATTGTTTTTTGTTTGTGTTTTAGGTATATTCTGTACTGGAAGCTAGTTTTTACGGCTGCATGGGCAGAGCCCTGCAGACGTTTGCATGTAGAAAAGGGCTGACGACATGTTTTCCGTCCGTGGAACTGTTTTTCCTCCGCCTGACCTTCTCCCAAGAAGCAATCCGCCCATGTTGTCCCTATGGACTGCAGCACTGCACTATATCACAGTGGGCGGTTTTTTTTCTATGGGCATTTTTTTGTACATTTCACCCACTCGCAGTGTCTGAACCGAAGCGAGGCTCCACCTCTATAATGCCTGCTGCTGAAAAATCAACATGCACCATACGAGACATACACTCACCATGAAGCAAACTGCACCCACCATGTATCATGTCTGTTCCTTAAACAAGGGGCTTCAGTCTTCACTAATTCCATTTAGATACAGGAGGCCTTCCAGTGGGAAACGAGTATGGGTTACAGAATTCAAGACCACTGTTAACAAAGCCTGTTACTATAGCGCTGCCAGCGATACCGGATGATAAGGATCCCCCTGCATGAAACGAGAAACTCACAGCGGTACGGTAGTGACGGCTTTTTCATCCTCATACACACGCCCCTTCTCACAGCGAAGTACTGTACAAGGACATGCCCAGCCATGACACACCTGTAAACATGCTGCTCTAGAACCAACCTATTAACTTCTGTAGTGGTAAATGTGGATGGGACAGATAATACATGGTGTCTTCTTTTCAATGGCCTATGGGATCTTACTTTAAAGGTTATGGGTGGGAGGGTGTGTATGTGTGTGTTGATGCCAGTCATTCTGCCCTTTGATTTACAAAACCAGTGAACCTCGTCTTTTTTGTCAAAACATAGCTACACTACTTTGTTAGGTCTGAAAGTCAATAATTTAACCAAATGCCACCCTATGCAACCATCAAGTCATTAGTTTGGAAGTCCAGTGTCTTAAGAGTGTCAGACATACTTAACCCTTTCTATGATTTCTTTCTGGTACTGATGAGCTTTCCCATGCAGAAGGCAGTCATCCAAACTCTCTCTCTCTCTCTCTCACTTCATATTGGAGCCTTGACCCTGGATAAGTAATTTTCAGACAACTCGTGGTGCAAGCCAAGTGTAAAAGCATACAGTCTTGAATCTGGAGACCCAACAAACCAGGGATTGAATCAAAGCCACTGCTTGTATGCAGTGACCATGAGCAAGTCACGGCCCTCCGTGCCTTGGACCCAGCACCACCTCAGTGTGTGTTACCTGGCCAAATATCCAGAATAAAACGTTCTCAGTCTAGGGTGTCAGGAAGGGTTGCTAGCTGGACGCACGTTTGCACCGCCATGTTACCATCTGCTGCAGCCTTCTCGAAGCCTGTGTTGGTTCCAAGGCTTGAACCTGCTGCTGCTATCCCATCCTTTCTCCACAACTAGCTCTCTCTCTCACTCACACACACACACACACACACACGCACACAGTCTCTCACCCTCTCTCGGTCCCAGCCCTTCACACTCGCTCAGTGCCTTCTTTGTGCTGCACCGATGATATTGCGGGCTATTGCTACTGCCACAGGTAATCCCCCCTTCGGAGGTTTGGGCTTTCAGTGTTTGTCGGGAACCCCCTTACATGATCATCTAATCTCATCTGTTCCTTGGATTTATTAAGAAAGAAAAAAAACGTGCAAGTAAATTAAATCTGCATGCACGTCGGAGGATTACTTCATTTGTATGAGGATGAAAAAGCCATCACTACCGTACCACTGTGAGTTTCTCATTTCGCGCAGGAGGGATCCTTAATCATCCGGTATCACCTTTCATTCTGTCCTGGTCCTCAGTCAAACTCCTTAGTCTTGCTCACCCCCTCACACTTTGCTTCATGACATGCCTTCGAGGACCCCCCAGGTTTGTGTGCTTTCACAGGAAAAGGTGCAAAAAGGGATTTTCCAGCTGCTCACCTTGTGTGTGCAACTCGGCATCCTCACCCTGAATTAGGAACGGGGCCCATCACAATTGGCAATATGACACAGGAAAGATAGCTGTTGGTCTATTAACAGTCCATATTTTCCAAAGCAACTGAATACATTACCCTCATAAACATACAATTTGACACTAGGTAAGGACCACTGGGGCCATCCTAGTCTGCCCATTTTCTTCACAAGCTTCATTATGCAGCCATGGTGAATCTGACAAGAACTTGTTATACTGGAAGATGCTATCCTCTTCCACCTTATTTATGCCCTTAAGATGTTTGAAAGTCTCAATCATTTATTTATTTTTTTTATTTATTGAACTCTAGGATTACAAGTACCTTTGAGTAAGAACTGCTCATTTACAAAGGTTCCACGTCAAAAGATGGAGGGTAAACATGCATACAAAGGTCAACAAGGTTACACAGAATTGATGCATATATACATACAGTAATTCTGGGAGGGAGACAAGATCAGCTTGGTTAATGCAAGTTTCATGATGAAGATGCCACAAGAAAGAGAGAGAGAGAGAGAGAGAGAGAGAGAGAGATGAAGGTCCATTGTCTAGGGCGAAGGTAGAGCAGTATGAGAGGAGGGAAGCAGAAGTGCATGGTTGATGGGAGTGGGGGGACCAATGTCCATGAAATGCCATAGATGGGGGGAGGGGAAGAATTGGGTGTAGAGGGATGCAAAGGAGGGAGTAGGAGCCAAAGAGTCACAGCCACACAAGAGGTTACAGGCCAGCATGGACAAGTGGGGGAGGAGAGGTGACCCCCCCCTTAGGTGAGGCAATCACACTGACTGGTTGAAGTGAGGTGTTGTCAGAGTTTCCTCTTAAAGGTGCCAATCATAGCAGTGGTATGCATTTCATTGTCAAGTGAGTTGTACCACCATAGAGCCCTGTAGGCGAAAGACCTCTGACCCATAGTAGTCCAGTATCTGGGGACCTGATAGATTTGGTGTTGTGCAGTTCTGATATGCTGGGTGCTGCAGTATACAGTAAGGAGCTTTCCAACACCTGGAGGCATGAGCCCAAAGAGAATCTTTTTAGTTACTAGACAGGTTTGGTATTGGATCTTCCTAAGGAGTGGAAGCCACCTGGCCTGGGTGTACAGATCACAGGTGTGTGTTAGATGGGCAGCGCCCGTAAGAAGTCCTGTAAATTCCAACAGTGCAGTGGTAGTGCTATGCCCTTTTCTGAAGCCATGCTGTTCAGGGCATTGGATTTTGTACTTTTCTAGGTATTCCACTAGCTGGTCCGATACTATTCGCTCCAGAGTTTTGGATGGGGGGAGTGGAGATAGGCCTGTAGTTAGTATGCAATGACCTATCCCCGCTTTTATCAACCGGTGTGATAGTCGCCCATTTCCATTTTGCTCGGAATTGTGCCGTCCTAAGTGATAAGTTGAGGATTTTTGTCAGAGGTTCAAGGTCTTCTTCTAAGACTAGTGCAATCAGCTTCATATTGAGGGAGTCACCACTGTAGCCAGTATTGCAGATGGTTTTCCAGATGCAGGTTCTGGCAAGGTGTGCGGGGATCTCTTTGAAGTAGAACTACAGGGTTGTATGTAGGTGGGGTGCCATGTCAGAGTGGGCACATGTGGTAGAGGCATTGAAGAAATCAGGTGGGAGGACGCTGCCCAGGTTTGAAAACATGTTGTTAAAGGTGTTGGAGATTGTAGTAAGGTCTGATGCTGGTGCTCCATTGATATTGAACATTGTGGGTGGATTCTTCAGGTCCTTGCCTGTGAGATCTTTCATGTTGCTCCAAAATTTTTTCCCACCCCCCAGATGTTGGAGAGTGCTTCCCTGAAATATTTCCTTTTAGCATTCCATATAGCTCATGTGCAATCATGTCCCCCTTCTCTCATCTCTGTTCCAGTGTGTACATATTGAGGTCCCTAAGTCTATCCCCATATACCTTGTCGTGCAGACCCCGCACCATCTTAGTTGCCCTTCTCTGCACTGTTTCCACCCTGTCAACATCCTTATGCAGGTGTGGCCTCCAGAACTGCACACATTATTCTAGGTGAGGCCTAACCAGCGTCCTGTACAGTGGGATCACCACCTCCCTCCCTCCTATGGCTTGTAATACCCCTCCCTATACACCCTAACTTCCCACTAGCTCTTCCTTTACTGTTTCTTTGAGTAGAAGCCCAGAGCCGACTCCTCCACGATGGCCCCAGTGGGAATGTCTGTGTGGATTTGGAGGAACTAAACTCCAGTTTGTTTGACAGGATGTTTGAAAGGTGACAGCCTGCGTCATGCCTCCCTGGTGCAGTTTCTATAGTAGACACAGAGTGAATCATCTTGGAAAATGGGACACTAACCTCTCTGATCAGAAGATGGGGAATGGATCACTTACTACAAAAAGTTGTACTTGTCACAGAATGTGTTTTCAGTAAAGGACATGAGCTGTTCCTAAAGTGTGTAGTTTCTGACAAGAAAGTGAAGTGTTTGCAATTAAGGACCCCAAATGTCCACAAAGAGTTTTCCTGGTTCTGTTCTGACAAAAGTTTTTTCAGTAAGGGCACTAGCTGCCCCCAAAAGTGTTTCTGCCTCTGTGGAAAAATGTGCTTTGTGTTCTGGAGACATTGGTCCAGCGAAGCCCCATTTTGCCTTGAGTAGAGAACAGGGCACTTAGTGTGGGAAAACCTCATTTTATTTGGTCCTGATCCACTATTACTATTTTTTCAGAAGGGGCTCCAGCTTAAGTTCATTTGTGTTATTGCCAGACTTAAACTGTAGACAATATAAATAACAATGAATGGGGACACAATGTTCCATTACTTTTCCTGAACTGTGTTCTATCGGATTAATTTTCAATATAGTAGTTTTAGTTTCATTGGCTGATTTCGGAACCCATATAGCAGGAGCTGTTCTAAAGCGGACTGGGTATTTTTGAAGTCTTCTTGGGACAAAGACCATGATTTTAGCTTGTTTATATTCGCTGTTTTTTTAATTTTATTCACTTAGTGCATTGGTTTTCTAGATGGATGCTTCTTTACCAATAGCTTTTCAACTTTTTGCTGGGCGGGGTGATCAGTAAGCTGCTTAGTGCTTGTTGCATTTACTCTTTTATTCCAGGTTTTCTTTTTACCCTTTTTCCTTGGTTTATTCCTAAAGCTGATTATCGAGAGGGATTCCCTCTCTGGGAGGCCCAAGTTCTATGTAGACTTGGCTTACCTCCTGTGCGCGTCACTAATTTGGATGAGCAGACAGGGAGACATATTTCGCTCTCCCCTACCTTGGAAGTTCTAGCAATTGCATCCTATTTTCAATTTAAGCAGGTACATAAAACCCTGATTTTAGTTTTACAGAATGCAACACACCCTGTATTTAGTTTGAGTGTTGGACCCGGTTCAGAGGTGCTGAATTCCACTCTCAGAGGTTATGCCCTGTTGGCATTTATAACTTCACAAAGGTTTACGTTTGAACAACTAGATGCTGTATATTATACACTTACTTTTTTGTAAAATGGCACAGAGAGAAAGATTGCCACTTTAAGTTTTATTCCATGGGTGGTTTCCTTGGATTTTACTGAAAGAGGGGAGTTGCTTTAGATGGAGAGGGAAAAGATTACTTCTGATAATTGTTAAGGTATGGGACATGTCTTTGGTTTGTTTTACTAGGTACTGGGGTGCACCAAGAGATGTTGGACATAGATAATATAGGGACAATTGATACTATATCTTATTGTTCTACACGAACATGGCCTCATCTTTAGTTCAGATATTGTCTCTTAATACAAATGGTTTGAATAATCCGGTCAAGCCGTCAACGATTATCCAGCATCTTTGACGGCGAGGCCCAGATGTAACTTTTTTACAAGAAACCCACTTAATCCCAGGTGAATGTAACCCCCCTACAAATGGGGGTTCCCAAAAGACTTCCAGGAGCTTGCTTGAATGCTCCAAGCCTGAATGGTGTTTGGCATTTAAGCCATTTATCAGTGAGTGTTTTTAGAGCCTCTGGTACTGTCTCTTTAAGAGCTGTCTGCTTGCAGACATAATTAGTTTGTATGGGGGGACTGTGTGCTTCTCTGAGTACCACTCGAGCTGCTGCTAATTCACTTCATTTTGCAGTCACTAGGGTGCAAAGCGAACCTATCTGAAAGATGTAACTGTTTGCCAGAAATTATTTAGAGTAATAATGAAATTACAGTTTGTCTAACCTGCTTTCTTTGCAGTCAGAACTGTGTCTGCTAGTTCCCATTCTAGTTTTGAACTGCTGAACTGGACCAATCAGTGTGGGGTAAGCTAGCTCTAAAATGGTGCCTTGGACGAATCAGAACTTGGACTCATAATCTGAGCCAGCCACAAGAGGATTGTATGGGCAGTGACTCTGGGAGATGTAGTTTAGACTTCAGCACCTTTTGGACCAACAGCAGCAGTCTATTGTGGTGACAGCCAATCCAGTCAAGAACTGGAGGAACTCAAAGAAGTGCCAGTTTTGTGGGTTGGAGTTTCAGTTGAGCTTTGGCAGTGAAGAAGGAAAGGCCCTGTGCTTTTCAGTGTGCAGTTTTAGTCAAAAACGTGTGATGGGCCCAGAGTTCCGGTATGCAGCTTGTGTAACAGCTTGTTAGGACTGAATCCGTCCTGTGAAAAGAATCAAAGGATCTCTGAAGTAGAAACCAGGCTCACCCTGTAGAGGACTGGAGGAATTGCTGAAAATTGCACTCGGTCTGTCAGGAACTGAATCTGCTGTGTGTTCTCCCGGGTATTGTGCAGTAATTGCGATCGGGATACAGATGCAGCCTGCTCGGTATAGTGCTTTCTTTTATATGGATGTGTGAAGAGGTTTGTGTACCTCAAGTGAGCCCTGCTGACATTGAAGGACCCTATCTTATTTGGAGGTCGTGAGTACTAATTCAGGGTCGCTCCCTGTTGAATTGCCACATTAAATCCAAATGGAATTACTGTACTACCAGCTGCCACGGTTTGGACTAGCCACTAGGGCTTGGGTACCCAGGGACAGTAACTGATAGGGATAGGCCTGTGCACAGAGCCATAGGTAGATTATTAGAGTGATAAGCTAATTAACCTGATTTCCCCCTGTCCTTGTTATATCCCCCTAAATAAATCAGAGCTGCTTGTTTCAGCAAAGTTATACTGCCTGAGGTATTTGTCTATGTTAAAGTACTGTACTGTGATTGTTGCACTGTATCTCATTTCACAGGAGGTCCCAGTGCGGAACCAGACCTGGGGTAAGTGTATACTGTGAAGGTAATTCTGATATATTGTGTGGGCCACTAGTGGGAAGAAAGGGGGGTTGCAGTGTCCCAGAGGGCTGTGACCAAGTTAGTTTAACTATTGCAAACCCTGACCTCTGGGTGGAGGCACCCGCCATTGGATCCAGGCCCCTCAACCTGTTAGTGGCAAATCAGGCAGGGGTAGTAGCCCCTGGGATAACGCCATCTAGGGGTTACATGAACATTTAAAACTTTCCTGGGGGAAAGGTTTCTGGTTTTCGCTTCATCTTGACTGAAGGACAAGCGCAGGGGTACAGCTATTTTGATACCAGAGTCTACACCATTTTTACTTCAAAGGGAATATGCAGATGCTCAGAGATGCTACATTATATTGTCGGGTCACCTATATGGCAGGGAGATAACCCTAGTGAATGTGTATTTTCCCCCACAGGCTTCTCCTAATCAGTCTCACATTTTTTTAATAAGCTTTTAGAAATGTTCCAGGGTTGCTTAATCATGGGGAACAATTTAAATTTAACCTTGTCTCTGCAGCTTGACTCCTCTGTCCCAGCCTCCCACAGATCCTCAGCTTCCCAGAAATGTTTTCTCAAACAGCCAGACACTTTAGGTTTTACTGATGTGTGGCACTTTTTTTTTCCCCCACTACCAGAGCATATACTTTTTACTTACCTCGCTTCCACGCCTTCTCCTGCCTGGACTAGTTCTTTGTGTCTCACGAACTTACTGACTTGCTACATGACACCACTATACACCCAAGATATCTTTCAGATCATTCCCCATTATTATTTAAATTAGATTTGAGTAAGTCTTGTAAGGCTTCCACCTGGCATCTTAACATATCATTACTGAGAGATGCAGATTTTAAAAAAATGATCCAAGACAGGATCCCACAGATTCTGTCAGAAAATTCCTCCTCTGATACCTCATCATCCATTATGTGGGATACTTTAAAGGCTGTATTGCATGAGGAAATTATCGCATTTGCAGCTCACAAACAAAAGCAACATGAAATTGAATATAATAAACTAGAGGAGGAACTGCAAAAACTTCAGCAAACCGCGGGGGCCCACGCACCTGAAGTTCACATCCGAATCTGTCAGGTGAAGGCACAGTTGCCATAAATTCTAGATGAGAAGGTGCAACAAGCATTGTTTTTCTTGAAAAAATATTGCTACGAGGGGGGCCTCGGGGTGTAAGAAATTTTGTGAGACGACTTCAGGGACATAGGGTGGCGTCCATTGTTACACAACTACAGTTAATAAACAGTAATCATTTACTCACTAATACAATAGATATATTGACAGAATTTAGGTCCTACTGTTCTGAACTATACACTGTGTCCTGTGATTCAGAAGACTCCCAAATCACCAACTGTTTATCTCGTTTGTCCCTGCCTACTATTTCCCAAGAGCAGTATGATTTTTTACTCTCCCTGATTAAGGCCAAGAAGGTGTGGACAGCGATTTCCAAGAGTGAAACAATGAAGTGTCCTGGACCTTATGGGCTCCCATATGAATGGTACAAGACCTTCCAGAAGCTTATACTTCCTGTACTACTGTCTGCTTTCCATGGGGTACAGGAGGGCGGGTCTCCTCTGCCCTCCTGGACCTATGCAACTCTTTCCCCTATTTTGAAACTGGGCAGAAACCCCAAGTTGCCATCCTCATACAGACCTATTTATATTTTAAATATGAACTGTATATTGTTCATGTCTGTATGAGCTCATAGACTTGGAAAGTTTATTCCATGTATAATACATGCCGATCAGTCGGGATGTGTCTGTTCCAGATAGACAATGGATAACAGTTGTAGAACAATTTATTTAATAGACCATATTAACCAAAGATCTATCCCGGTAACCTTGATTAGCCTTGCTGCTGACAAGGCTTTTGACCGGGTCTTGTGGCCCTTTTTATGGAAAACACTTCTTAGATTTGATTTCCCAGAAGATTTTATCGGTATGCTCCGGCAAATTTATCTCTCTACAAAATCATTTATATGCACTAATGCTCAGTTATCTGATCCAATTTCTATTTCCTGTGGGACCCACCAGGGGTGCCCTTTGTCCACTCTTCTTTTTGTGCTATATATCGAACCCCCCCTTGCTGCTGCTATAAGGGACCATGACGGAGTGCAGGGGATTCCGTTGGGGGGTGGCTTTTTAAAGTCTTCCTCTACGCGGATGATGTTACCCTGATGCTCCTAGACCCTGAAATTTTACTTCTGATAATAAATCACATTTTGTACTTCTTTGCAATACCTGGAAGGCTTGCCCTGTAGTTCAATGGACAAGCAGCCAACCACTCCCACTTCCTGAGTTATATAAGCTGTTCCTCTCTGCCTCCTTCTGAAGCACTTTTTTCTTTGCCTGCCAGAGGCTCTGTTGGTCTGTCCTCTGAGCTGGCTGGGGCCTACCCTGGGGCCTACACCCCCCTTCCACCTTGCTGTTTCTGTTTGTCTCTGCTGGACTTCGGTGTTTGTTTTCCTCCTTCTGGTTTGTATTTTGCCTCCAGCTGTGTGCTTCTTTCTATTCTTGCTTTCTGTGTTTTTGTGTGTCTTTGTTTTTGTTTTGGGCCTTTGTTACCTGTTTTCCGTGTTTATGTGTTTTAGTTTTGTCTTTTTGGGGCTTTGTTTCTAAGCTCCTAGCATACTGCTACTCCAGTGCTCATACTACTTGCTTTCAGTTACTCACAACTCTCAAATTACTTGCAATGCAACTGTAAACATTATCTGTGTGTTTCAGCTCAACCATAGCTGCTTTCCATGTTGCACACTTAATTGTTTTCACCTGATTCAGGCTCACTCTTAACTCTAGCTATGCAGATCAATCTTGCTCTCTCAACTCATTCTAGTTACCTCATTACTGCAGTTTCATTGCACTGCCTGGTGACAGCTGCTTTCATAGAATTATGCCTACTTTTATTTTATGTTTATTGCAGTTTTACAACTCAGTGTACTCAATACAGATGCTGCTTCTATGTTTGTACACCTTGACCTATGAGGTCAGTTAAGCAACTGCTGATGCTGTAAATTAGTTTCAATAATGTTCTAAATCCTGTCTCCACTGCCAATAATATCCTCAGAGTATTTGTCACCTTTATTGGCTTTCCATGCCTAGCTAGCTTGCCCCACTATTTCCAGTGCTGCTCCTTTGCTACTACGCTTTGCAAACCTACATGCAGGTCCATTCTTGCTTACGCAATCATTGCTTCATGCCTACCACCAACCCCTCAGCTTCAGCCTCTGGGATGTCTGCTGCACTCACTACTGCATTCGACCTTTGCAAGGTCTCAGTACTTCAACGCTCATTAAGGTCTCAGCACACCACTGCTCATTCAGCTGCTCACCAGTTTATCAGCTCCCTATCAGTTTCTGGGGCATGCCAGCCATACCATTCTGGCACAGGGTCCCCTGTAGCCAACGGTCTCACTCTGCATTTTAAATTTGGATCTTGAGCGTGCCTGACTTTGGGCGAGGTCCTTCTCACCTGGCCCATAGTTGGGAATGTCCTCGCTCCAGGCTTGGCTTTAGCTGGTCACTATGCGACAGCAGCTCCTGGTGTAGAATTTAAGACTAGCTGTGAAGGGTGGTTACTCCAATCACCTTTGGCTGTAGTGGTTCCACTATAATGGTTATCCATTGGCTTTAGTGGTTTCTCTAGCAAGACACCTTCACTGCATTCTCCCTATGACTGCCTCTGGTTCACCTGGTTTGAGTTTAGGGTGAGTAGGCCAGGTGAGTGCCTCAGCAGTCATTGCTCTCCTCCTCCTACCTTGGTTGCCCCTAATGTTGCAGAGCACTCTCACAACCTTCCACGGCATTCCCACTAGAGGGGATTGAGTGAGAGCCTTCCTCCAAATTGGAATGTTTTCTACCTCCCTTAACTGGGTTTCCAAATTGCAGCAGCAGAGCTGTCACTAAATAAAATATCCCAAGCCTGGAGGGAAGGTGACCTAGGCCTTGGATCCCCAGAGATTTCCTCCTCATAGGGTTTTTTTTCTCTCCTCTGTGCCTCAGGTCATAACTGTTACTTAGCATAGTAGTGTTCCCTAGTTTATTTAGGTGGATTCCACTGTTGGATGGAGGTGGATGGTGTCCCTGCCATTCCCTCTCTCCTTAGAGGACCCCCTCATTCTCAGTGCAAACCACCAAAATCATGCCATGCAAACCTGGGCATTTCATTACGTTATCAACCTGAGCATCTCATTATGTTATCAAGTTGCCTGATACTTATCTACTACTATGTCACAGCTACTGCTTGCTTATATGCTTCATAATACTCCATTCTTTTTGGGGATCCTTCCTAAGGAAACTTTAGTCATGGGAATCATCCCATGGCACCTCTAGGGACGGAACCCTCTTTCGAGGGTTTCTTGCCTTTGGTACCCCTACAGGGTGGTAATTCCTCTGGAATAGAGACAGCGAACGGCCGAAACCAAACTAATACAGTTGTACATGCATAACACTACACCGGCTGCGTAGCGTAGACCATTGAATTGGAAGGCAGTTCAATGGACAAGCAGCCAGCCACTCCCACTTCCTGAGCTATATAAGCAGTTCCTCTCAGCCTCCTTATGAAGCACTCTTTTCTTTGCCGCACCATCTTCCCCTCCTCCTCCAGCGGCAGAACTTCTCTCCTTAGGATTCTTCCTAAGGTGCCTTTAGCCACAGGAATCATCCCGTGGCACCTCTAGGGGTGGAACCCTCTTTGTGGGTTCCTTGCCTTTAGTACCCCTACAGGGTGGTAATTCCTCTGGAATAGATAGTGCGAACCTCCAAAACTAAACTAACACAGTTGCACAAGCATAACACTATACTGGCTGCGTAGGCCATTGAATATCTGATTATGTGATAAATGCGCAGAAAACTGCGGTCTTAACTCTCAGTTTCTCTCCATCTCACGTATTAAAATCCCTATTTCCATCTCGCTGGAGATGTATCAAAATAAAGTACTTAGGAATGCTTTTACCACAGAATCTAATACAGCTCTAACTAATAAATTATGAATCTTTGACTCAAGAGATTGAGAGAGAGTTGAGTAAATGGGCACATCTGCATTTATCATTCTTCTCCAGGATTGATGCAGTTCATATGACTATATTACCTAAACTGCTTTATTTGTTTCAATCCCTCCCAGTAACTCCCTCCTCATACTTGTTTAACTTTTGGAACAGAGCCCTTTCTAAATTTGTCTGGGCTGGTCAACGCCCCTGTGTCCATTGATCACTGTTACAGCTGCCAGTAGACAAAGGGGCTTAAACCTACCAAATCTAATGGACTCTTTGGAAATATATTGAATTCATGTTGAATGATATGTTCAACATTAACCCTTTAGTTTTTGCTCCCTTTGGATCTTTACCAGATTTAAAAGTATTTACCTTTGGCACACGGGATATTTTACGTTGCTGGTATAAAATAAGAACCCTCCCCACACTAACATCAATCTTTTATTTTGTTCAGTTATCGACTGCTGAGACAGATTTCATGCCAACACATTTAGACTTAACGTTTCAAAGATGGCATTGACTGGGATTATCATTTATCTATCAATTTCTAGACACTCAGGGGGTGGTACCTTTTTCTCAACTTCAACGGCCCTATCACCTACCAAACCAAGACCATTTTAGGTATTTACAAGTGCAAACATTTCTGTCGCAAAAAGGTACATCTTGGTGCACCTTGCCTCATCCCATACCCCTTGCAATAAAATTAATGCTAGATGCACTAGAAGGCAGGCAATACCCTCATTTAATTGGATTGGCTTATAAAGCCCTTAGGGAGAATTGGACCGAATAATCACAGGCCACTCTTAGGGCATGATATGCTGAACTTTCTACAGACATTCCATATGAAACATGGCCTAGACGATACTACCCTAGGTGAAAATATCTCAAGCATCCTATTGACAAGAATTTATCTGGAAATGCTGAATATGTTTTTTTAATATGGCTGATAAACTTGCCAAATATTTGCCTTCCGCATATGGCACATGCTGGTGACACTGTGGGGAGAAATGTGCCAGTTTTGTTCACAATTTATGGCACTTCCAAGCCCTACGTGAATTTTGGAGGGATATAGAAGATAGTTTATCAGAACTGGTGGACCCAGGGTTTGCTTTGTCTCCACAGCTTATATTGTTATATGTAGTGACCGATGGTTCCATCCCCGCTAGGAACAGTTTGCTATATTTATACATTGTAGCTGCAAAAAAAAATCTATCACCCGCTTATGGCACAGCTCTAATTCACCTGCACTTGCCCAATGGCATAATACTGTTAATAAAATATATTATTTGGAACATCTTATACCTCATCAACTGGGCCGAACCACCCCTCTCAAAATAACATGGAGAAAGTGGGGTTTCTATATGTCCCAAGTAGATCCTACATTTGTTCCATGAAATTTGCTGGATGATAACATTTAGTTATATCCCCTTACTTCTTTCAGAGTAAATCTGTATAAAGGAGACTCAGAATTCTGGGAATTGTTAATGGTTGCATGGTATTTGTAATACTTTATTATTTGTGTGAACTAGTTTTTATGTTCGGTTTCTTCTCTCTGCATGTAAATAAAGAGTTAAAAAAAAAAAGAAAAATGTGCTTTGTGAACTCTGGGATGGACAAAGAGACTTTTGCTTGATCCTTAACTCAGGGACCTTCTTGGACTTTGTACACAGTGCAATGGACTTTGTGCCCTTTGTACTTTCTGCACCTGCAGGCCTCCAGCAGTCGAAACATTTATCTGTTTCCATCTTGCAACCGAATAAAACCTTACTTCTTCACCCTAGCTAAATAAAACCTACTACTTTATCCCAGCTAAAGGAAAAGCATGTAAGTAACATTTTATGTGGTTAGCCACCCAATCCTAGAGGTTATGGGTGCTGCACACTAGTAGAACAGATTAACAGGATACACATATCATAATTTAAATCATCAGCAGAAATACAATTATATAGACTGCTATATAGGGTTAAAACAGTTTAAAAACATCTGCAGGGTAAGCTAAACTAAAAAGGTGGGTCTTTAGGCCCTTCCTAAATACCTCCACCATAGGGGCCTCCTTCAAAGATCTTTGAAGCGAATCCCAGAGGACCGGGCTGACTACCCCGAATGAACAATCACCCGAGGTTTTCAGCCCAGTCCTCGGAACCACCAGGAGCCCCTGGGTGGAGAACCAGAGGGAGCAGGCCAGGATGGCAGGTTTAAGGAGGTCTGACAGGTAGCAAGAGCCTGATACGTATAGAGCCTTATAGGTGAGTAAGCGCACCTTGATGAGAACCTGCCACCTGACCTGCAGCCAGTGCAGGACTGCAGTCACATGACAGGACCTAGCTAGTCCTATCAGCAGCCTGGCCACTGCATTCTGACCAGTTGCAGCCAGCGGAGATATTCTTTTGTGAATATTGTGTTTTACTGATGCCCCAGTGCACAAGTCCCCAGTCTCATGGCCCACCCACCCAAGTTCCCAGGTTCAATGGAAATGTTTTGTGTAACACCCCCGACTCCACCCCACCGAAAGCCAAGCACAGTAAAGCAACCCCTAGCTGGAGGGGGGCAGGTGTTACCAGCAAGATAGCTTGGCCTTGTAGGAAACTAAGTTACACAAGAATTACCACAGGACTGTTCTTCATAGCAATCTTCTGTTTTTCCACCAAGACCTGTTCAATGTCCTATTGAATCTCAGCCAGTCCAGCCACATTCATGTAGGTGTCGCAAGCTCCCCCCTCTGCTTTAAAGTCTTTTATGGATGGGCACTCCACTTCATTGAGAAACTGAACATATTTCACAAACATTGTATTAGATAGCTCATTTTCAGCGACAAAATGTGCGGTTCTCAGTAGCACTTTAAGTTGGTCATCACTGTGTATGTCAGCCTTATTTACTGCCCTTTGCCATTGCCTGATGGTTTGATTCAGACTCCATGCTTTTTTAATGCTTTAGTATTATCAATGCTACTTGAAAGTCACATTAGGGTCAATGTTTTGTAACAAGAGCTTTTAAGTTCAATACATGCATAATGATTGAAAACAGAGCAGCTCATCTGGCCATTGTCTTTGTCAAACATTAATATGCTGTAAATCTGTAGCCCCCTTTGTTGGAATTCATCTTGCGGTTTACAGTGACTGCAGCTTGGTGCAGTGTCTGTTGTGCCTGGCTCATTAAGTCATTCTTGTGGCTTGATTCTGGTTCAGCTTCTTGCACTACTAGATCTTCTTCTTGTGGCTTTTTTTCTGGTAATTTATTGGGAGGTGTTTGCTTTCTTTTCAGCCAGGTCATTAATGATGATCTTGGGGTGATAATAACATGGCAAATGAACCATTCAACACAGTGCAGAAAAGAGGCAAAGGCTAATAAGATCCTGGGGTGTATTGCCAGAGGAATCACATCCAGGAGAGGGGAGGTTATCCTGCCACTGTACAGGTCATTGGTGAGACTGCACCTGGAGTACTGTGTGCAGTTCTGGCACCTCTACTTAAAGAAAGATGTTAAATTGCTGGAGGGGGTCCAACGCAGAGCAACCAGGATGATCCTCAGTATGGAGGACAAACCCTAAGAGGAGAGACTGAGGGAACTCAACAAGTACTCCCTGGAGGGACGGATGGATGGAAGGGACATGATAGAAACCTTCAAATATATGAAAGGCATAAATAAAGATGATAGAGAGGAAATTTTAAGATTAAGGAGAGGGAGGGACACTAGGGGGCACAATCTAAAGTTGAAGGGTGGTAGATTCAGAAGGGGAATGAAAAAGCACTATTTCACAGAGAGAGTGGTGACAGGTTGGAACACATTGCCTGAGGAGGTGGTATCCCTGAATACGGTGGACAGTGTTAAGAGGGGATGGGACAAAGTCAAGGGTAAAGTCGCCAATTAGGCACTGGGGGGAAGGGTAACAGCTAGTACGGGCATGAAATTGCATATGTGGGTAGAAGAGGGGGAGTAGCTGCAGTGTAACAGACAACTAGCTGCCCACTCGAGCAGACTAGATAGACCATCAGGCCTGTATCTGCTGGCATTTTTCATATGTTCATACGATACAACTGATGCTACCTGCTGAATCATGCCTCAATTTTTTTTATCTATGTAAGCCACCCAAATGGACTTACTTTGTGTGGGGTCCAGCCCTCCACTCCTCCACCAGTATCTTGACAGTGGTTCCAGGTGGGCTCTGGATCCTGGAATGCCCTGGTTGTTTTTGCAGCTGCAAGCCAATAAAATCCATGTCTCATCCCTCTGTGTAGGTGGGGGCCAAGCTTCAAATGTTTATTCCATGCCTCAGGTGCATTGGGGGGAGTGTGTCAGTGGTCCAGTGGGCTCTATGAGACTAGAAACGCCAATAGGTAAACAAACATGGCAGCCCACGCAGTACTGGGCATGCGCAGCCACCAGAAAGGGAAATTTAAAAGAGTCATGGGTCCTCCGTATTTTTTTGGCCTATGCATTATAGATTATATCCCTGGCTCCATGGCAGCAAGCGAGCCGGAATCATGCGAATTCACGCCAGTTATAAGGGGGGAAATGCTTTGTGCCTTGCCAAAGACTAAATGATATAGTTATGGGGTTGGGTAGTTTGGGCTGAATTTCAATAAAGATGGCTGCCCCCATGGGACTACAGAAATAAGGGGGCTGCTGGGATAGGTTCAAGGGGCATGGATGTTGCCTAGGAGAAAAGCAGCCAATGAACAGAGGGCTGTAGAAAAAACTATAAATAATGCTGTCAGCCTGCCAAAAGGAGGTCAGCCAGAGTAGGAGTGAGAAAAGTCTGCAGTGGACATCCCAACCCTACACCAGCAGTCGGGCCCTAACGGCCTGTCCAACCCAGAGATGCTTGAAAAGACAGCCAGAGGAAAACTTGGATGCTTTGCAGCAGGGACAAGAGAAAGATTCTGGAGTTTGCTGCAGACGGCCAGGAGTCAGAGTTTTCAGCCAGAGAAGACAGACCAGAAAGCTGCAGTGAGAGCTGAGAGACCATGTGTGCGCTGCCTGATTTCCCAAGCACTGCAACCCTTGCACAAAGACTGAGTTACTGTGCCCCCTCAGAGGGGTAATTGGGGTGACTGCAAATCTCAACAAGGGGAGAGACTGAGCGTGCTGTGTTTAGGGACTATGAAAGGGCCCAGCACCTCTGTGAATAGAAAACCCAACAGTGAGAGCAATGGAATAAGAGACTGTGCAAAAGCCCAGCTCATAATCATGTGACCAGAGTGTGCAACAGAGGTGTCTAGGGGACTACACCTGTCCTATTCCTAGACCAAAGAAAACCAGCAGCGGAAGATGATGAGAGGTCTGCCTGGTGAAAACTGTCTATAAAGGCCACTGAGGCAAAGTTGGTAGGGCCAGGCAGGTAACAATCAGTGTTACTCAGTGCTCCAGTCATCCAGCGCCTCGGCCTTGTGGTGCACCATCAACAGGACACCTTCACGGTACCCAACCAGCTCCATCCCACTGAAACACCCCCTGTGAACTGCTGAACCGTAAGTACCCCAAACTGTGGTTTTGGGAGAGTCTTTATTAGCTAGTTAGCTAGTTAGGTTACAGGGGATAAGTCCTGGGTTGAACTGCGCTAAGCACAAAGCTTCATCCAGGCAGTAAAATTAAAGTTGAAACCGTTTAAAAGTTATTTGGGCCCCAACAAAATACCCTAGGCCTGCATCATTGCTCCAGTGAGGTACTCACAGCATCTAGGGACATTTCTGGGTGCACCCAATGGTGGGGGGTGAGGTTTATAGTGTGAGGAATTATTGATCTGCATGTCGTGCTGCTTGATATTCTCCGTCCCCCAATAAATACTTCCATTGTTTGTATGCTAAATATTGTCGCTGTGACTTATTGTGATAGTGTTACAGCAGGTGGGGGATTGTTATTGTGTGGGAAAGTGTCCTGGGGGGCTGCTTCTGTGTCTTCCTGTGGGGTGGTAACCTGCAATCTGTTCACAGGTATTCTCTGCCATTCCCCAGGGGGAGGCACCATGCCAAACATATTGTCCACTATGGAACCCAGGCCAGGCCCCTCGGAGGTGTATACCATGTTGATCCGAGGGCCACAGAGCAGTCAAGGTGAGTCAAAGGGCTGTTACATCTAGTTCTTGGGACATAGCCCCAGGTTATGGCCCTTCCAACCCCTTCAATTTCCCCTCAAGCCTCAAGAAGTATTTCTTCTTGTCTTCCTGTTTGTAACCCAGGTCCCTTCTTCCCACAGTCTGTCAAAGTAGTATCATCTTGGTGATACGCTATTTTTTCTTATTTTTTTTTTCTTTTTTTGTTTTTTATTCTAATTCTTGCAGCTCCAGGTTATGGACCTTCCCACCCCTCAGTTTCCTCTTAAAGTGTTTCTGCCTTTCTTGGTGTTACCCAGGTCCCTTATTCCTTCCCAGTTAATAAATCTAATTTCTAGCCCACCTTTATATCTTGGTGCTACAAACCTCCCTCCTTATCATTTTTATAGACATTCATTTTGTTTGTTATGGGCAAAAAACAAATGCCCCTTTATTGCCTCTTTATTTTTCACTCACCAGATTTACCTCAGTATTTTGTGTTTTCATTAATTCAGCTGTTTTACTTCAGAGACACTGCTATGTCACATATTTAGGTCTGTGCCTGCATCATGAATGCTTCTTTTTTTTAACTTAAACCACTTTTTTTTTTTCTTACTGTTCACCGATAGCCAACTGTTTCCTACTTGACTGATTGACCATTGGCTGCCTGTGGTCTCACTGCCATGACCCACCATTTTCAGTCAACTGAGCCACTTTTTCAGTTGTTTTTTTAATACCTTAACTGCTTCCCACTTGAGTCTGACTCATCTTCTCCTTGCCACAGCCAGCCGTCTCTGCAGCTCCTCGCTCCGTCGACTCAGGCAGCACTTCTTTTCATAGCATCGACCGTTCTCCTTGCACTGGGCAGCTGTTGCTCCCTTCAGACCCTCCATATACAGCTAGCCTCACAAGACCAACAAGGGGTCTAGAGAAGCTCATGCACTAGGATCAACCATGGAGTAGGACCAGGGGAGGTGGAGGGAGGCTGTAGGAAAAAAAAAAAAAGAAAACAGCCTTCTATAGCAAAGTGCCATAGAAATAAAGGCTCTCTGTTTTCACAGGATTGTCCTGCAAGTGGGTATGGAATTTGTGGGGTTGGGGGGGCACAAAAAATAGCGTGAAAAGCATAATCCCCCCACTGCCCATTTTAAGTCCTGGGAGAAAAGCTCAAAGGACAGGACTCTGAACTGGTAATGTTCGCCCCCACACAGAGGTACTTGTGGTGTCTGGGGTTTACCAGTATGTACTGGTATGCAGCTTGCATGTCCAGTAACGTTAGCCAATCCTGGGTTGTGAGATAAGCCCATTTAGATTTCTTGGGTACAAGGAAGCACCGGGAGAAGAAGCCTTTGTCCTGTCCTGAATCCAGTACTGCCTCAACTGCCCTGTTGAGCAAGAGGCTTGCAGTCTCCATTTCAGCAGAAAATGATAATCGTTTCCCAGGGGGGTGTATGGGGAGGAGTAACAGTTCCAGAGAGCATCCCCACCCCAGACAATCATTAAGACCAGTTTGTCTGTCATGATGGATTCCCACTGATGATAAAACTGGGGGAGGTCTCCACCCCCCACCTTGGAGGAGGGATCCATCTCAGACACCTGAGGTGGACACAGGGCCTGAAACTCAGAGGGTGGCATTAGACACCTTGGGCATCTGTGCCTTTGGTTGTGCTTTCTTTTTTTGTAATTAAAACTTTATTGATGTTTAACATTACATATTTACAATATAATGTACTCATGTAGTTCATTACATTACTTATGATACAGTCCAGGTATCAGCCACTAAGAGATCTATGTCCGAGTTATATTGCTTACTGTAAGTGTGACTGTAAGAGATCATTCTGTAACTTGAAAAGAAAAATGCAGGATCAGCGTGGTGGCATAATTGAATTATTAATAAATTAAGTTTTTTTAAGTCATGACAATATATTAAACCCACTGTGTATTTATTCTTCAACAAGTCTTTAGTATTTTATGTAGTTGATAATTCAAAACAGGGTTATATAGCTCAGGAAAGTTAGCTATTCTGAGCTGAGCTGTATAGTTAAATCTTTCATGAGTTGCCCTCAGTGTTAAATATTTATCTAGTCTGAGAAAGATGGAGCCGTCATTTGTTTCCAATGTCTAAGAATTATATTCTTAGCTGGAATACATGTAGTATGTAGCCATTACTTTTGGCTATTTGTAATAGGATTCAGATCAGTCTCTATCCCCAGCATAATGAATTTAATATCCCTTTTGACATTAGAATTAACACCTCATTAACAGGTCAACCAGACTTCTTTCCCAGATCCTTCTATATGTGTTATAGTACCCTTCTCTTTGTTACATTGCTAACATTTGTTGTCACAGAAGTGTAAATTGTAAAGTCTGTCAGGGGTATGATGCCACTGTGAACTATCTTACACTACACAAGTCTCCCGTATGTCACTCTGCACGACAAGTGTTAGATTCCAGCAATTATTCCATTCCTCCTGAGTAATACATGATGCTAATTAATTTTCCCAGCTCATTTTCTGATCCTGCATGGCATCCTCCCTTGTGTCTATAAATAATGTGTAAACCATTTTACTAGGCCTGGGCAATGAAAAATCCTTCTTTAATATATTATTATCAAGTCGTAATATTGGGTCTTGATTGATTTTTATTTTCACGATAATTATGAAATTCTGTCCTTTAAAGGGAGACTTGCTTGGCAATTTGTGAGAAGGATGCTAGTGTACCATACCGAGATTTAATTAGATCCCCTATTGTTTGTATCCTTCTCTGCTTTCATAGTTCCCATATTAGACTCTTGCCATCAATTTGTAACAAATTGTTGTCCCAGAGCGGACAATGTGCACTGGGCTGGCAGGGTAGCCTAGAGGTTAGAGTAATGAGCTGCTTGGTACATCCAGCAGTCCTGGGTTTGATTCCCACAACCTCTACTTACATACTGCATGACTCTGAGCAAGTCACTTATCCTCCCCAGTGCTCCTGAGTCACCCCTGAAAACGAGCGCTTGTGTCTAGTGGGCCTAACCCTGCTACCAAAGAATAAAAAAATGCAGTGACCCAAGTGTATTGAAATCTAAATGTTCAGCCACTTATAACCAAATCGTATTCCCCTTGGGTGTGAGGTTAGTCATCTAGGTAATCCAGAAAATAAAGCTTTACTTGGATCTACTTATCCTAGTAATGACTTTTTTCTTGCAACACCAGCCAGGTACCTTGTCTGAGCCTTTATAAAAAAGAGTCCTTTTACATTTTGCGTGACAGCGATGGTCAAGTAGAGATACTCCACCTCTGGTTTTAGGTATCTCATCTTAGACACACCAATTTTAGCTGGTTTCATATTCCATATAAACCCACTTACCTTTTGCTTAATTAGCTTGAAAAGATACTTTCATTACATTTTGTTCTGGTATTTTAGAGACAATTGTTGCAACGAGTAATATATTTTAGGTCTCGCAATCATGTTACTTGCTCTGATCGTGCTCCAGTATCACATATACAGTATAATGGATGCCATCTCTGGAAGCCCAATTTCATTATATTTAATAATAAGGATAAGTTTTGTATGACATTTGTGTCGAGCCCTGTGCAGCAATATGCCCAGATATTTAATACCATTCTCTTTTATCTGAATGCCCGTCTTTCAATAGGCTATAACCAAATTTAACTGATAATGGTAAAGCTTCAGTCTTAGTTCAATTCATTTTGCAACCTGAGACTGTAGAGAAATCTTTGATAATGTTTAATAAAACCTTGTGATCTTGCCAGGTTGTTTAGAAATAGCAAAATGCCATTAGCTGGCAATTGGTCGTGCTTTCCTTTGTTGCTGAGTAGGCTGTTTTGCTTTAGTTGTCTCCTCGGCCTCTGCCACAAAAGGACTATCTGTTGTGGTAATAGCCACACCCTTTCCACCAATGGGGTTTGAGCTGCTTTGCTCTAGATCCCTTAAGGGTCGACACCTTCTCTTTGGACTCCCTGAGGGCTTGTTCTACCTGTTGTCCAAATAGATAAGTGCCATTAGGCTCAGACATTGGGCTCTAATCTCAAAGGTTGACGCAGGGCATACAGAAGCCCTGCACCAATGGCACAGCTGCCCCGAACACTTTGGCACACGGTGCACCATATTCTTGTAGGTTGCACACCTTTGCGACGCTATACCCTTTTTATGGCAGCTTGCGCCAAAGACTTGGCACAAGCCCTGTAAAAAGGTTGGTGAAGTTAGACCAGCTTCCGTCTCATGTGGTGCACAGAGGGCTCAGGTTTTGAGAATCCTGAATTCAGCCCTGGGATGGCCTCAAGCCCCATGTGCTGTGCGTTTGGTGCACCGGGGGCTGGCGGCAATTGAACTCTTTGGAGAATAGAGCCCATTATCTGCTGTTGGACATTGGGGTAAACCAGCAGCCTGCAACCAAGATGTGTTTGAATGCAACCCCCTGGAAACATGGAATGAGTTGCTGCATCAGAGGAATCCATGGAGGCTTTTAATTGGTGACTGTTGTTTCAACTCCCTAAGTGACAGTCAGCAGAAGCTCTTGTTTAAAATCTGAGTCTGGCAAATGCTACACAAAGAATTTAAGATTTGTCCAGAGTTAGTACTCATACTTTGAGATATGGGGTTCAATTCTCAAAATCCCCTCCCCAGATTGACACAAGGCGCGCCGTAACCCCACTTGTAGCAAAGCTGGGTGCACCAGGGACCCTGCACCAGATTCTAGCTTATTATGGGTCCCTGCACACAGAGTCCCCACAGCTGCCACAAGCGGAGTCATGTGCCAACCTGGTGGAGCAAGGAAGGGGTTTGACAGAGGTTGTCATCATCCCCTGCCTGTTGAAGATCTGTCCCTAAGTCTCAGTTTTGGTCCACAGAACTGAAACCTGTTTTTTATTACTTGATGCCAATTCCCATGGATGTTCTAATAAAGTACAGATTCTGAAATAATTTTAGCTGCAAAGTGTGAAGCACTGGGAAAATGTCTGAGCTGAACAACTGAAAATGAGCACCAGTAGAAACATAGAAAGGTGACAGCATAAGGAGGCCAAAGGTCCATCTTTGCTCTTTCCACAGTACACTTGCTTTATTAGTTTTAATATCTGAGTTCTCCCTTCTGTCAATTTATATTAGTTATAGTATTGGCGGGTGGAGAGGGTGGGGTTGGTGTTTAGAGGATTCATTGAGTGTATGATTGTGGAGGAATTGTGGTTAGGGTTTCATCTGTATTAGTGTGTGGAAGAGGAATGTGTGGATCTTAGTATAGGCAAATTGTTTCCTTCTGTCATTGTAGTCTTGTATTATCATCTAGTGCTCTCTCGGGACTGGTCTTGCCAGGTAGGAGATGTGTTGGTGCCGTGGCCTTCCCCCTATTACCTACGCTGCCTCTTGGCTTCACGACCTTAGCCCCTTTGCCAACCTCCCAGTTTCTGGTACCACTGCGAGACACTGCAGGGAGGTCATTATTACTAGGAGGCATTTGGTTCATCGAGTGCTGAGGGCAGCTGAGGAGGAGGCAGTGAGCAGCAAAAGGGTTGTCTGGTGCAGGAGATGCCCTGGGTGTAAACGGAGCCTAGGGAGAGGCCCAACGTGTTTGGTCTCCATACCCAGGGTTCCCACCAGACCGAGTGGGCAAGTAGCACGAGGACCAGCTGCATCTTCTAATCCTCTTTGGGCAGTGCTTTGCAATGCCAGGTTGATGAGGAACAAGACTGCCATTTTTGCAGACTTGATTTCTTCTGTCAACCTGGCTTGCATCACGGAGATCTGGCTGGGTGACAATGCAAGTCCTGTTTTTGAGGCAGCTGTCCTTGCCGGGTATATCGTGGTGCACTGTCTGAGGAAGGATTGCAGGGGTGGGGGAGTGGCCATTGTTTTCTGATCCAGTCTGGGCTTCTCGATGCACCCAGTTGGTAGCATCCAATCCTTTGAGTGCATCACCGCGTGTGGGGGTTCAGGTGCAGGTTGCAGGATTCTCCTCATTTACCGCCCTCCTGGGGTGGGAGGGGAATTCCTGCAGGAGGTAGCAGACTTCGTCATCAACCAGGCATTGGACTCCCCCAGGTGTTTGATTCTGGGGGACTTCAATGCCTGGGTCAATGACGAATCCTCGTGTTTCGGTGACAACCTCCTCCAGTTGATGCAGTCACTGGGCCTGTCAAACGCAGTTGCTGCTGCTACCCATCAACACAGCCACACACTCAATCTGGTGTTCCAGCTGGGTCTTGAGTTTGATAACTTCAAGACTTATCAGGTCGTTTGGTCTGATCACTGCACCATGGAGTTCAGCTCTGGGACCCACCCCACCCCCGTGAAAGTACCTCCTCTGTGGAGATGGTCAACTATTGCCCCTTAAGGGGTGTTGACCCAGAGGGAATATTGGCATTAGCTGACCTATCTAGGGTTGGCGCAGCATGTGCAATTGTCACTGGAGAGGCTGTGGCCACCTATAATAGGGTGGTTACTAAAGCTGTAGATGCCATCACACCAGTTCGTATATGACCCAGATCCTCTCACTTGAGATCCCTTTGGTTTGATGGGGATCTCAAGGAGATGAAGATCAGGGGTCAGAAGCTGAAGCATTGCTGGCAGAAAACCCTGCTGGAGGCCAACAGGCAGGCCCTGCATGCTCACTATGCTGAGTACCAGGGGGGAAATTTCCCGTAAGAAGGCAGAATTTCTGTCCAGGTAAATTGCTGTGGGGAGAAACAGACCATCTCAGCTGTTTTAGACTGTGGACAAGCTTTTACACCCTGCCTGTCTCTGGCCGAACAAAGCTTTTTCAAACACTTTATGTGAAGAATTTGCTCTGTTTTTCTCCATCAGAGTGTCGGCCATCCGGTCGGGGATTCTGCCAAGAAGGCTTTCACCTTGCAGTGATCAAGTTGGGAGTGTCAGAGGCACTCAGTCTGCCTGGGAGGAGTTTAGGCCAGTGGAAGTGTCTGAAGTGACTAGGTGATCTTGGAGCTGAAGCACACCTTTTGTGAACTGGATCCGGCACCGATGCATTTCTTAATGGGATGTGTTGATGCTGTTGGCCTGGTGTTCGCCAGGATTGCCAGGTGCTCGATGGCAGAGGGGGTCTTCCCAGTTGCTTTGAAAGAAGCTCTGGTGAAGCCCCTCCTAAAGAAATCTTGTCTCGACCCAGCTGTCCTGGCAAATTATCATCCAATCTCCAACCTGCCATTTTTGAGTAAGGTTGTTGAGAAACTGGTGGCACATTAGCTTGAGGATTGCCTGGTGTCCTCGGATAGCTATGAGCCTTTCCAGTTGGGTTTTCGGGCCAGACATAGCACAGAAACTGCTCTAGTGAGAGTGCATAATGATCTGCTCAGGGCTAGAGATAGAGTAGACAGGTCAGTTCTTGTGCTCCTTGATCTCTCCTCAGCTTTAGACACTGTGGATCACGTCATGCTTCTTGATCGGCTCTGCGACTTTTGTGGACTCGCCGGCATGGTCATCAAGTGATTTGAGTCCTATCTCTCGGACAGAGTGCAGCAGGTGGTGATGGGGAATTTCTCCTCCTCCCTTTCTCCTCCTCTCCAGTGCCTCTGTTGTGTGGAGTACCTCAGGGCTCGATCTTGTCACAGATGTTGTTAGCAGTGTACATGCTGCCCCTGGTGAGATCATTTGATAATACAATGTGGAGTTTCACTACTGTGCAGATGATACCCAACTGTATTCATCTTTTGCACCTGAAACATCGGGAGCAGTTGACATACTTAACAGCTGCCTGGCTAAAATCAAAGACTGCATGACTTCCTGCTGGCTGAGCCTCAACTTGGCTAAGACTGAGATGCTGGTGATCGAGCCTGGTCGTGGGCATTATGGGTTGCCACCGGGGGCTAACTCTGGTCTTGTTCTGAGGTCTGTTCCGTTGGTGGCTTCTCTGAGGGTGCGAAATCTGGGTGTGATCCTTGACTGCAGATCGACCTTTGAAGATCAGGTGTCAGCTGTAGTCAGCAGTGTTTTTTACCACTTGAGGAACATTGCCCGGATTAAGCCCCTCATTCCACCCGAGGACCTGCCGACTCTAGTGCATGCCTTTGTGACTTCTAAACTTGACTACTGCAATACTCTCTACTTTGGGGTCTCAGGGGGACCATCTGCAGGCTGCAGCTAGTGCAGAATGCTGTGGCCCGGTTGCTGACGGGCCTCTCGCGGTCAAGTCATGTGACTCCAGTCCAGCATGCTCTGCACTGGCTGCCAGTCAGGTGGAGGGTCCTTTTCAAGATGGGTCTTCTCACCTTTAAGGTCCTATATGGGCTGGATCCTGGTTACCTGTCTGAGCTCCTGACACCAGTGTCCTCTGCTCGCTCCCTCCAATCTTCCTCGAGGGGCCTCCTGGACATTCCCAGGGTTCAGCTCAAGACCTCTGGAGATCATGCTTTTAGTGTCTCTGGATCAATCCTGTGGAACTTGCGTCCACCTGCTGTCCAGGAGGCTCCCTTGATTGAAGTGTTTAAGGGGAGGCTAAAGGCCAGCCTCTTCAACCTGGCCTTTGACTGCTGATGCCCTCTTTAGGTTTGGCCAGTCCACTGAAGAATGAGTTCTGGAAACTTTTATCATGCTGAATTTTAATCTTGTTATGGTTTTTAAGTGGTTTTATTATGTTTTAATTTATTGTTGTATGTCCTTATTTATGTTCGGCGCCCAGATTGGGCACCTGATAAATACAATTGCCTTGCCTTACCTTGCCATCTAGTCTGCCCAATTGTTTGCATGGACCCCTGTTCGTCCATACCTGCTAGCATTGAACTCTTACTCAAGATGAGTCCCAACCCTCGACCCTGTGTTGCATGTATGTCCTGTCCCAACCAAGTTTGAAGGAGGTGATTGTTTTGCCTCTATCACCTTGGTGGGAAAACTATTCCAAGGTGTCACCACCCTCTCGGAGAAAAATAACTTCCTGACATCACGTCTGAACCTTCCCCCTTTGAGCTCCCAGTTATACCCTCTAGTATTAGAGTTGAAGGACCTAGTAAACAGTTCTGAGTATGGCACTTTGTTGATGCCTTTCAGGTACTTAATTGTCTCGAACATGTCCC
Source organism: Neoceratodus forsteri (assembly GCA_016271365.2). Taxonomy (NCBI): domain Eukaryota; kingdom Metazoa; phylum Chordata; order Ceratodontiformes; family Ceratodontidae; genus Neoceratodus; species Neoceratodus forsteri. Next base: position 151,492,508 of record CM028130.1, on the reverse strand, counting down.
CCCTCTCTCGTCTGGCCTCCAGGGAGTGTAACTTCAGCTCTTTTAGGCGTTCCTCAAATGGCAGGTCATGTAGTCCTGTTAGCATCTTTGTTGCCATTCTCTGGATTGTCTCCAGTCTGTTGATGTCCTTCTTTAGGTGTTGGCTCCAAAACTGGATGCAGTACTCCAGCTGAGGTCTCACCAGGGATCTGTAAAGAGGCAGTGTAATGTTTCTGCTCCTGCTGTCAAAGCTTCTACTGATGCACCCCAACATTCTGTTGGCTTTGCTACATGAAGAGTTACACTGATTGGTTGCCTTAAGGGACTCATGAATTAACTTTCCTAGGTCCCTTTCCTCTGATGAGGTATCAAGTTGCACCCCGTTCAACCAATATTCTGTTCTAGTTTTTTATTTTTCCCAAATGCATCACTTTACATTTCTTCGCATTAAAGCCGAGTTGCCATTGGTTGGACGATGTCTCAGATTTTCCTAGGTCAGCTTGAAGTTTGCTGATGGATTCTGCGGTATCCACCCTTCCCCCCAATTTAGTGTCATCAGCAAGCAGCGCTAATCTGCCATTTTTGTCCTTACCTACAGTATGTCACTAATGAAGATGTAGAAAAGCACAGGACCAAGGACAGAACTCTGGGGAACCCCACTTATAACATCTCCCTTCCTTGAACCCACTCCATTGATTACCATCCTTTGACTTCTGTCTTGGAGCCATGCTTTTATCCAGTTGGTAAACTGGTCTGAAATACCAGTGTCTTTGAGTTTAGCCAGCAGACGCTTGTGTGGAATGGAGTAAAGGGCTTTACTGAAGTTGAAATAAAGCAGGTCCGCTGGGTACCCTATGTCTATGTAACCCCTAGATGGCACTATCCCAGGGGCTACTACCCCTGCCAAATTTGCCACTAACAGGTTGAGGGGCCTGGATCCAATGGCGGGTGCCTCCACCCAGAGGTCAGGGTTTGCAATAGTTAAACTAACTTGGTCACAGCCCTCTGGGACACTGCAACCCCCCTTTCTTCCCACTAGTGGCCCACACAATATATCAGAATTACCTTCACAGTATACACTTACCCCAGGACTGATTCCCGCACTGGGACCTCCTGTGAAATAAGATACAGTGCAACAATCACAGTACAGTACTTTAACATAGACAAATACCTCAGGTAGTATAACTTTGCTGACACAAGCAGCTCTGATTTATTTAGGGGATATAACAAGGACAGGGGGAAATCAGGTTAATTAGCTTATCACTCTACTCATCTACCTATGGCTCTGTGCACAGGCCTATCCCTATCAGTTATTGTCCCTGGGTACCCAAGCCCTAGTGGCTAGTCCAAACCATGGCAGCTGGTAGGGGCCCTTTCCCACAGAGAACAGAAAAATTAGTTTAAACAGTCAGCAGTACAGTGATTCCATTTGGATTCAATGTGGCAATTCAACAGGGAGCGAGCCTGAATTAGTACTCACGACCTCCAAACAAGATAGGGTCCTTCAATGTCATCAGGGCTACTCTTGAGCTCCACGAGACTCCTCACACATTTATATGGTGAACAGTAACAGGCAAAAGTCCTTTAATGGCAGCAGGATTCACTTGAGGTACACAAGCCTCTTCACACATTTATATGGTAAAACAGAAAGTACTATACCAGGCAGGCTGCTTCTCTATCCCAATCGCAATTACTGCACAATACCCGGGAGAACACACAGCAGATTCAGTTCCTGACAGACCGAGTGCAATTCAGTAATTTCTCCAGTCTTCTACAGGTGAGCCTGGTTTCTACTCTTCAGATATCCTTTGATTCTCTTCACAGGACGGATTCAGTCCTAACAAGCAATTACACAAGCTGCAGACCGAACTCTGGACCTATACATGTTTTTGACTAAAAATCTGTACTGAAGGAGACAGGGTTCCTTTCCCTTCACTGCCAGAGATAAACTGAAACTCCAACAGACAAAACCGGCACTTCCTTTGAGTTCCTCCCAGTTCTTGACTGGATTGGCTGTCACTCACAATAGACTGCTGCTGTTGGTCCAAAAGGCGCAAGTCTAAACTACATCTCCCAGAGTCACTGCCATACAATCCTCTTGTGGCTGGCTCCAGATTATGAGTCCAAGTTCTGATTCGTCCAAGGCACCATTTTAGAGCTAGCTTACCCCACACTGATTGGTCCAGTTCAGCAGTTCAAAACCAGAATGGGGAACTAGGCAGACACAGTTCTGACTGCAAAGAAAGCAGGTTAGACAAACTGTAATTTCATTATTACTCTAAATAATTTCTGGCAAACAGTTACATCTTTCAGATAGGTTCCCTTTGCACTCCTAGTGACTGCAAAAATGGAGTGAATTGGCAGCAGTTCGAGTGGTACTCAAGCAGAGAAGCACACAGTCCCCCCATACAAACTAATTATGTCTGCAAGCAGACAGCTCTTAAAGAGACAGTACCAGAGGCTCTAAAAACACTCACTGATAAATGGCTTAAACGCCAAACACCATTCAGGCTTGGAGCATTCAAGCAAGCTCCTGGAAGTCTTTTGGGAACCCCCATTTGCAGGGGGGTTACACCCTTCCTGGCCTGGGAAAGCTTGACGTCCGCGTCAAGCAAGTACCCCAATAAGTTTTAACTGCAACCATATACATTTGCATTAGACTCACACATTTAATCATCAGTCAGTATATCATTTTACCAAGAACACATTTCTGAAACATTGCAGTACGTCACTCTTTACACAGTATTACATAAACATTGTACCATAACTCAAGTTATTACCTCTTGTACATGAAACCTGAAGAGAGGGAGCCCTTCCCTATCAGTTACCTTGGGGCTGGATGGGGCAAGGGCACCATACTTAGAGGGCAACACAAGTAACTTGGAGTTAGCACTGACGCTCAGTTTGGGCAATGAGCTCGGGGACACATACACTCATTTATGGACAACATTGAGAGGCAGATCCACTGGCCGGCCCAGGGAATCATAACTGAGATGCACCACAGGCTTTACAGCTCGACCAGTCTTTCTAGGGTGAACTGTTACAGTCTCTGCACTCTGAGCCTCATTTTCAGCATTGTCCTCACTTGTCAGGAGTCTCCATGGGGTAGAGAGGCTAGAACTTGGGGCACTTTCAGCTCCAGGAGTTACAGTTTCTGAGTCCACAACATTTGGCTCACATGAGAGCTTTTGGACACTGGCAGTGGACTGTCAGGGCACTCAAAATACTCTTCTTGTTCTGGTGTATCACCAGTCTGACCCAATCCATCATTTTCCTCCTGAAAGCTCAAACAGTTCAACCATGCACAATGATTCCATTTCCTCTGATGTGATGCTTTGCACTTCACTTTCTGGGAGCATTGGCTCCAGGGACGAAGCTGGGGACTTAGACAGTCCAGAAGGCCCAGCTTCGTCTCCAGTATTGACTAGGGGATTGCCCCGAAACAATTGACTCAGTTCGTAAGAAGGATAGTATTCAAAGTCACTCTCACTTTCTTCTGATATGGACTGACAGTCATGCTCAACTGGGACTTGTGGAGGGGAAGACTTTAACTCTGCTTCTGTAGGTACAGACTTTCTTGATCTTTTCTTAGCAGCAGCTCTAGTCACTGGTCCAGAGGGGGCATCTTCTGGGGGCTCTGACTCAATCAAGATTTGTCCAATGGGTAGTAAATGATTTCTATGCATTGTTTTACATCTTTTGAATTATTCTCAGGCCCTACTTTGTACACTGGCAGATCATCAAGTTTGCCCACTACAATGTGAGGGAGATGGTGCCATCTGTCAGCAATCTTGTGTTGCCATGCAGTCCCAGATTTCTTAGCAACACCCGATCTCCTCCTGGAGTTCCTTGCTTTCACCTTTTTATCATACCTTTCTTTGTTGCCAGATTTCTTTTGGCAGCCATGGTTTGAGTCAGTTGGTACGCATGAGTTACCTGGGCCTTTAACTTTGCACATACTGTAAATAGTTGTCAGCTTGAACCCCATCAGGAGACCCCAAAACACACATCTACCGGTAGTCGAGCTCTCTTCCAAACATCAGGCGGTAGGGGAGAACCCAGTGGCATCACTTTTGGTGCAGTTATAAGCATGTACCAGGGTGCTAATTTGTTGGCTCCATCTAGGCTTGTCCTTTTGGGTGCAGGGTGCCTAGCATATCTAGCAAAGTGCGCGTTGAAACGTTCAGGCTGTGGGTCCCCTGGGGTGGTGTAAGGAGTGGTTCTGGACTTTGACTCCACAGAGAAAGCATCTCTTTGATCAGACGACTCTCAAAGTCTCTCCCTTGATCAGAATGGATTCTTTGTGGAGCCCCATAGTGAACAAAAAGTTTTCTACAAGTACTTTGGCTACAGTGGATGCTTTCTGGTCTTTGGTGGGAAAGCTTGGGCATATCTCGTGAAATGGTCAGTGACCACCAGCACATTACTGATATTTCTTTGATCTGACTCCAAACTCAGAAAATCAATACAGACCAGCTCCATGGGTGCACTGGTGGTTATGTTAACAAGGGGCAGCCCTCTGGGGCAAAGCTTTCTCTGCAAGCAGTGACTACAAGTTCGAATGTGTTGCTCCACATCAGCCCCCATCTTAGGCCAATAGAATCTGGATCTCACCAAGTCAAGTGTTCTGTCTATACCAAGGTGCCCCATGTGGTTGTGCAAGGACATCAGTACTGAGTCTCGAAAGGCAGTGGGCAGCACTAGTTGTTGTTTGTCTGCTTGTCCCCCTCTGTCTACTGTTTCTCTGTATAACAGTTTATTGATCAGTTTCAACTTAGGACCTTCTTTGTATAACAGTGCAGTTCTCAAATCAGTGGAGCGTAATTTGGACACATCTTTTCCTGCATAGAGGGCTTCTAAAGCTGATTTGATCATGGGATTGCGGGATTGAGCCCGCCGAATACTGTCATTGTCCAGCTGAGGCAGTGCACCAATGTCTATTGAAGAAAAGTGGCAATAAGCAGCAGGTATGCACCTCAGAGGGTCCCAAGCAATCCAACCATGCAGTCCACTGCGTCCGTGGGACATTTGTTCCTCCTTGTCAAACTTTCCGAAGAGTGCCCGAATCTCAGGTTCTGCCAATCGGACCCAACCATTCTGGGAAACAGGCTCCGGGAGAGAGCATCAGCATCTATGTGGTTCAGACCTGCTCGGTGGTCCCGAGAGCATAGTCATATGTAGATAATACAGAAAGCCACCTATGGCCAGTGGCATCCAACTTAGCTGAGGTCTGCACATAGGTCAAAGGATTATTGTCAGTTTTACTAGTATTTTAGCCCCATACAAGTACTCATGGAATTGGTCAACAATAGCCCACTCAAAGCTAGTAACTCTAACTTATGTACAGGATAGTTCTTTCGGATGGGGTCAGGCTTCTACTGGCAAAGGCCGCTGGTCTCAGGCCATTCTCGTGCTCTTGGTACAACACAGCCCCCAACCCTTGCAAGCTAGCATCGTGTGCAGGGACGTAGGTTTTCTTTGGATCGGCATAGGCCAGCACTGGAGCACGGGTAAGTTGATATATGATCTCATGAAAAGCAGTCTCACAATCAGAGTCCAGCTAACCCTAAATACTTCACTGACTGAAAATACACTCTTTCAGTCTTGAGGACGCTGACTTTTTGTATTTTTGTGGGTTGGGGATACCCTTGAGTAAGGTTAAGTAAAGGCGGATCACTCTTGAATAGTCCTTGATGAACACGCTAATAACCACAGAATCCCAGGAATCTTGCAGTTCTTTAGATTTTTGGGCTGTGGCCAGGTGGTCAAGGCCTCAGCTTTACTTGGTCGTCTCTATTCCCTCGGTGGATACTATGTTCCCACATACTTTACTGATGTTTGAAAGAATTGACACTTATCAATGGACAGTTTAAGGCCAAAGTCCTCCAGTCGGTCCAATACCTTAAATAATCTGCTCTCATGTTCCTCAGTGAGCTACCAAACACAATAACATCTAGGTATACCAGGCACTCTAGTAAGTTCATGTCCCCCCACTGCACGCTCCATCAATCGCTGAAAAGTGGCTGGGGCACCTGAAACCCTTGAGGCATCCTTATGAATTCATAGAGCCAAGCGGACAGATAAGGCTGTCTTCTCACGGTCCTCTGGGGCCATCGGGATCTGGTAGTACCTACTGTGGAGATCCAGCACAGAGAACCACTTGCTCCCGTTTAGGCAGTCCAAAGCATCCTGAATGCGGGGCATTGTGTACTGATCAGGGATAGTCCGCCGGTTTAAAGTGCGATAATCCACACACACATCTTACTGTTCCATTCTTTTCCCTCACTACCACAATGGGGAAGCATAAGGGCTTGATTCTTGTATTACACCAGCAGCTAACATCTCTTGCAGATGCAGTCTCACATCATCTATGTCAGCAGGTGCCAGGCGTCGAGACCTCTCACGAAATGGTCTTTCGCTATGCAGCCGGATATTGTGCTCAGCCCTTGCACGCATCCTACATCCCATCTCCTTTAAAGAAAACACCTGGTCTCTCTGGGCAAGCTTCCACTGATCCTCACTTTCCATTCAGCTGGCAAGGAGTCAAAATCAAACAAGTCAGGCGCTACTCTGTCATTCTTCCTTGAACTCTTGCTGCTGGTAGCACTGCAGTGTCTGCACAATGCACATTAGCCAGGATGCAACTCTATTTACTGAATGTCCTTTCAGACACATTATGAACTTGGACCATTACCCTTCTGGCATAAGCATGGGCTCTGAAGGCAAAATACTGGGCTTGACCAGCAGTCCCTCTGGCAATTTTCCTAGCCTGGTGCATCCAACATTAATATTTTATTCTTAACATCCTTTCTGATACGGACCTCTCCCTGTAAGGTACACTGGGCATTTGGCGCCAGGATCAGAGACTCAGGATCCTTCTTCCATACAATTCCGACCGTTCCTCTGGTTCTATTTTTTTCGCATCTCTCTGTGCCTCATAGGCCTTCTTAATTAAAGCCGAACTCTTAAAGCTCTACTAGTCGCTGACCCTGTTTTCATAACACAACTGTGCCAGCCTTCCGAACATATGACATTTGTTCCAATCAACAAAGGGACACCATCATACAGTCCAGTGGGGGACACACAAGGCTAGGGTCTCTACTTGTTCGCCACCCAGCCACGGAGGTGGGGAAAGACAGCCAAATTGGATATACCTGTAACCCCCTGCAAATGGGGGTTCCCAAAAGACTTCCAGGAGCTTGCTTGAATGCTCCAAGCCTGAATGGTGTTTCATGCTTAGCCATTTATCAGTGAGTGTTTTAGAGCCTCTGGTACTGTCTCTTTAAGAGCTCTGTCTGCTTGCAGACATAATTAGTTGTATGGGGGACTGTGTGCTTCTTGCTTGAGTACCACTCGAACTGCTGCCAATTCACTCCATTTTTGCAGTCACTAGGAGTGCAAAGGGAACCTATCTGAAAGGTGTAACTGTTTGCCAGAAATCATTTAGAGTAATAATGGAAATTACAGTTTGTCTAACCTGCTTTCTTTGCAGTCAGAACTGTCTGCCTAGTTCCCCATTCTGGTTTTGAACTGCTGAACTGGACCAATCAGTGTGGGGTAAGCTAGCTCTAAAATGGTGCCTTGGACCTAATCAGAACTTGGACTCATAATCTGAGCCAGCCACAAGAGGATTGTATAGGGCAGTGACTTGGGAGATGTAGTTTAGACTTCGCCTTTTGGACCAACAGGGAGCAGTCTATTGTGAGTGACAGCCAATCCAGTCAAGAACTGGGAGGAACTCAAAGGAAGTGCCCGTTTTGTCTGTTGGAGTTTCCAGTTTAGCTCTGGCAGTGAAGAGGGAAAGGAACCCTGTGCTCCTTCAGTGCACAGTTTTAGTCAAAAAACATGTGTAAGGTCCAGAGTTCCGGTATGCAGCTTGTTAGGACTGAATCCGTCCTGTGAAGAGAATCAAAGGATATCTGAAGAGCAGAAATCAGGCTCACCCTGTAGAAGACTGGAGAAATTGCTGAATTGCACTCAGTCTGTCAGGACTTGAATCTGCTGTGTGTTCTCCCGGGTATTGTGCAGTAATTGCGATCGGGATAGAGAAGCAGCCTGCCTGTTTGCCATATAAATGTGTGAGGAGTCTTGTGGAGCTCAAGAGTAGCCCTGCTGACATTGAAGGACCCTATCTTGTTTGGAGGTCGTGAGTACTAATTCAGGGTCGCTCCCTGTTGAATTGCCACATTAAATCCAAATGGAATCACTGTACTGCTGACTGTTTAAACTAACTTTTCTTTTCTCTGTGGGAAAGGGCCCACCAGCTGCCACGGTTTGGACTAGCCACTAGGGCTTGGGTACCCAGGGACAGTAACTGGTAGGGATAGAGCTCAATGCACAGAGCCATAGGTAGATGAGTAAAGTGATAAGCTAATTAACCTGATTTCCCTGTCCTTGTTATATTCCCCCTAAATAAATCAGAGCTGCTTGTTTCAGCAAAGTTATACTTGCCTGAGGTATTTGTTCATGTTAAAATATTGTACTGTGATTGTTGCACTGTATCTTATTTTACAGGGGTCCCAGTGCCTGAACCAGTCCTGGGGTAAGTGTATACTGTGAAGGTAATTCTGATATACTGTGTGGGCCACTAGTGGGAAGAAAGGGGGGTTGCAGTGTCCCAGAGGGCTGTGACCAAGTAAGTTTAACTATAGCAAACCCTGACCTCTGGGTGGAGGCACCCGCCATTGGATCCAGGCCCCTCAACCTGTAAGTGGCAAATCAGGCAGGGGTAGTAACCCCTGGGATAAGCGCCATATAGGGGTTACATCTGGAGGCTCACCGCTGATTGTGTGTCCTCTAGTGGCCATATTTAGTAACCACTGTTAAGGAAAAAAATGGGTACCCGATGAGAAATGGCTGTGCACCGCTGGTGGAGTGGTGTACTGGGGAGGAGATCCACGCAAAATGCTATGCTTATCCTGGACATCCCCGGGTATCAACACGGACACTGTACAGGAGTACTTTCCAAGGTCGAAGGTTTACAAAACCCTGTGGTGGTGGGTCGGCATGCTAATCTGCTCACCCACACTTTTCTGGTCCTAGTGAGTTTAAGGATCCCATAGATAGCTCCAAAGTGCCACAGACCATTACCCCAGAGGAGCCCTCACTGCTTGGAGAGTGATAACTAAGGACAGTAAGACCGGGGGAATGAGCCCCACCACTATCTGAAACTTTTGAGAGAATTTGCTAAATGGTTGCTGGGAGAAGGAAAACTGTGGAGGACTTGAAGAAACTATTCTTGCTACCTTGGGGTGTTCCTCCCAACACCTCTCCCGCTCCAGTGCCCGTAATGGTGGCTGAACCAATGCAGACTCAATTTCTGCACCTGCCATTAGTCACGACTCTTAACAAGGTTGAGGATCTTCTGGCACCTCCCACACCCCCAAGGGAGGATGACTGAGAGACCTGGATAGACTATGTTGCCCCCAAGTGCTAGAATGGCAATACTCGAAGCCGAAAGTAAAAGAGGGTTAGGTGAGAGCCCGAGGTCCTGCCCTGGCTACCATCCGGCTAAAATGGGCCAGTAACCCCTGAAGCGACTGCACAGGCCTATCTTGAGGCCTTGGAGAATGTCTATGGAGCCCAGATTCTGATGAGGACCTATGGTGGAGTAAAGAAATGCACAACAGTACCAAGGGAGTTGTTGTCTGTGTATGTATCTCGCTGGAAAATTATTGTGCAAGAATGCCTCAGAAAGGGTAGTTTGCCAGCGATTGAACTGGACCGAACCAGACTGGACAGAATCCTTAAGTCTGCCCCTTCTCAGAACTGCTGTTGGCTTCAATTCGCTGGCAAATCGACTGAATCCCACCTCCTATGATGAGTTAATGAGAGAAATTGGGAATTGAGAAAAAGGCGACCTCGGGAGGGACCTGCACCAACAGCTGTGGCCACGCATCCTTAGTGACTGAGGTGACCCATCAGTGAAGTTCAGGGCAGAGGTTGACAGTCAATGAGTGCTCTGACAACGAAAAGATATGTCACAATGGGGCGAACTGTTGAGAGATCCAGGAATTCAAAACAGTCCCTTTATGAAGGCCACGCCTGCAAGTACGGGCCTGACCTATATCCGACTGCATCTGCTATGGGGTGGGGGTACCCACCCATGTATCTCCTGCTGATAACAGCCCAAACTTGATTCCTTGACCATGGAAGTGGAGAAACTGACAGCGATGTCTCCAAATGCTTATCAAGCCTTGAGACAGAGATGGCACAAGGTTTCCAGTTAATAATACCCCGCCACTAGCTCCCAGTGTGGCGCCTCGGCCAGCTCAACTCCAAAGTATGTTTTGCTATAATTGTGGGAAGGATGGGCACATGAAAGGAATGCGGTCCCCAAAAGACACTGACAAAGTTGCATATAGGCTACAAGGAGAGCTTCAGAGAAGAAATCAGTGGTTAAGAGGTGCACGAAATGATCCCAGTGAGGGCACCAAAAATGCTAACTCCGTCCTTTTGTGGTGAGGTCAGTTGCCCAGGCCCCCACTACCACCTCTCCAGACTGGTCCAGAATAGTGGGTCCCTCCATGGAGACCACTGTAAAGGTGAATGGAGTGTCTACAAGAGCTGTATTAGACAGTGGCTCCCAAGTGACAATTATGTTCCAAGATTGGTATCAGAAGCATTTGTCAGACATACCCTTACAACCATTAGAAGGACTGCAAGTATGGGGGTTAAGTGAGAAGGCCTACCCCTATTCCGGGTACATCCAATTTGGCTGTCTTTCCCCACCTCCGTGGCTGGAGTGGCCGAACAAGTAGAGACCCTAGCCTTGTGTGTCCCCCACTGGACTGGATGGTGTCCCTTTGTTGATTGGAACAAATGCTCATATGTTCGGAAGGCTGGCACAGTTGTGTTATGAAAACAGGGGTCAAAGACTAGTAGAGCTTTAAGAGTTCCGGCTTTAATTAAGAAGGCCTATGAGGCACAGAGATGCTGAAAAAATAGAACCAGAGGAACCGTCGGATTTGTATGGAAGAAGGATCCTGAGTCTCTGATCCTGGCGCCAAATGCCCAGTGTACCTTCAGGGAGAGGTCCGTATAAGAAAGGATGTTAAGAATAAAATATTAATGTTGGATGCACCAGGCATGGAAATTGCCAGAGGGACTGCTAGTCAAGCCTAGTATTTGCCCGCTAGAGCCCATGCTTATGCCAGAAGGGTAATGGTCCAAGTTCATAATGTGTCTGAAAGAGACATTCGAGTAAATAGAGGTTGCATCCTGGCTAATGTGCATTGTGCAGACACTGCAGTGCTACCCAGCAGCAAGAGTTCAAGGAAGAATGACAGAGTAACGCCTGACTTGTTTGATTCGCGACTCCCGCTGCCAGCTGAATGGAAAGTGAGGATCAGTGAGAAGCTTGCCCAGAGAGACCAGGTGTTTCTTTAAAGGAATGGGACATAGGATGCGTGCAAGGAGCTGAGCACAATATCCGGCTGCATGACGAAAGACCATTTCATGAGAGGTCTCGCGCCTGGCACCTGCTGACATAGATGATGTGAGACGGCATCTGCAAGAGATGTTAGCTGCTGGTGTAATACAAGAATCCAGAAGCCCTTATGCTCCCCATTTTGGTAGTGAGGAAAAGAATGGGCAGTAAGGATGTGTGGATTATAGCACCTTAAACCGGCGGACTATCCCTGATCAGTACACAATGCCCGCATTCAGGATGCTTTGACTGCCTAAGCAGGAGCAAGTGGTTCTCTGTGTTGGATCTGAGTGGGTACTACAGATCCCGGTATTCTAGAGGACCGTGAGAAGACAGCCTTTATCTGTTCGCTAGTTCTATGTGAATTCATGAGGATGTCTCAAGGGAGCCCAGGTGCCCCAGCCACTTTTCACATTGATGGAGCGTGCAGTGGGGGACAGAACTTACTAGAGTGCCTGGTATACCTAGATGATGTTATTGTGTTTGGCAGCTCAACTGGAGGAACATGAGAGCAGATTATTTAAGGTATTGGACCGACTGGAGGACTTTGGCCTTAAACTGTCCATTGATAAGTGTCAATTCTTTCAAACATCAGTAAAGTATATGGGACACATAGTATCCACCGAGGAATAGAGACCACCCAAGTAAAGTTGAGGCCTTGACTCACCTGGCCACAGCCCAAAATCTAAAAGAACTGCAAAGATTCCTGGGATTCTGTGGTTATTATCGGCGTTTCATCAAGGACTATTCAAGAGTGATCCGCCCTTTACTTAACCTTACTCAAGGGTATCCCCCAACCCACAAAAAATACCAAAAGTCAGCGTCCCTCAAGACTGAAAGAGTGTATTTTCGTCCGAGTGAAGTATTTGGGGCCCGCTGGACTCCTGATTGTGAGACTGCTTTTCATGAGATCATATATCAACTTACCCATGCTCCAGTGCTGGCCTATGCTGATCCAAGAAAACCTTACGTCCTGCACACTGATGCTAGCTTGCAAGGGTTGGGGGCTGTGTTGTACCAAGAGCACGAGAATGGCCTGAGACCAGTGGCCTTTGCCAGTAGAAGCCTGACCCCATCCGAAAAGAACTATCCTGTACATAAGTTAGAGTTCCCAGCTTTGAAGTGGGCTATTGTTGACCAATTCCATGAGTACTTGTATGGGGCTAAAATACTAGTAAAAACTGACAATAATCCTTTGACCTATGTGCAGACCTCAGCTAAGTTGGATGCCACTGGCCATAGGTGGCTTTCTGCATTATCTACATATGACTATGCTCGAATACGAGCAGGTCTGAACCACATAGATGCTGATGCTCTTCCGGAGGCCTGTTCCTCAGAATGATTGGGTCAGATTGGCAGAACCTGACATTCGGGCACTCTGCGGAAGTTTGACAAGGAGGAACAAATGTCCACGGACGCTGTGGACTGCATGGTGGATTGCTTGGGACCCTCAGAATTGCATGCCTGCTGCTTATTGCCACTTTTCTGCAATAGACATTGGTGCACTGCCTCAGCTGGACAATGACAGTATTCAGCGGCTCAACTCCGCGATCCCATGATCAAATCAGCTTTAGAAGCCCCTATGCAGGAAAAGATGTGTCCAAATTACGCCCACTGATTTGAGAACTGCACTGTTATACAAAGAAGGTCCTAAGTTGAAACTGATAAATAAACTGTTAAACAGAGAAACAGTAGACAGAGGGGACAAGTAGACAACAACAACTGGTGCTGCCCACTGCCTTTCGAGACTCAGTATTGAGGTCCTTGCACAACCACATGGGGCACCTTGGTATAGACAGAACACTTGACTTGGTGAGATCCAGATTCTATTGGCCTAAGATGGGGGCTGATGTGGAGCAACACATTCGGAACTTGTAGTCGCTGGTTTACAGAGGAAAGTTTGCTCCAGAGGGCTGCCCCTTGTTAACATAACCACCAGTGCACCCATGGAGCTGGTCTGTATTGATTTTCTGAGTTTGGAGTCAGATCAAAGAAATATCAGTAATGTGCTGGTGGTCACTGACCATTTCACGAGATATGCCCAAGCTTTCCCCACCAAAGACCAGAAAGCATCCACTGTAGCCAAAGTACTTGTAGAAAACTTTTGTTCACTATGGGGTCCACAAAGAATCCATTCTGATCAAGGAGAGACTTTGAGAGTCGTCTGATCAAAGAGATGCTTTCTCTGTGGGGAGTGCGAAGTCCAGAACCACTCCTTACCACCCCCAGGGGACCCACAGCCTGAACGCTTCAACCGCACTTTGCTAGATATGCTAGGCACCCTGCACCCAAAGGACAAGCCTAGATGGAGCCAACAAATTAGCACCCTGGTACATGCTTATAACTGCACCAAAAGTGATGCCACTGTTCTCCCCTACCGCCTGATGTTTGGAAGAGAAGCTCGACACGGTAGATGTGTGTTTTGGGTCTCTCCTGATGGGGTTCAAGCTGACAACCATTTACAGTATGTGCAAAAGTTAAAGGCCCAGCTAACTCATGCGTACTCAACTGGCTCAAACCATGGCTGCCAAAAGAAATCTGGCCAACAAAGAAAGGTATGATAAAAGGTGAAAGCACAGGAACTCCAGGAGGAGATCGGGTATTGCTAAGAAATCTGGGACTGCATGGCAAGCACAAGATTGCTGACAGATGGCACCATCTCCCTCACATTGTAGTGGGCAAACTAGATGATCTGCCAGTGTACAAAGTAAGGCCTGAGAATAATTCAAAGATGTAAAAACAATGCATAGAAATCATTTACTGCCCATTGGACAAATCTTGATTGAGTCTGAGCCCCAGAAGATGCCCTGCTGGACCAGTGACTAGAGCTGCTGCTAAGAAAGATCAAGAAAGTCTGCACCTACAGAAGCAGAGTTAAAGTGTTCCCTCCACAAGTCCCAGTTGAGCATGACTGTCAGTCCATATCAGAAGAAAGTGAGAGTGACTTTGAATACTATCCTTCTTACGAACTGAGTCAATTGTTGGGGCAATCCCTAGTCAATACTGGAAATGAGCTGGGCCTTCTGGACTGTCTAAGCCCCTGATTTCGTCCCTGGAGCCAATGCTCCCAGAAAGTGAAGTGCAAAGCATCAGATCAGATGAAATGGAATCATTGTGCATGGTTGAACTGTTTGAGTTTCAGGGAGGAAAATGATGGATTGGGTCAAACTGGTGATACACCGAACAAGAAGAGTATTTTGAGTGCCCTGACAGTCCACTGCCAGTGTCCGAAAGCTCTCCATGTGAGCTGAATGTTGTGGACTCAGAAACTGTAACTCCTGGAGCTGAAAGTGCCCAGTTCTAGCCTCTCTACCCCCATGGAGACTCCCCTGACAAGTGAGGACAATGCTGAAAATGAGGCTCAGAGTGCAGAGACTGTAACAGTTCACCCTAGAAAGACTGGTCAAGCTGTAAAGCCTGTGATGCACCTCAGTTATGATTTTCCTGGGAGACCTGTGGACTTGCCTCTCAATGTTGTCCATAAATGAGTGTATGTGTCCCCGAGCTCATTGCCCAAACTGAGCGTCAGTGCTAACTCCAAGTTACTTGTGTTGCCCTCCAAGTATGGTGCCCTTGCCCCGTCCAGCCCCAAGGTAACTGATAGGGAAGGGCCCCCTCTCTTCAGGTTTCATGTACAAGAGGTAATAACTTGAGTTATGGTACAATGTGTGTAATACTGTGTAAAGAGGACGACTGCAATGTTTCAGAAATGTGTTCTTGGTAAAATGATATATTGACTGATGATTACATGTGTGAGCCTAATGCAAATGTATATGGTTGCAGTTAAAACTTATGGGTACTTGCTATGCGACGCTAAGCTTTCCCAGGCCAGGAAGGGTGTAACCCCTGCAAATGGGGTTCCCAAAGACTTCCAGGAGCTTGCTTGAATGCTGCAAGCCTGAATGGTGTTTCTGCTTAGCCATTTATCAGTGAGTGTTTTAGAGCCTCTGGTACTGTCTTTTAAGAGCTGTCTGTTTGCAGACATAATTAGTTTGTATGGGGACTGTGTGCTTTCTGCTTGAGTACCACTGAACTGCTGCCAATTCACTCCATTTTGCAGTCACTAGAGTGCAAAGGAACCTATCTGAAAGGTGTAACTGTTTGCCAGAAATCATTTAGAGTAATAATGAAATTACAGTTTGTCTAACCTGCTTTCTTTGCAGTCAGAACTGTGTCTGCCTAGTTCCCCATTCTGGTTTTGAACTGCTGAACTGGACCAATCAGTGTGGGTAAGCTAGCTCTAAAATGGTGCCTTGGACGTAATCAGAACTTGACTCATAATCTGAGCCAGCCACAAGAGGATTGTATGGGCAGTGACTCTGGAGATGTAGTTTAGACTTGCTTTTTGGACCAACAGGAGCAGTCTATTGTGAGTGACAGCCAATCCAGTCAAGAACTGGGAGGAACTCAAAGGAAGTGCCGGTTTTGTCTGTTGGAGTTTCAGTTTAGCTCTGGCAGTGAAGGGAAAGGAACCCTGTGCTCCTTCAGTGCACAGTTTTAGTCAAAAACATGTGTAAGGTCCAGAGTTCCGGTCTGCAGCTTGTGTAACTGCTTGTTAGGACTGAATCCGTCCTGTGAAGAGAATCAAAGGATATCTGAAGAGTAGAAACCAGGCTCACCCTGTAGAAGACTGGAGAAATTACTGAATTGCACTCAGTCTGTCAGGAACTGAATCTGCTGTGTGTTCTCCCGGGTATTGTGCAGTAATTGCGATCGGGATAGAGAAGCAGCCTGCCTGGTATAGTACTTTCTGTTTTACCATATAAATGTGTGAAGAGGCTTATGTACCTCAAGTGAATCCTGCTGCCATTAAAGGACTTTTGCCTGTTACTGTTCACCATATAAATGTGTGAGGAGTCTCGTGGAGCTCAAGAGTAGCCCTGCTGACATTGAAGGACCCTATCTTGTTTGGAGGTCGTGAGTACTAATTCAGGGTCGCTCCCTGTTGAATTGCCACATTGAATCCAAATGGAATCACTGTACTGCTGACTGTTTAAACTAATTTTTCTGTTCTCTGTGGGAAAGGGCCCCTACCAGCTGCCACGGTTTGGACTAGCCACTAGGGCTTGGGTACCCAGGGACAGTAACTGGTAGGGATAGGCCTGTGCACAGAGCCATAGGTAGATGAGTAGAGTGATAAGCTAATTACCCCCTGATGAAGACTCATTAGTGAGTCGAAGCGCTGGGGAGCGTTTTGCGCTTTTGTTTCTGTTGTATGTGGATACCTGTGGTCCGTTTGACTTAAATAAATTCAATTGGCATTAAGCATTGCGTCTCGGACCAGGAATTCTTTCTGAATATACAGGTTTTGGAGTGCTGGGTAGGCTGTTTTGATAAGCTAATTAACCTGATTTCCCCCTGTCCTTGTTATATCCCCCTAAATAAATCAGAGCTGCTTGTTTCAGCAAAGTTATACTGCCTGAGGTAATTGTCTATGTTAAAGTACTGTACTGTGATTGTTGCACTGTATCTTATTTCACAGGAGGTCCCAGTGCCGGAATCAGTCCTGGGGGTAAGTGTATACTGTGAAGGTAATTCTGATATATTGTGTGGGCCACTAATGGGAAGAAAGGGGGGTTGCAGTGTCCCAGAGGGCTGTGACCAAGTTAGTTTAACTATTGCAAACCCTGACCTCTGGGTGGAGGCACCCGCCATTGGATCCAGGCCCCTCAACCTGTTAGTGGCAAATCAGGCAGGGGTAGTAGCCCCTGGGATAGCGCCATCTAGGGGTTACATCTTGGAGGCTCTTCCTTTGAGTTCCTCCCAGTTCTTGACTGGATTGGCTGTCACTCACAATAGACTGCTGCTGTTGGTCCAAAAAGGCGCCGAAGTCTAAACTACATCTCCCAGAGTCACTGCCCATACAATCCTCTTGTGGCTGGCTCCAGATTATGAGTCCAAGTTCTGATTCGTCCAAGGCACCATTTTAGAGCTAGCTACCCCACACTGATTGGTCCAGTTCAGCAGTTCAAAACCAGAGTGGGGAACTAGGCAGACACAGTTCTGACTGCAAAGAAAGCAGGTTAGACAAACTGTAATTTCATTATTACTCTAAATAATTTCTGGCAAACAGTTACATCTTTCAGATAGGTTCCCTTGCACTCCTAGTGACTGCAAAATGGAGTGAATTGGCAGCAGTTCGAGTGGTACTCTAGCGAGAAGCACACAGTCCCCCCATACAACTAATTATGTCTGCAAGCAGACAGCTCTTAAAGAGACAGTACCAGAGGCTCTAAAAACACTCACTGATAAATGGCTTAAACGCCAAACACCATTCAGGCTTGGAGCATTCAAGCAAGCTCCTGGAAGTCTTTTGGGAACCCCCATTTGCAGGGGGGTTACATCTAATTTGGCGGTCACCCAATCGAAGAAAGCTATGCGATTTGTCAGGCATGATCTTCCTGCCATGAATCCATGTTGACTGGGGTCTTGGAGGTTGTTCTTGTCCAGGTAATCAACTATGTCTTGTTTAATCTATGTTTCCATCAGTTTGCACACCACTGAGGTCAGACTAATGGGCCCGTAGTTTCCAGGCTCCTCTTTGCTCCCACTCTTATGCAGGGGGATTACGTTGGCATTTTTCCAATCCTCCAGGACTACCCCAGTCTGGAGGGAGAGGTTGAGCTGGGCCCAGCCGCTACACTGTAAGACTGAACGCTTGCGCGGTGGGTGCCGTAGTGGGAGTTGGGACCAGGAGAGGGCAGCATCGGCGGACTGTGAGTGAGGCAGGAGCCACTTGGAGTTGGGGCCAGCACAGAGGAAAGTGAAGGCAGGAGCAACTCGAGTCAAGGGGAAGAGCAGAAGCCAGCTTGCAAGCTGGAGATAGTTGGGGGCAGCATGGCTGAAAGCCGTAAGAGAGAAGAGGGATTTTTGTCCTGTGCACCCTCCCCAGCTCCAACCTCTATTAAATGGTCAAGGTGGGAGGAGTCAGAGGCATGGAGCAGCAAAGAGCCAAGGGATGGAGAGTAATAGAAGATGCCACCTTCGTGGGAATGGAGATCAAAGCTACCTGGACTTTGGGGACGCTGGCTGAAGGCAGAGGGTGAGTCTGTCTGGCGATATTTTGTCTACAGGTGGTGAGGGAGAGAGAGAGAGAGAGTGAAATCTTGAGCTGCATCTTGGCATAGACAATGTATTCGTAGTGTAAGTTGTATTTGTAGTGTAAGTTGTATTTGTAGTGTAAGTTGTATTTGTAGGGTAAGTACCTTGGTGGAAAGGCATCTCAGGCAGGGACTAGAGGAAAGAGAAAGAAAGAAAGGGGGGGAAAAGGTGGACTGCATACTTCTCTTTCTTACTGTCCTGTATGTTTATTTTTGTGGGGCAGGGCTAAGTAAGAAAGCACAACTAGTACTGGTTAAGTGTATTAAGAACACTACATTTGTTTGCATTGTCCTTTCCGGTTAGTTAAAATAGTACTGGTTAATTTATTGTCAATACTGTATCCGTTTGCATTACCCTTTCCTGTTAGTTAAATCTGCTTAAGCATTGGTAGAATAGTGGGCTGTAACGGAAGGGGGGCATCAGTTTGGATTAACATTTTGTGGAAGCTTGGAGGGTGTCCAATCTGTCATAGGCTGAGAAGGCTCAAGGAGGAGGAGGTGAAGTGGCTTGTTAGAGAGTTGGAGAGGATGGGAGGAGGGAAGGGGGCTGTTGGGGCACGTAGGCAACCCCCAGAGGGTAACATGAGGGCACCACATGGAAGGAGCTTCAGGACGAGGGAGGGGATGGGAAGGGTGTGCAGGAGCAAACCAAACAGAAGACCAGGCTCTGTAGGGAGGGCCATAATAGGGAAGAAAGAGCCAATGCACAGCAAGGCAGTGGGAGCAGATAATAGGTTTGCAGTCCTGGCGACATTGGTGGAGGAGGAGGGGGGGGACAATCACCAGGAGGAGGCAGGAGAGGGGAAGGGAGAAGGAACAAGGGGCAGAAGTAGGTCGGCGAAGGGAGCCAAGGGTAATGGGAGGAGGGGCACAGCTGGAAGGATGGACGAAGGGAGTAGAAAGGAAGGAGAAGAGAACAGAGGAGGGAGGGAGGGAGGATGGTATAGGCAGAGGGAGGAGGGTCCAGGAGGTTGGGAGGAAGTGGAGGATAGGAATAGAGCAGGAGGAGGGGAGGGAAATGGATCAGTGGTGGGGAGGCATTGGGGGAAGGGCAGAGAAACAAAGGGCAGACTCAGAGACCAATTACCATGATAGTAAGGTGGGGGCGGGAACAAGGTATGATGAGGGGGGGTACTAGTACTGGGGATTGCATACTAAAAGAGATAAGATGGGGCAGTAAGGGAGAAGACACAGTCGTATATGGGTGGAGTCCATACCTGGGTTAACTGCGGGCAGGGCAGTCAATTCTGAAGTGCACAAGAAAGGGTAGGAGGAAGCCGCATCTTGTGGTGCACATGGGTATGAACAACTTGGCGGGGGAGATGGTGGAAGTTGTAAGGGAGAGGTTCGAGGAACTGGGTAGGGTGTGTGAGGAACTGGGGAAATCAATGGCCTTCTCGGAGGTGCTCCCAATGCCGTGTGTGAGTATGGTGAGGAAAGGGAGGATTAGGGAGTTCAACACATGGCTGGGAGAATGGTGTTGATCTAAGGGGTACAGATTAGTGGGGGGCTTGGGACGAACCTGGGACAACGGCGATCTATATGCTGGAGATAGGGTTCTGCAAATACCACTCTACTTCTACCTCGCTGCTTCAGATCACAGACTCGATCCTGACTGGGATGTATTGCGGACACATCATTACTGCCATCTTTATTGATCTTGCTAAAGCATTTGACACGGTTTCCCATTCCCTCCTACTCTGTGCCCTGTCATCCGCTGGTCTGTCTGAACACACCGTAAAATGGTTCCATGCTTATTTAAACTGCCGCACACAATTGGTAAAAATCTCCGACTCCATCTCCCCATCTCTACCTATTTGCATTGGTGTCCCCAAGGGGTCTATACTGGGTCCGATCCTTTTCTCCATTTTCCGGAATGATCTTCCATCCTTCTGTACTTCATCTTCTATACATATGTATGCTGATGATACAGTTCTTTTTTCCTCAGGGCCATCGCCCTTGGATGTTGCCTCCAAGCTCCAACAGGACTTCAATAATGTCCAGGCTTGGTTTCAATCCCATCACCTCTTTCTAAATGCTAAGAAAACAGTGACCATGATGCTAAGCACCATTCAGAGACTAGCTAGGCTACCAAGTCTCCCCGTCCTCACCACTCTTGATGAGACAACTATCGAGGCTACAGCTTCTTTCAGGTATCTGGGCATCTGGCTGGATCAACATCTCACTTTTTCGGACCATATTGAAGCCATAATGAAAAAGCTTCGACCCAAACTCAGTGCCTTATATAGAAATCGCTCCTGCCTCCTGCTCCAGGCAAGGCGCGAACTGGTCCAAAAGATGATTCTCCCAATTATCGACTACTGTGATGTCATCTATTGCTCTGCTCCCGCCACTTATTTAGCTAAACTGGATACCCTTTTCAACTCCTTCTGCCGCTTTGCCCTTGATGTACCTCCCCTAACCCACCACTGTCACCTTTACCACGCCTTAGCTTTCCCATCTCTAGCAAATAGGCGGCTGCATCACTGCACTACGTTCGTCTCAAACTACTGGCTTGGTACCCTCCCTCCTTATATTACCTCCTCCCTTTCCTCTCCACCCTCTGTCTCTCCCTTCCTCAGATCCCATGACCACAGAACCCTGTCAGTTCCCCAGAGATATACCACACGTGGCCAGTCCTCTTTTTCCTACCGTCTCCCAAGTTTATGGAACTCTCTCCCTACCTAAATCCAATTTCCTCCTCACCTGGATCACTAAATAAAGCACTACAAAATTTCCTCTCTGTCAGTTGTACCTGCCCTTAACCCTCCCCCATCCCTCCTAGGTCTACACCTGTCTTTTGACCCCCCTTATCTAAGCATGTCCTAATACTTTGCTGACAACCTGGAGGTCTAACCATATACTTCTCGCAGCCCTCTCATATTCTAAAGCACTTAATCTTGCTGTTCACTAAATATTTGTGCAATCTGTTCTCGGATGTCAGTCTCTGTCCAGGACAATTGTTATTTTATTGTGTACTAAATCTCAAGTGGTATTAGTCCCTTAAACTTATAAACAAACGGCTACTGCAAAGTGACAATTCTTGCCCCATCTGTTTTACCTCTTCTATAATGCTATAGTAGCTTTTTGTATACACTATATAATAATTGCTCATCTTCTAAGACTACCACATATTGTTATCTAATTATTTTGTAAATGATGTCTTATATGTCTTATGTATCAATTACTTGTACGATCTTCTGTGTTTTACATATCCCACTCCCTCTCCCCCGGGTCGTACCGTGAGACGAGCAGCTTGTTGCTCAGTGTACCCTGCCTGGTGAAACTTTTCAATAAATAAATAAATAATAAATAGATAGACTACACAGGCGGGGAGGGAAGGGGATTATTAAAACAGGGGATAAAGAGGTACATAGCAGCAAAGGTGAGTTTAAACTAGGTTGGAGAGATGGCAAGTGGACAGCTGGTAGGCAAGGAACCCAGAGAGGGAAGCCCAACGAGCTTATCCCCCAAGACAACAGGGGAGGAGTCAGGGTAGAGGCACGGGGGAGGAAGGGGGAACCCAGGGTAAGGCAAGGAAGGATACAGGGTGGAAGGTGGTCACTTTGAATGCTAGGAGCCTAGGGAATATGTTAGCTGAGTTGCAGGCTCTCTTGACAGTGAGGAGGGTGGACATTGCGGCCATCACAGAAACGTGGGCTACCCAGGACCAGGACTGGGACATGATGATCCCAGAGTACAAAATATTCAGGAATGATAGGGCTAAAGGGAAAGGGGGCATAACAATCTATGTACGAGAAGGGATAAGGTGTACAAGGGAGGAGGAGGGGGAAGAAGGTAGAACTGAGGCCCTATGGATGCAGCTTCAGGACTCGAGAGGTAGGACACTGAGGACGGAGATAGTATACAGACCTCCAGCGTGAGAAGAGGACCTGGACAGACAGCTGACTGGGCAAATAGGAAGGGGAGCACAGTGGTGGTGGTGGGGGACTTCAACCTACCTGGGGTGGAGTGGAGCACTCCAGCTACCACGAGTGTGAGGGAGCAGGTCATACTAGAGACCTTTCAGGACAGCTTCCTGGAGCAGTTGGTACAGGAGCCTACTAGATTGGATAGGACTCTGGACCTGATACTTTCAAATGGGGAGACTGTAAGGGATCTGGGAGTAGAGGACCCATTGGTTGGGAGTGACCACCACTCAGAGTGGTTCATGCTTAGTTTGAGTAGGGAGACGGAAGTAACAGAAATCAGGGTGATTGATTTTAAAGGGGCAGACTTCAGTAGGATGGGGGAAAGTTTGAGTAAGTACCTGGCAGGCATTCATGAGGACATGGATGCCAGTCAAAAGTGTGATATTATTAAAAGAGGTCTGATGGAGGCCACTGGGGCGTGGACAAAGACACAGAGTAAGAAGAGAAGGGCAAAGAAGCCCAATTGGTTGACTCAGAAAGTCATGGAGGGGGTAAGGGCCAAGAGAAAGGTATTTTGGAAACTCAAGAAATCGGGGGGAGGGGGGGTGAAAAGGAAGAGTATACAAAGAAGTCCAGGGAGGTTACCAGGCTGGTCAGAGCAGCCAAGGCCTCAAGAAAATTGAGACTAGCACAGGATATTAGGGAAGGAGAAAAGGACTTCTTCAAATATATTAGAGAAAGAAGGAAGAACAAAGACCAGATTGTGAGGATTAGAAAGGACGGAGGGTGGGTGGAGAAGGCAGGGAACAAGCAAAGGCATTAAATGCATACTTCTGTTCAGTGTTCACAAATGGGAAAGGGGGGCAGATAACCCAAAAGGGGTAGAGATGGTAGTGGAGGGCTGGGGGTGACTGACATAGGGATTGCAGAGGACAGGATTCTGGAAGGATTAAGGGTGGACAAGGCAGGACCAGATGGCATTCATCCTAGGGTACTCAGAGAGCTGGCGGAGATCCTGGCAGGGCCACTGACTGACCTGTTCAATACCTCCCTGGACACAGGATGTGTACCACAGGACTGGAGGATGGCCCATGTGGTGCCCATTCACAAAAGTGGCCCCAGGGATGAGCTGGGCAACTACAGGCCAGTGAGTCTCACAATGATTGTGGGGAAACTCATGGAGACAATCCTAAAGAAGTGGCCACTGACCTTCTTGGAGGACAATGGTCTCTATGATGGTCATCAACATGGGTTTGTGTCTGGCAGATCCTGCCGGACTAATCTAATTGAGTATTAAGATTGGTGACCAGGAAACTGGACAGGGGCCATGCGGTAGACGTCCTGTATTTAAACTTCAGCAAGGCCTTTGATTCCATGCCGCATGGGAGGCTGGGGAGGGGGGAACTGGAATACATAGGGGTGGGAACAAAGATGGTCAATTGGATCGTCAATTGGCTGAATGGAAGGCAGCAGAGCATTGTGGGAGGGAGCTCTCTTTACCAAGGGAAGTGACAAGTGGGGTGCCACAGGGATCGGTGCTGGGACCAGTGTTGTTTGGGATATTCATAGTTGATATCTCACATGGGGAATGGAGTAGGATCAGTCTGTTCACAGACAATATTAAGATGGGAGTTGTGGTAGATGACATTGAAGGCTGGAAGGGGCTGCAGAAGGAGGCTCTGGTTACCAATTGGTTCCTTCAGCTTGCATCTGTGTTCTCCTAAACCAAACCAAAATCTGTTTTCCTCGCTGACATATACCAAAAAAGCTGCAATCACCTATGTGCCTGACTGCTAGTATCCTTATCTTTCTGCTCATAGTGTTAAAATTAGGAAAACTATGTGATTACACTCCCCTCTGTGGTTGTGCCAGCTCCTCCCATGAGCTGGAGCACCTTGTACTGTTATGAACTGTTGTAACACTGAGTACTTAAGTGCAGTAATTGTATATATTTGTATTATTTTTCCCTACTGTGAATACCTCTGTATGTACTGTGTTACTTGGCCCGGATTTAACTAGGTCCATCTTGTAAATGAGCTTGCTCAATGATGCCCGTCTGGATAAATAAAGATTTTAATTGATTTGATTGATTGATGCACGGCAGCTGGGGTTCAACGCCAAGAAGTGCAAGGTACTGCACTTTGGAGCTAGAAACCAGGGGAGGAGCTATCAGCTGGGAGGAGTACAACTGGGCAGTAATGAGGAAGAAAAGGATCTGGGGGTGATTATAACAGGCAGCATGAACAACTCGGCCTAGTGCAGGAAGGCGGTGGCAAAGGCCAATAGGATGCTAGAGTATATAGCAAGGAGAATCTCCTCCAGGAATAGGGAGGTGATCCTTCCACTGTACATGTAACCCCCCTACAAATGGGGGTTCCCAAAAAGTCTTCATTGAGCTTGCCTAAATGCTCTCTGCCAGGCTGGTGTCCTGCGTTTTAGCAGTTTAAATGTGATTAACAGAGCCTGTATAGCCTTCATGTACTGTCTCTTTAAGAACTACCTGATTGCAGCCTAAGTAATCCGAGAGGGAGCTCTGTTGAAAGACGTAACTATTTGCTGAAAATCATTTAGAGTGATAATGATAATGTAGTTTGTCTAACCTGCTTTCTTTGTAGCAAGGACTGTTTGTTTTGCCTCCACTATCTTGGTCCTGGACTGCAAATTGGACCAATCAGTTCTGGTGGGACCTAAAATGTAGCCGGACTACAGGAGCTGTCTGGAGTCAAAATCTGTAGGAACTGTAGTTTGGAGCTTTTTGCGCCTTTTTTGCAACTGAAAGGGGAGCTCTTGCTTTGACTAACAGCCAAATCAGCCAACTGAATCTTTTGGATCTTGGGGAAGTCCCGGGCTGCTTGCAGTTTTCAGTTAGTTCTGAGCTGGGAAGTGAAATGAGAAGAGCTCAAGTGTATTTTGGACAGCAGTCCCGAGTGGATTCGCATGGGAAAACTGTGAAAGAGCTGAGTTTTTGGCTTGCATGTCTGCCAGCTGCTCCTGAGAGGGAGAGAAGAGAATTATTTTGGACTAAATCCAAGTTTGTGTGACTAAAGTAAACTACTGAAGTGGGCCAGGCTCAACCTGAAGAAGACCAAAGATTTTGCTGAATGCGATCGGCCTGTCAGGAGTTACAGCTACCCCTAAGCTCCCAGTGTGTGCAGAGACTTTGTGATTGTGACTGCAGAGCGCTTTGCCTGGTACAGTAGAATTCCCATACATGTAAATGTGCTATGAGCTGCTAGTGGGTTGTGAGTTAGTTCCCCACTGTGTGAACTGTGTTCTGCTTGCTGGAAGCTGTATCCAGCCCAAAATGGATTGCATCGGAATTTGTCTCCATGTGGTCTGGGCCTTGCAGACTGGCCCAGCCAGACTACCCACTGCACAGAGAAGCCATCGACGAGAGACCTGCCTGGGGATCATCCCCCTGCTCCAGGCTTGAACAGGAACGATGCCTCTGCGACTCATGTGGGCCCTGCTTCTCCTGGCATTCCAGATCAACCACCTGCAGTCTCGATTTTCGTCAGCCTACGCCAGTCTTGGGTCATGAGTAAATACCAGGGTAGCTCCCTGCAACAACAGCTTAATCTGAGTGTGTCATCTGATTGTCTTGTTGTTTCGTTTCCTTTACGAACTGAGCCCTCTGGCTCCGGATTACAAATATTGTGTACTGTGCATGTTATGTTTTCCATCACAGGGCCCCAACCAACTGCAGCCCCAGGCAACAGTCCTGGCTAGCCCATCTCTTCTCCACCTGAGTACCCAGAGGTGTGACTGTGTGGGGGGACTCAAGGTGTATGCATAACTGCTTGATTGAAATAACCTTTAAGCTAATTAACCTGATTTTGCCCCTTCCTTGTTCAAGTCCCCTGAATAAATCAGATCTAACTTTTTCTGCATGTAATCTGACTGTGGTTCCAGTTTGTGCTTAAAGTACTGTACTGTTGCTATTTGCTGTGCATAACCTTGTTTTACAGGGGGTCCCCAGGGTCGAGCCAGAGGAACCAGCCCTGGTGGTAAGTGCAAACAGTGTGGGTACTTGTGTGGTGTACCAGGGATATCGTGAAAGTGATTATTGTACAGTGTTCAGGCCACTAGAGAGGAAAGAGGGGGGTTACAGTGTCCCAGAGGGCTGTGCCCAGGTTAGCTTGACCACTACCAACCCTGACCTCCGGGTGGAGGCACCTGTTTCAGAACTCAGGCCCCTTAACCTGCTACTAGCCAAGCAGGCAGGTGTAGTAGCCCTTGGGATAGCGCCACCTAGGGGTTACATACAGGTCTCTGGTAAGGCCTCATCTGGAGTACAGCGTGCAGTACTGGCACCGGTTCCTGAAGAAGGACATAAAGTTGTTGGAGGGGGTGAAGCATAGGGTGACAAAGATGATCCAGGGACTTGAGGGAAAGTGCTATGAGGAGAGATTAGAAGAGCTGAACATGTACTCCCTAGAGCAGAGGAGGGATGGGTGGATATGATCGAAACATCTAAATACCTCAAGGGAATAAATAAGGTTAATACAGAAGGGACTTTCCAGCTCAGAAGAGGGAGGGATACGAGAGGACATCAGTTGAGGTTGAAGGGGGAAAAGATTCAGGAGGGAAATTAGGAGGCATTTTTTCACAGAAAGGGTGGCGGACAGGTGGAATGCTCTGCCCGAGGGGGTGGTGTCCTGTAGAATGGTGGGTGGCTTTAAGAGGTTGGGACAGGGTGGGGGGTTATGATGAAGAGGGGTGGGGAGGGTGGGGTTTTGATGAAGAGGGGTGGGGAGGGTGGAGCAGTTGCAAGGTGAGGGGCTAGCTGCTCAATCGAGCAGACTCGCTAGACATAAGGCCTGCTTCAGCTGGGGTTTTCATATGTTTGTATGATCCAAGGGTGAATCTCATCTGTGTCGGGTGATTATGTTCATTTAGACTTTCAAGAACTTCCATGATTCTTTTAGTGGTCAAAGCTTGAGTTCCAATAACTTCTGGTTTGCTCGAAATGCCACTTACTGGCATGGCCCATCCCGTCCCCTGGTAAAGACTGAGCAAAAGAATTTGTTGAGAATTTCTGCCTTTTGGGTATCCTCTTTAACTATTGTCTCACTGTCCTTTAGTTTCACTACCCCTTGTGAAGTCTCCCTTTTTCCAGGATGTATCTAAAAACTGCTTGCTCCCATTACTGACGTTGTCAGCCATGCTAAGCTCTGCGCTTGCCTTGGCTTCTCTTATGGCGCTTTTGGCTTTTTTTGCTTAATTCCAGATAGCAGATCTATTAAAAAGGATTGTGTGGCAATAATGAAAGGGGTAGGGTTAAATGGTGGGGGTGGTAAGCAAGCAGACAAAACTCTTCTGCATCTGCTACTTGTATTAAAACCTGTTAACCCTGGGCAGTGTGGCATACTGATGTTTATTTTAGTTACATTCAGTGGTGAATCTAGGGGATGGTAAAGGTTGCGGCCGCACCCCCCCATTGTAACTTACTTGCTTGCTGCTGTTGTATTTCACTTTGTTGAAGAAGTCTGATTTTATTGATTCTACAAATGTTTATATGCAAAACTATTAATTACATTTGTATATTTTAAAACTGTAATGAAAAAGATTATAGCAGACAAGATAAAGGATTAATTTTTTTAAATTGCATATTAAGTATGCACACCACCCCGGTCCCCTCCATTGTTAAAATTCTGGATCTGTCATTGGTTGCATTACACATATATTATACTGGAATGCATTTAAGTGTAATTTACACTTCAGAGAAGGGACCTGCTACCCCAGTATCCCTAGTGTGTTGGGTCCACCACTGCCAAGTGCAGAGCTGGGAAAGTTTAAAAGAAACAGGCATCACAGTTGCAAATGATATTAGAAAATCACATAATGTCAGATCCATAACTTCAGCATCAGTAGCACTAGAAACAGCAACACAAATAAAAATAATAAAATTAATTTCATATAATGACGAACACAGATTTGCAGAACATTGCCCTCAGATTGTAACTTTCCATTTTACTTGTTCTTGTTTTGCCGTCAGACAGTGTCATCAAGTATTGTGCAACCAAGCTAAATTGAAGTAATGTCTACAGTATCTCCCGAAAAGAAGTTGCAGTATTCCTTAGCCCTAAGAGCTGTAAAATCACATGAACTAGCAAAACATAGGCCAAAATGTAATAACAACTCAGTAATGGTATCATTATTTATGTTTCACAGTGTCTGAGTTCAGCTCTCATTTGGAAGTGGTTATATCATGTTCTGGAACTCTGTGTGCCTCCAAAGCAAGTATCCAGTGTGTAGCACATTCCATTACTGTTTTCCAAGGTCGGTGACCTCCGTATTGAAGTTATGTATATCTTGCCATGACTGTCATGACAGTGTATAGCCCTGTAATAGTGATGTGAAAGCAGACCATAACTTAAACATCAGTCCATGGCCATTATACCCAATATACCAATAGTACCTGATTGCTCTTCAGTGTGTACCATAAAGTTCTATCTTTTAGTAATGTAGTATGACATCTCTAGTGAACATCTTTTTCTGAGATTGCAGTGGGAGAGCACGGCAGGGTGACCTGAGGATTACAGGGGTGCAATAACAGTATGGACTATACATATGTAACCCCCCTGCAAATGGGGGTTCCCAAAAGACTTCCAGGAGCTTGCTTGAATGCTCCAAGCCTGAATGGTGTTTGGCATTTAAGCCATTTATCAGTGAGTGTTTTTAGAGCCTCTGGTACTGTCTCTTTAAGAGCTGTCTGCTTGCAGACATAATTAGTTTGTATGGGGGACTGTGTGCTTCTCTGAGTACCACCGAGCTGCTGCCAATTCACTTCATTTTGCAGTCACTAGGAGTGCAAAGGAACCTATCTGAAAGATGTAACTGTTTGCCAGAAATTATTTAGAGTAATAATGAAATTACAGTTTGCCTAACCTGCTTTCTTTGCAGTCAGAACTGTGTCTGCTAGTTCCCATTCTAGTTTTGAACTGCTGAACTTGACCAATCAGTGTGGGGTAAGCTAGCTCTAAAATGGTGCCTTGGCCGAATCAGAACTTGGACTCATAATCTGAGCCAGCCACAAGGGATTGTATGGGCAGTGACTCTGGGAGATGTAGTTTAGACTTCAGTGCCTTTTGGACCAACAGCAGCAGTCTATTGTGAGTGACAGCCAATCCAGTCAAGAACTGGGAGGAACTCAAAGGAAGTGCCAGTTTTGTCGGTTGGAGTTTCAGTTGAGCTTTGGCAGTGAAGAAGGAAGGAGCCCTGTGCTTTTCAGTGTGCAGTTTTAGTCAAAAATGTGTATAAGGCCCAGAGTTCGGTCTGCAGCTTGTGTAACAGCTTGTTAGGACTGAATCCGTCCTGTGAAAAGAATCAAAGGATCTCTGAAGAGTAGAAACCAGGCTCACCCTGTAGAAGACTGGAGGAATTGCTGAAAATTGCACTCGGTCTGTCAGGAACTGAATCTGCTGTGTGTTCTCCCGGGTATTGTGCAGTAATTGCGATCGGGATACAGATGCTGCCTGCCTGGTATAGTGCTTTCTTTTATATAGATGTGTGAAGAGGTTTGTGTACCTCAAGTGAGCCCTGCTGACATTGAAGGACCCTATCTTATTTGGAGGTCATGAGTACTAATTCAGGGTCGCTCCCTGTTGAATTGCCACATTAAATCCAAATGGAATTACTGTACTGCTGACTGTTTAATTCTCCTTTTCTCTGTGTGAAAGGGCCCCTACCAGCTGCCACGGTTTGGACTAGCCACTAGGGCTTGGGGTACCCAGGGACAGTAACTGATAGGGATAGGGCCTGTGCACAGAGCCATAGGTAGATTATTAGAGTGATAAGCTAATTAACCTGATTTCCCCTGTCCTTTATATCCCCTAAATAAATCAGAGCTGCTTGTTTCAGCAAAGTTATACTGCCTGAGGTATTTGTCTATGTTAGAAGTACTGTACTGTGATTGTTGCACTGTATCTCATTTCACAGGAGGTCCCAGTGCGAACCAGACCTGGGGGTAAGTGTATACTGTGAAGGTAATTTGATATATTGTGGGCCACTAGTGGGAAGAAGGGGGTTGCAGTGTCCCAGGGCTGTGACCAGTTAGTTTAACTATTGCAAACCCTGACCTCTGGGTGGAGGCACCCGCATTGGATCCAGGCCCTCAACCTGTTAGTGGCAAATCAGGCAGGGGTAGTAGCCCCTGGGATAGCTCCATCTAGGGTTACATCTTGAGGCTCACCGCTGGATTGTGTGTCCTCTAGTGGCCATATTTACGAACCACTGTTAAGAAAAAATGGGTACCCGACAGAAGTGGCTGTGCACCGGCTGGTGGAGTGGTGAACTGGGAGGAGATCGACCCCAAAATGCTATGCTTATCCTGACATCCCCCTGTATCATTACGGACACTGTGCAGGGAGTACTTTCCAAGGTGGAAGGTTTACAAACCCTGTGGTGGTGGGTCAGCATGCTAATCTGCTCACCCACACTTTCCTGGCCCTAGTAGAGTTTAAGGATCCCATAGATAGCTCCAAAGTGCCACAGACCATTACCCCAGAGGAGCCCTCACTGCTTGGAGAGTGATAACTAAGGACAGAAGACCCGGGGGAATGAGCCCCACCACTATCTGAAACTTTTGAGGAGAAATTTGCTAAATGGTTGCTGGGGAAGGAAAACTGTGGAGGACTTGAAGAAACTATTCTTGCCACCTGGGGTGTTCCTCCCCAACACCTTCTCCCGCTCCAGTGCCCGTAATGGTGGCTGAACCAATGCAGACTCCAATTTCTGCACCTGCCATTAGTCACGACTCTTACCGAAGGTTGAGGATCTTCTCTGGCACCCTCCCAACCCCCCAAGGGGAGGATGACTGGGAGACCTGGATAGACTATGTTGCCCCCCAAGTGCTAGAATGGCAATGCTCGGAAGCCGAAAAGCGAAAGAGGGTTAGTGAGAGCCTCCGAGGTCCTGCTCTGGCTACCATTCGTGCTAAACGGGCCAGTAACCCTGAAGTGACTGCACAGGCCTATCTTGAGGCCCTGGAGAATGTGTATGGGAGCCCAGATTCTGATGAGGACCTATGGTGGAGAGTAAGAGATGCACAACAGTACCAAGGGGAGTTGTTGTCTGTGTATGTATCTCGGCTGGAAAAATTGTTGCAAGAATGCCTCAGAAAAGGTAGTTTGCCAGCGATTGAACTGGACCGAACCAGGCTGGACAGGATCCTAAGTCTGCCCCTTCTCAGAACTGCTGTTGCTTCAGTTACGCCTGGCAGATCGACTGGAATCCCCACCCTCCTATGATGAGTTAATGAGAGAAATTGGAGTTGAGAAAAGAGCGACCTCGGGAGGACCTGCACCAATAGCTGCGGCTACGACCCAAGTGACTGAGGATGACCCATCAAGTGAAGTTCAGGGGCAGAGGTTGGCAGTCAATTAGTGCTCTGACAAGGAAAAGATATGCCACAATGGGGCTGAACTGTTGAGAGAGATCCGAGAATTCAAAAACAGTCCCTTTATGAAGGCCACGCCTGCAAGTACAGGCCCTGACCTCTATCCGACTGCGTATCTGCTATGGGGTGGTGGTACCCACCCATGTATCTCCCATGATAACAGCTCCAAACTCAATTCCTTGACCATGGAAGTGGAGAAACTGACGAGATGTCTCCAAATGCTTATCACGCCAGAACAGAGATGGCACCCAGGTTTCCAGTTAGTAATACCCCGCCCTGGCTCCCAGTGTGGCGCCTCGCCAGCTCAAACTCCAGAAAGTATGTTTTGCTATAATTGTGGGAAAGATGGGCACATGAAAAGGGAATGCCAGTCCCCAAAGACACTGACAAAGTTGCATATAGGCTACAAGGAGAGCTTGAGAACAAATCAGTGGTTAAGAGGTACAAATGATCCCAGTGAGGGCACCAAAAATGCTAACTCACGTCCTTTTGTCAAGGTCAGTTGCCCAGGCCCCACTATCACCTCTCCAGACTGGTCCAGAATAGTGGGTCCTCCATGGAGACCACTGTAAAGGTGAATGGAGTGTCTACAAGAGCTGTATTAGACAGTGGCTCCCAAGTGACAATTATGTTCCAAGATTGGTATCAGAAGCATTTGTCAGATGTGCCTTACAACCATTAGAAGGACTGCATGTATGAGGTTAAGTGAAGGCCTACCCTATTCGGTATATCCAATTTGGCTGTCTTTCCCCACCTCCGTGGCTGGAGTGGCCGAACAAGTAGAGACCCTAGCCTTAGTGTGTCCCCCACTGGACTGTAATGATGGTGTCCTTTGTTGATTGGAACAAATGCTCATATGTTCGGAAGGCTGGCACAGTTGTGTTATGAAAACAGGGTCAAAGACTAGTAGAGCTTTAAGAGTTCCGCTTTAATTAAGAAGGCCTATGAGGCACAGAGAGATGCTGAAAAATAGAACCAGAGGAACCGGTCGGAATTGTATGGAAGAAGGATCCTGAGTCTCTGATCCTGGCGCCAAATGCCCAGTGTACCTACAGGGAGAGGTCCGTATCAGAAAGGATGTTAAGAATAAATATTAATGTTGGATGCACCAGGCATGGAAAATTGCCAGAGGGACTGCTGGTCAAGCCTCAGTATTTTGCCCTCGCTAGATTCATGCTTATGCCAGAAGGGTAATGGTCCAAGTTCATAATGTGTCTGAAAGAGACAATCGAGTAAATAGAGGTTGCATCCTGGCTAATGTGCATTGTGCAGACACTGCAGTGCTACCCAGCAGCAAGAGTTCAAGGAAGAATGACAGAGTAACGCCTGACTTGTTTGATTTCGGCGACTCGCTGCCAGCTGAATGGAAAGTGAGGATCAGTGAGAAGCTTGCCCAGAGAGACCAGGTGTTTTTTGAAGGAATGGGACGAGGATGCATGCAAGGAGCTGAGCACAATATCCGCTGCATGACGAAAAGACCATTTCATGAGAGGTCTCGACGCCTGGCACCTGCTGACATAGATGATGTGAGACTGCATCTGCAAGAGATGTTAGCTGCTGGTGTAATACAAGAATCCAGAAGCCTTTATGCTTCCCCATTGTGGTAGTGAGGAAAAGAATGGAACAGTAAGGATGTGTGTGATTATCGCACCTCAAACCGCGGACTATCCCTGATCAGTACACAATGCCCCGCATTCAGGATGCTTTTGACTGCCTAAACGGGAGCAAGTGGTTCTCTGTGCTGGATCTCCGAGTGGGTACTATCAGATCCCGATGGCCCAGAGGACCGTGAGAAAGACAGCTTTATCTGTCCGCTTGGCTTTATGAATTCATGAGGATGCTCAAGGATTTCAGGTGCCCCAGCCACTTTTCAACGATTGATGGAGCTGCAGTGGGGACATGAACTTACTAGAGTGCCTGGTATACCTAGATGATGTTATTGTGTTGGCAGCTCACTGGAGGAACATGAGAGCAGATTATTTAAGGTATTGGACCAACTGGAGGACTTTGGCCTTAAACTGTCCATTGATAAGTGTCAATTTTTCAAACATCAGTAAAGTATGTGGGACACATAGTATCCACCGAGGAATAGAGACCCACCCAAGTAAGTTGAGGCCTTGACCACCTGGGCAGCCCAAAAATCTAAAAGAACTGCAAAGATTCCTGGATTCTGTGGTTTTATCGGCTGCTTCATCAAGGACTATTCAAGAGTGATCCGCCTTACTTAACCTTACTCAAGGGTATCCCCAAACCCACAAAAATACCAAAAGTCAGCTCCTCAAGACTGAAAGAGGTATTTTCATCCGAGTAAGTATTTGGGGCCGCTGACTCTTGATTGTGAGACTGCTTTTCATGAGATCATTTATCAACTTACCCATGCTCCAGTGCTGGCCTATGCCGATCCAAGAAAACCTATGTCCTGCACACTGATGCTAGCTTGCAAGGGTTAAATGTGTTGTACCAAGAGCACGAATGGCCTGAGACCAGTGGCCTTTGCCAGTAGAAGTCTGACCCCATCTGAAAAGAACTATCCTGTACATAAGTTAGAGTTTCTAGCTTTGAAGTGGGCTATTGTTGACCAATTCCATGAGTACTTGTATGGGCTAAAATACTAGTAAAACTGACAATAATCCTTTAACCTATGTGCAGACCTCAGCTAGTTGGATGCCACTGGCCTAGGTGGCTTTCTGCATTATCTACATACGACTATGCTCGAATCACCGAGCAGGTCTGAACCACATAGATGCTGATGTCTTCCAGGAGGCCTGTTCTCAGAATGATTGGGTCCGATTGGCAGAACCTGACATTCAGGCACTCTGCCGGAAGTTTGACAGGAGGAACAAATGTCCACGGACGAGTGGACTGCATGGTGGATTGCTTGGGACCCTCTGAGAATTGCATACCAGCTTATTGCCACTTTTCTGCAATAGACATTGGTGCACTGCCTCAGCTGGACAATGACAGTATTCGGCAGGCTCAATCCCGCATCCCATGATCAAAGCAGCTTTAGAAGCCCTCATGCAGGAAAAGATGTGTCCAAATTACTTCCACTGATTTGAGAACTGCACTGTTATACAAAGAAGGTCCTAAATTGAAACTGATCAATAAACTGTTATACAGAGAAACAGTAGACAGAGGGGACAAGTAGACAAACAACAACTAGTGCTACCCACTGCCTTCGAGACTCAGTATTGAGGTCCTTGCACAACCACATGGGGCACCTTGGTATAGACAGAACACTTGACTTGGTGAGATCCAGATTCTATTGGCCTAAGATGGGGGCTGATGTGGAGCAACACATTCGAACTTGTAGTCGCTGCTTAGAGGAAAGTTTTGCCCCAGAGGGCTGCCCCTTGTTAACATAACCACCAGTGCACCCATGGAGCTGGTCTGTATTGATTTTCTAAGTTTGGAGTCAGATCAAAGAAATATCAGTAATGTGCTGGTGGTCACTGACCATTTCACGAGATATGCCCAAGCTTTCCCACCAAAGACCAGAAAGCATCCACTGTAGCCAAAGTACTTGTAGAAAACTTTTGTTCACTAAGGGCTCCACAAAGAATCCATTCTGATCAAGGGAGAGACTTTGAGAGTCGCCTGATCAAAGAGATGCTTTCTCTGTGGGAGTGCAAAGTCCAGAACCACTCCTTACCACTCCCCAGGGGACCCACAGCCTGAACGTTTCAACCGCACTTTCTGTGATATGCTAGGCACCCTGCACCCAAAGGACAAGCCTAGATGGAGCCAACAAATTAGCACCCTGGTACATGCTTATAACTGCACCAAAAGTGATGCCACTGGATTCTCCCTACCGCCTGATGTTTGGAAGAGAAGCTCGACTACCAGTAGATGTGTTTTGGGGTCTCTCCTGATGGGGTTCAAGCTGACAACTATTTACAGTATGTGCAAAAGTTAAAGGCCCAGCTAACTCATGCGTACTAACTGGCTCAAACCATGGCTGCCAAAGAAATCTGGCCAACAAAGAAAGGTATGATAAAAGGTGAAAGCACAGAACTCCAGGAGGAGATCGGTATTGCTAAGAAATCTGGGACTGCATGGCAAGCACAAGATTGTTGACAGATGGCACCATCTCCTCACATTGTAGTGGGCAAACTAGATGATCTGCCAGTGTACAAAGTAAGGTCTGAGAATAATTCAAAAGATGTAAAACAATGCATAGAAATCATTTACTGCCCATTGGACAAATCTTAATTGAGTCTGAGCCCTAGAAGATGCCCCTCTGGACCAGTGACTAGAGCTGCTGCTAAGAAAGATCAAGAAAGTCTGCACCTACAGAAGCAAAGTTAAAGTGTTCCCTCCACAAGTCCCAGTTGAGCATGACTGTCAGTCCATATCGGAAGAAAGTGAGAGTGACTTTGAATACTATCCTTCTTACGAACTGAGTCAATTGTTTCGGGCAATCCCCTAGTCAATACTGAGACAAAGCTGGCCTTCTGACTGTCTAAGCCCCCAGCTTCCATCCCTGGGAGCCAATGCTCCCAGAAAGTGAAGTGCAAAGCATCAGATCAGATGAAATGGAATCATTGTGCATGGTTGAACTGTTTGAGCTTTCAGGGAGGAAAATGATAGATTGGGGCAGACTGGTGATACACCGAACAAGAAGAGTATTTTGAGTGCCCTGACAGTCCACTGCCAGTGTCCGAAAGCTCTCCATGCAGCCAAATGTTGTGGACTCAGAAACTGTAACTTTGGAGCTGAATGTGCCCCAAGTTCTAGCCTCTCTACCCCCATGGAGACTCCCTGACAAGTGAGGACAATGCTGAAAATGAGGCTCAGAGTGCAGAGACTATAACAGTCCCCTAGAAAGACTGGTCGAGCTGTAAAGCCTGTGGTGCACCCTCAGTTATGATTCCCTTGGGAGGCCTGTGGATCTGCCTCTCAATGTTGTCCATAAAGGAGTGTATGTGTCCCCGAGCTCATTGCCCAAACTGAGCGCCAGTGCTAACTCCAGTTACTTGTGTTGCCTTCTAGTATGGTGCCCTTGCCTCATCCAGCCCAAGGTAACTGATAGGAAGGGCCCTCTCTTCAGGTTTCATGTACAAGAGGTAATAACTTGAGTTATGGTACAATGTGTATGTAATACTGTGTAAAGAGGACGACTGCAATGTTTCAGAAATGTGTTCTTGGTAAAATGATATATTGACTGATGATTACATGTAAGCCTAATGCAACTGTATATGGTTGCAGTTGAAACTTATAGGTACTTTGCTTGACGCGGACGCCAAGCTTTCCCAGGCTAGGAAGGGGTGTAACGCCTCTGCAAATGGGGGTTCCCAAAAGACTTCCAGGAGCTTGCTTGAATGCTCCAAGCCTGAATGGTGTTTGGCATTTAAGCCTATTTATCAGTGAGTGTTTTTAGAGCCTCTGGTACTGTCTTTAAGAGCTGTCTGCTTGCAGACATAATTAGTTGTATGGGGGATTGTGTGCTTTCTGAGTACCACTCGAGCTGCTGCCAATTCACTTCATTTTTGCAGTCACTAGGAGTGCAAAGGGAACCTATCTGAAAGATGTAACTGTTTGCCAGAAATTATTTAGAGTAATAATGAAATTACAGTTTGTCTAACCTGCTTTCTTTGCAGTCAGAACTGTGTCTGCTAGTTCCCCATTCTAGTTTTGAACTGCTGAACTGGACCAATCAGTGTGGGGTAAGCTAGCTCTAAAATGGTGCCTTGACGAATCAGAACTTGACTCATAATCTGAGCCAGCCACAAGGGATTGTATGGGCAGTGACTCTGGGAGATGTAGTTTAGACTTCAGTGCCTTTTGGACCAACAGCAGCAGTCTATTGTGAGTGACAGCCAATCCAGTCAAGAACTGGGGGAACTCAAAGGAAGTGCCCGGTTTTGTCGGTTGGAGTTTCAGTTGAGCTTTGGCAGTGAAGAAGGAAGGAGCCCTGTGCTTTTCAATGTGCAGTTTTAGTCAAAAATGTGTAAGGCCCAGAGTTCCGGTCTGCAGCTTGTGTAACAGCTTGTTAGGACTGAATCCGTCCTGTGAAAAGAATCAAAGGATCTCTGAAGAGTAGAAACCAGGCTCACCCTGTAGAAGACTGGAGGAATTGCTGAAAATTGCACTTGGTCTGTCAGGAACTGAATCTGCTGTATGTTCTCCCGGTATTGTGCAGTAATTGCGATCGGGATACAGATGCAGCCTGCCTGGTATAGTGCTTTCTTTATATGGATGTGTGAAGAGGTTTGTGTACCTCAAGTGAGCCCTGCTGACATTGAAGGACCCTATCTTATTTGGAGGTCGTGAGTACTAATTCGGAGGTCGCTCCCTGTTGAATTGCCACATTAAATCCAAATGGAATTACTGTACTGCTGACTGTTTAATTCTCCTTTTCTCTGTGTGAAAGGGCCCTACCAGCTGCCACGGTTTGACTAGCCACTAGGGCTTGGGTACCCAGGGACAGTAACTGATAGGGATAGGCCTGTGCACAGAGCCATAGGTAGATTATTAGAGTGATAAGCTAATTAACCTGATTTCCCCTGTCCTTGTTATATCCCCTAAATAAATCAGAGCTGCTTGTTTCAGCAAAGTTATACTGCCTGAGGTATTTGTCTATGTTAAAGTACTGTACTGTGATTGTTGCACTGTATCTCATTTCACAGGAGGTCCCAGTGTCGAACCAGACCTGGGGGTAAGTGTATACTGTGAAGGTAATTTGATATATTGTGTGGGCCACTAGTGGGAAGAAGGGGGTTGCAGTGTCCCAGAGGGCTGTGACCAAGTTAGTTTAACTATTGCAAACCCTGACCTCTGGGTGGAGGCACCCGCCATTGGATCCAGGCCCCTCAACCTGTTAGTGGCAAATCAGGCAGGGGTAGTAGCCCCTGGGATAGCTCCATCTAGGGGTTACACATATTCACATACTTGTTGAAAACAATACATGCAGTGCAAGCCAGCGTGGTGCAGGTGGCCCCCATGTGATGCAGGCCATATTTGAGAATCAGGAATGGCACACAGTGTGGCGCAAGGTGCTCCTTGTGCCATTCCTCATTGGCTCAAGCACCGCTCATCATTCCAGATCTTTTGAGAGTCAGGCCCGTGGTCTTGGTAGTTTTTGATATTCTCGAACCCAGAGTGGCTGAAGCAGCTACTCATTTACCCATTCTCATTTCTGCATAACTCCTTGTTAGTGAGTTGTGCAGACTTCCTCGAGGGCTATAGCCTTGTCATTTTCAGCCAGAATTACAAAAGTGTCTGCCATAAGCTGAGTACAGTGCATGGGCTTAGGCCTGGGAGCAACATCCTTCTTATTTGCATGTCTAGAGGCAGCTGGAATAGAAGCCAACCTGCTCCAAGCAGCCTCTGCAAGAGTCTCTAAAGCAGGCCGGATTGGCAGAACCAGGAACCCAGCATATTGGGCACTTTCAAAAACTCCAGCTGAAGTCAAATTGCTTGATCAGTAGCTGCTGTGTTAAATTGCAAAGCAGCTTGTATGGTTTTTAACAGTGCTTGAAATGAGAGATCCTTCTGAGCTGAGGTACCTTGATAGAGGCTGGCTCAGGCATGTCAGATTCCAGGGGATCTTCATCGTCATCATCATCACCACCAGAGTAGTCACAGGTCAACGAGTATGTGACTATCAATCCATCAATCAATCTTTATTTTACCAGACGAAACACCTTTCAGACATGCTCATTTACAAGGTGGACCTGGGTAGGTCAGAACAGATTCACAAATCGAAGTTTTACAGACAATAATACAACAAGCAGAGTAGTACAAAGCAAATAAATATGAATAATACAAAGCAACTCACAGGATAAGACAGTACCGTAACACCTCAGATTCTTCTCACAAAATGCATGTCAGTAAATACAATAGATACAATATACAACAAATGATTACAAGATACTACATATCAGTTGCTACACAGGATACTATGCATACGCAGTATGGTATATAGTGGTTAGGCAAGGGGAGGGTAGAGGTGGAAGGGGTCTTGAGAGTCACAAGGGGGGTAAGGTGACGAGGGTGACTAAGGAG
Source organism: Neoceratodus forsteri (assembly GCA_016271365.2). Lineage (NCBI taxonomy): Eukaryota > Metazoa > Chordata > Ceratodontiformes > Ceratodontidae > Neoceratodus > Neoceratodus forsteri. The sequence goes on along the minus strand of CM028130.1, from coordinate 151,452,722 downwards.
TGGAAGGCACAAGGATGGCTGTGGGGAAGGACACAGACAGGGCACAAGGATGGTTATGGGGCGGACACGGGGATAGGGAGGGAGGGATGGGCAGGAGAAGCACTAGGGGTGACCAAGCTTGGGTAAAGTAAATGGGGTTCACGGGAAAGCATAGCTAATTATAACACTCACAGGATTCACAGAACTTACAATGAAACAGTGCCTTAAAGAAGCCATGCTTGCCGGTGCGACAAGCTTTAGTCTTTTGCAGGTTATCCCATAACATGGGAAGGGCATGGCTTATAGCTGCTGCACCAAAGTGCATCCTGACCTTAGGAACAATCAGTGAAATCAGGGAAATGCTTCTTAGTGTGTAGCAGCCAGTGGAGGAGATGAGCAGAGAGTCAGAACTATATTGAGGCAATTTGCTGATTATAGCCCTATAGGTCCATAGGACTGCATTCCTCCGGTGTCTGAAGCTGAGACAGGACCAACCAACTTTGGTGTAGAGTGTGCAATGATGAGTGCAGTATGGTGCTTCTGTAATAAATCTGATCGCTCGATGATATAGTGTGTCTAGTTTAGACAGGGCATTACTAGGACTTTGCCCATAGATAAAATCGGCATAGTCCAAAAGGGGCACAAAAGTGGTTTGTACTAGCCAAACCTTTGTTTCTTGTGTAAGCAAGTTCTTGACCCTGAAGAAGAAGCCAAGCCTCTGTTTCAGTTTCTTTGCAAGCTCCTCCATATGGTCCACAAAAAAAAGTTTGTGGTCGATCCACAGGCCCAGGTACTTGAATTTGTCACAAAGTTGAGGGACTCCCTGAGTGGAGACCTAAGGGGCCATTACGAAGTTGCATGTTTTAGGTCCAGTGGCTGAGGGTGAAAATAACCTTGCCTTGTTTTTTTGGCATTAAGTAATAACTTTAGATACAGAAGATTTTTCTGCAAGGTGTTAAAGTCTTCTTGCAGGTCCACGCATGCTAGCTCGGGGTAGGCTTTTCTAGGTACAAGACTATGTCATCGGCAAAAAGACGTTTTCTGGTTGATTTGATCCCTGTGTCAATGTTATTTATATAAATCGCGAACAACAATAGGCCTAGAATGGACCCTTGCAGGACCCCCCTTAGCAAGGGTTTTAGGGGGAAAGGTCCTCACCAGCTTTGACGCTTTGATGATGATCCATGAGATAACTTGTAAACCAAGTCACGGCTGAGTGGTCAAGCCCAGAGTTCATGAGAACAGAGAAGCAGTGCATGGTTGACTGTGTTGAACGCTTTGTTTAAGTCTAAGAACAAAGCACAGACATGTTTTTTCACATCCAAGAAAATTAGCCAATCATTGGAGACTTTGGCCAGTGCTGAAGTAGTGTTGTGATGAGGCCTAAACCCTGACTGCACCAGATTTAGGAGGTTGTTGCTCTCAAGGAAACTCCTAAGCTGTGTGTTGATAACTTTTTCCAGCAGGTTGGATAAAGTAGGGAGCAGGGAAATAGGGTGTTAATTGTTTAAGTTACTTTGGTCTCCAAACTTAAACAGTGGTATTGCATGCACCATTTTCCAGATCACAGGACTAATCATCTGGATCTGGAGAAGAAGCCACCATAAAAGGAGTAGGTGCTGGAAGCGACACAGATTCGGTGTCACAAAGAAACATAGAATTTGTCAGCAGAAAAGGATCACTTGGCCCACCCAGTCTGTGCAGATGGTCCTAGCCTAGTCTGTCTTCACAGTCCCTAACTGGTCTTCAGTGACCCCTTTCTCCTCCCTGCCTATTTAGTAATATTCCCCTATGTCTAGCTAATGCATGCTTAAAGCCCCCTACAACATTTACCTCCACCACTTCTGCTGGCAGTCCATTCCAGGTGTCCACCACTCTTTCAGTGAAATAGTACTTCCTTACATTACTCTTACCCCTCCCTCCCCAGCTTCATTGAATACCCTCTGGTCCTGCTGCTCTTTCTCATGTAAAAGAGATTGCACGCATGCACCCTGTTGCCCCAACCCCCATGAAGTGTAGGTCTCTATCATGTCCCCTCTGACTCTCTTCTCTTCCAGTGTGTGCATGATAAGATCTCTCAGTCTCTCTTCATTGGGCTTTTGATTGAATCCCTGCATCATTTTAGTTGCCCTCCTCTGGACTGCCTCCACCCTGTCTATGTTCATTCTGATATGCGCCCTCCAGAACTAGGCTCGGCACCAGGTGAGGTCTCAGCTGTATACAATGGCAACACCACCTCCTTTCTCCTGCTGGAGATACCTGTCCCTATGCATCCCAGCATTCCACTGGCCTTATCCACTGCTTTGTCACACAGCCCTGCCAGTTTGAGGTAATCAGATATGATAACCCCAAGGTTTTTTTCCCACTTAGTGACTGTCATTACCTCCCCACCATACTGTACTCATCTGTTAGGTTCCTATGCCCTAGCTGCTTGATTTTGCACTTTTTGGCATTGAACCCCAACTGCCAGGTCCTTTATAACTCTTCAGGTTTCCCAAGGTCCCTACATATTCTCTCCACCCCTCCTGAGTGTCCACCCTATTACAGATTTAGGTGCCATCTGCAAAAAGCCATTTCTTCCTTTCCACTTCTTATGCAATTTCACTTATGAAGATATTGAAAAGGACTGGTCCAAGTACTTAGCCCTGCAGCACCCCACTGGTCATTCTCCTATCATTAACATGAGTGCTGTTATCCAGCACCCTGTGTTGTCTATCCATTAACCAGTTCTTTACCCAATTCACCACTTTGGATTCCACCTCTTGGATGTTCAGTTTCTTTATCAGTCTTCTGAGTGGCACAGTGTTGAAGGCCTTGCTCAAGTCCAGATAGGTCATGTCCACTGCCCTCCCCAGATCTATTTCCCTGGTCACCCAGTCAAACAAATCAATCAGATTTATCTGGCATGACCTCCCCCATGTGAATCCATGTTGCCTTTCATCTTGTATCCCACTGGATTCAAGATACTCTACCAGCCCTTCCTTTAACAGGGTTTCCATTAATGTCCCCACGACTGATGCAAGACTGACCAGCCTATACAGTAGTTGCTAGCCTCCTTTCAGCTGCCACTGTTCTGGAGAACGACCACATCTGCTTCCCTCTAGTTCTCTGGAACCATATCAATTTCCAGTGAACTGTTTAATCAGTGTGACCTCTAACACCTATCTGAGTTTTTTTAGAACCCTTGGGTGTACCCCATCCCGTCCTACAGCCTTGTCCACTTTCAGAGCTGCAGATCCCTTCAGGACTCTTTCCTCTGAGTGGACTTGTGTCCACCTTCTTCCCCCCTTGCTCCTGTTGCTCCCTGGTGGTCTGCCCCCCCCTCCACTGTGAAGACGGAGTAAAATTACCTATTTAGGATATCTGCTTTTTCTTGATCCTCTTCTGTCCAGTCTCTCTCTGCAACCCTCCTTACCCTCACTATCCCTCCCCTTGCTGTCCTCTTCTGACTTATGTACCTGAACAAAGTCTTATCCCTTTTAGCTATACTTTTGGCTATCCTTTTCCCTGTCTGCAGCTTTGCTCCCCTCATTGCCTTTCCTGATTCCCTCTGTTTTACTTGGTGTACCTCCCTGTCTTCCTCCCTCTGCATTTCCTTAGGTCTCCTGAATGCCACCCTTCTTACCTCACACCTTAACCACTTCCCTAGAGAACCATAACGGTCTCTTTCTTTCTATTGTTACTCACTTTCTTCACACAGAGGTTGGTTGCCCTAATTATGCCATCCCATGTTTTCTCCCCCGTGCCTCTATCTCTCTCTGACAATCCCCCATTGAGGTAGTTTCTGAGGCCACCTCCCATGTCTTTCAAATCTGCTCTCCTAAAGTCCAGGAGCCTCATTGATGCGTGATTTGCCTGTTCTCATCTCAATGTTAAACCACACTGTACAGTGATTACTGGTATCTAGGAGACTGCCCACTATGATGTCTACAACGCCATTCCAGTTTGTAAGCACCAGGTCTAGAACTGCCCCATTCCTAGTGGGTTCCTTGACTAGCTGCCTGAGAAAACCCCTGTGTAGGGAGTCAAGAATGGCCCTGCTCCTCAGTGAAGCTGCAGCTGGAAGGCTCCAATCCACAGCTGGAAGACTGAAGTCCCTAACTAGCAGCACCGCCCCCTTACTTGCCATCCTGATGTTGACTTTTCTAAATATCTTCTCCAACTCCTCTCCCTGTGCTGGAAGTCTGTATACCCCTGTAAGGATCATAGCTCCAGTACCTGTCTCAGGGATGACCCACGGCACCTCCAGACCTTATTTTTTCTCCGGGTGCCCTTCTACTTCCATGGCCTTGAGTTCCTCCCTCCAATATAGTACAATCCCCGCTCCCTTTTGTGTCTCTTCTGAAAAGAGAGAGTAGTCCAGTATGGCCATCTCACAGTTATGGTTTTCAGTGCACCATAATTCCATTATGGCCACCAAATCAAGGCTAGCCTCCACCATGATGGCCTCCAGGTTCGGAATTTTATTTCCCAGACTCCTTGCATTGGAGCACATGGCTCTCCACACCTTGAGACCCTGCCTGCTTCCTCGTTCACCCTTCCTCCTGCTTGTGATGTTCACTGAGACTTTCCATGAACCCCCTTCTTCCCTTGTTACCTTCTCCATTATCTGTCTTTCTTTACTCCTTTCTTTTTGCACTGGACTCAAGGGAACCGGCCCAGGGACCAGATGTGGCACCGTACATGGCACCGATGATGTGGGTGGCCCTGGCAGAGGATCCAACCATGGCACCAGTGGTGGAGTTGCCATGGGGGTGGCACTGATGGTGGTACCATCACTTGGGCCAATCCCGATTTTTGGAGCAGAAGCTGAAGACTGCGTACCCATGTGCAATGGTGACAAAGTCAGCAGCAGCATAGGCCCCAACAGCACAGGGACCATCAGGACTAGAGCAGGCACCACTGCACTTATATGTTGAACTATTTTTCCATGTGATCTGCCCAGCAGCCAAACTGCTCACCCCAAGGTTCTTTAGAGTACAAGGAGAGGCTCGGGGGATGGAGGTCCCAGGCCTGTGAGCCTCAGAAAATACAATGTCTTTAACTAGGATGAAGGTGGAGATTCTGGCCCCTCAGGCATCAAATGCCTTGGTGCAGAGTGGACAGAGCTTGACCTTGACCAGTGCCTTTTTTTTCTTTATGTTTTTTGTGAGAAGAGATTGAGGTTGAGGTCAAACGGTCATGAGGTCCCAATGACAAGCATGAGAGGGATCGGGACCTTTTCTTTTTGCATCTCTTGTAGGATTGTTTGTTCTCCCTGGTGCAAGATTGCCTGGAGCCCGAACATTCATCTAGAGTCGAGTGGTGGTTGGATGCAACCTCATTGCTGAGGCAAGTAGTCCCTTCAGGCTCCCTACTTGCCATGTTATTGACCATTATGGAAAGGTAGGACTGTGAGGACACTTTGTTTTTGGTTTTTGTAGCAGAAATGGGAAATATTATTACATTAAACAGAAGATGAGCTAGACTGGGAAAACGTATGGAATTCAGTTTTAAATATACTAAACAAGACTATTAAAGACTTGCCCAGTATCTATTTCATACCAGTTACACTTCACAAAATAAGTCTTGATACCAAAACATATACACTTTGTTAATTAAATGAAGGTAATATATTACATATTTTGTGGTCTTGCCCTAAAGTTAAACCAGCCTTCCAGAAAATTAAATTGAAACTTGAACTCCTTTTGAATTCAGCTGATTGTTTTTACTTTAGAGATGTATAGCCTAGGTTCAGGTTACTCTGAACTTTTGAGAATTCAAAGATATCGTTTTACTCAACTAACAATTGCAGCTAAACAGTAATTATTGGACACTGGTTAGTTACCACTATACCTAGCTTTAAAATGAGTGCAGATAAATGATTTTCTGTTTACGAATGAAAGAACATTCTTGCAAGTATTAATCACAGTATGCATATGTTTTAGAACTTGATGGGAACCACTTGTTGCCTTTGTCCCCTCAAATACAGGATCAGATGTAACCTCACAGCTAAGGCTCGGCTGGTATTTTCTATGCATGTTGTTATACTGGGTCCCTGTGCGCACAGCATCGGGCAAGGCCTCACTTAGGAAATGGGATGTTTCCTGTAATAACCTCTGTCAGTTTGTCCTGTCCTTCAAACATCAGGAACATCATTGCACACTAATGCTGGGTTGGCTCCACCTTCAATCACTGTATGGCCTATCTATTGGAGGAGTCATCTATTGCATCACCCAAAAACAGCTGCCAAAGTCACTAGCATCCTTATTACTGCCTACCTATGCTGGTTACCCTCTATGGTCAGCTGACCATGGGCACCCGTCCATTCCAAAGCCAAAAATGAACCTACGTAGCATTGCCTTTTATTTTTTTTAATCTTAGATTTTATTGAAGTTTAAAGGAGAATAGTCACCATCAAAGGCCCCACATTCAAGTGTGCAGCTGGTCCCAATGTGCACTTTGTGTGCAAAAACGTTTTGGTTTACAGTATTTACTGCTTACTGTAGTATAGTAGATTGTATCAAACTAATTCTGTTTAGTTGTAGACTGACATCTTCTGTTACTACAAATCCCAGAATCCCCCCTGTAGATGACATCAGAGCAGTAGGCAGCAGTGAGAAGATTCCATAGCCTGTAGTGCATGTCAGAGTTCATATACACTCTGATGTTTTGTTTGCTGGTTCCGCTGTCCTCCCTGACTAAGTACAGCCACAGAGGACTGTTCTTAGCCCCTGGAGAAAAGCAGTCCTGGAAAAAATCTGATCGGAAATTATAAAAGCTCAAGCATGCCTTGCAGGGTATTGAATCTCTCACTGCTGCCTACCGCTGTGATGTCATAGCAGGGGAGTCTGGGATTTGTAGTAAAAAAAAATGTCAGCCTACAACTAAGCAAAATTTGTCTGATTATCTAAGTTTCTTATTAAAATACTTTGGTCTGAATGGGATTTTCTAACATAATACCAGCATTCTATTGGATTATTTTTACTAACCGTTTGAAATGTAAAGGTAATATCTCACTAATTTCAATGCACATACAAAACAATTATTATAAATGTAGAAAGTGTTGCAATAACACCTTAAAATGCACTTAATAAAACAGACAACTTCCTATTTAATCTATTGCATTATCTGCAGTGAAAGCAGGGCCAAGACTGCAGTGACACCATTGCCTGTCAGAAGTCTAAAACACATGACTGCCCAAAGCCCTTAATTACAGGCTGATTTACATATGAATAACTCTGGACTGCTAAGACTTACAGGTAAGTACAATGGCTAACTCAAATTAGCTTTTTATGGGCTTTCAGACATTAAGAAATCCTGAAGGCGAGAGTTCCCCTTTAAAGCCATGCCTCCCACAGCAGCTCCTCCAATTGGATAACGGCATCTTCCAGTGGGCAGGGCTTATTTCCTCCTTAAGCCTATCACTGTTGGACTCTCTCTTTAACTCCTTCTGTCGCTTTGCCCTTGATGCTCTGTCACACACACATCATTGCGACCTCTACCATGCCCCGTCCTTTCCCGCGCTTGCCAACAGGCACCTCGCTCATTGTGCCAAACTCACTCCTAAATTTTGGCTAGGAGAACTTCCCCCCTACTCCCCCAGATCCACAGACACTTGTACTTTGTTGGTCCCCCGTCGAACCACTCTCATTGGTCAGTCAGGCTTCACACATTGATTCCCAAAAATCTGGACCTCCTCCCCCACCAATATGGTACTCCTCCTCCTCCTCTTACTCCCTAGCCTCTGCCTTACATAACTTTCTCTCCTCTAGCTGCTCCTGCTTTAATCCTCCCTAACTAGTTCCCCTATGAGTCTGCTCCGCTACACACCACACCATTCCCTACTTAACTTCTCCCCCCCTTGAGCCTGTTCCCCTGTATGCTCACTATTCTCCCTTCCACTTACCCCCTTGCTTCTACCTCTGCCCTTCATCTACCCCTCCATCCTGCCCTCCATCTACCCCCTCCATCCTCCATTACCAACTTGCCCGTGCTTAGTCTTGCCCCCTGGCAGGGTGCTCAGCATCCTGAAGGGGTCTAGCACTGGGCAAGCCTGTTCCTTCCCTCCTCAATCCTCACTATCCTTTCTATCCAATCTTGTCCTCACCTAATTCTGTCCTCTGGCAGGGTTCTCAGCATCCTGGAGAGGCCCAGTTTTAGGCAAGCTTCTTCCTTTCCTTCTCAACCACTCCTAAACACCCACCTTCCTACTCTATCATTCCCCTGACTTTCCCCTGCCCTACACCTTGTCCCCCCTAATCCATGACTTCACCTCGTTCTGCCCCTGGCAGGGTTCTCTGCATCCTGGAGGGGCCTGCTCTAGGCACAACTCATCCTTCCCTACCTAATCCCTTACCCCCTCCTCTCTCCTGTCCCTCCTCCCTACCCCTCTGCACTTAAATAGGAAATAGGAATTAATTCACTTGAAATAATTACTTGCACTTTTGTTCTGTCTAGGCTGCTTCCAGCTTGCACTAGCCCTGTGGTAACTTGCCTCTCACAACTGGATTTTGCTTCAGTGATTCTGGCAATGCTACCTCCGTCTTAACAGCCTCTCCTTTCCCCCAGCTGGCATCCCCTGTCCTTCCCTCGACCCTCTTGGTTGTCCTTCCACTGCACCTCATCCGTAAATTGCACTAAATTGTCTGTCTCTTAATTGTAATCCAATCCAGCAAGGAGTTGTCTACAGTATGGCTATAAATTTCTGTACGATAATCCTCAGGTACATCTAATGTAATTGTATGCATACTCCTTAGGTATGTTAAATGTTAACTGTATGTCATTTTACAAATGCAGTTGTATGTTTATTCCTCAGGTATATCTAATTTTACAATCCAATTGTAACCCCCCCCCCCCAGTCGCACCGGGAGATGAGCAGCTTGTTGTTCAGTGTGTCTTCCTGGTGAAACATTTCAATAAAAAAGTAACTAAACTGTAGTAGGCCTTTCTCCCTCAGCAGGCCTGGGTAAAGGGCGGGCATGGGTTAAGGATGTCACATTGCAGACATCAGCATAGGGTGGCAGTTGAGAGAAGACACTGCCCCCAAGAACCCAGCCCTATACCACCCTGCCTATCCCATTCCCTACGGGGACATACAGAAAGAGATGGACAGGTTTTTGGACATTTTATAACTGCTGGTGAGGATCCTGGAATGTGCAATCCATTGCTCGGGTAGGTCTACTCACTGCTACTATGTATTTCTGCTGTGGTGTGCCTTGTGTTGCTGGGTAGTTACTGCCCTGCAGAGGCTAAGTTACATATCTGTCTTTTAGTGTAGTGTAGTTATAGTTCTGTTGTTACCTAGTTACTTAGAGTGTTCTGTGACCTGCTAGTCACACTGCTGGGCTGTTGTTCTTTCCTGGTCACCATACCCTCAAACTTGACTCACAGTGTATCCTCTTTACACCCCCATTGGGTGGTCTGGAAATTTCCATTTCGTACTTCCACTGAGTACATTAATAGGCCTACTATATACCACTGCAACAGCCTATCTAGGTAGTCCTTATTTGGGTGTTTTCTACTTAGTACTTTGCTGTGCCTCTACTTATACCCCACCAGGGTGGACATATAACCCAGCTTCTAGCCGGGGGGGGCTTATCCCACTCACAATAAACCTTATAGTGACAGTGCTGGTATGAGCTCCCTCTTATTAGGGCTCTTTATTCTATTGGACTTGTATGCTTATGCTCTGGCACTCAAGCAAGCTGTCATTCCTCATTTTACTACCTCCCCAATTATACCCCAGTCCCCACCAACCGGTCAAGAGCTTTCCACCCATCCCTTGCTTCATCTGACTTTCCTGTAAAAAAAAATAGGGGGTCGCCATCTGCATGCTTTCTTATCCTCCATAAGTGTGCAGAGCACCTACCACCTAGCGCTACTACTGCTGGCTGGAGACAGTGAAAGCAACCCCAGGCCCAGCTTCCGCCCCACTCTCCCACAATAGCCCCCAATAGGCAAACAGGCTCGGGCTTGTTTGCAGTCTCCTGTCAAAGATCTTGAAGTTGGAAGCCTGGGTCTCCATATATAACCCAGATGTCATAGGAGTTTCTGAAACATGGTTAAAACGCTCCATCCCAGACTCCAGCTGCCACATTAGGGGCTTTACCGTGACCACACAGGATATACAAGTGTCCAAGAGAGGGGGTACAGTTCTATTATATTTTAGGAATATGTTAAGTGCAACATTAATTTCTAGCAGTAAAAATGACAATGCTGTCTATGACTGGCTCGCTATGGAAATTAAAATGATGTACTCACCATGATTCTCCATCTTCAAGGAATATCTTCATCATTGATTCAAACTAATGGGTCTGGGCCAGAGGTGCTAAGATCCTGCAGGAGCCAGAGCTCGTCAGGAGGGCTGGCACCAAGGTATGCTGCATTCCTGCATGGCACCAAGAGACTAGCTCATGATGTATGACTTACCTCAATACCATCCCTCAACTGCCTCAGTACCTTTTTTACCGAGGAGCCGTAGCATAACCTAACTAGTACTTACGCACGAAACCTAAGGCCATAAGAGAGCCCTGGTGACCCATGTAGGAAGGGGAAACAAACTAGTAACACAGTGTCTTCACATTCCAAACCAAGAGGAAGGGTAAAGACCAATAAACAGACTGGAGTAAGGCATGGGAATGGTGGGTGGGTGGGTGTTTGAATCAGTGGTGAAGAAGATCAAGAATTATAGTGAGTAGCCAGCCCGGTGGTGCTGAGGGTTGAGGCGCTGGATGCCATACATCGCGCTATGCCGGCGACCCGGGTTCAGAAACAAGCCCAGAGTGCTGGGGGTCGGCAGGGGAGAGAGAGGATAGAGCATCCGGAGGACTGCTCTCCTCTCTTGGGGTGGGATCCAGGGGAAGCTAGGCATGGCAGCAGCCCCCAGTGGAGACCGTCGGCACTACTATGCACAGGGGCTCGCTAGCAAGCTAGGGGTGAAAGTCGGGTGGCTGCCTTCCGGACGTGGGTAGGAGCACCCACGTCACGGGCTGGGCGGCATTGCACATCCCACGTCGGGGGCGTACACACTATGGAAAAATACCCCTGAAGCCCTGGATAGGCGACGACCCCTGCCAGTGCCACTGTCACACTCCCAATGCTGGTTCCCCACCACTGCCCCCTGCGGTTTCTCGGGGTTGACCTGCCCGACCGGGGGAACCACAATGAACTTGAAGATGGTTGGGGAACACAGCTGGAAGCAGAGCAAGCTGGTGAGTGCAGGGTGTCTGAGAGAGTTCCAGACTGAGGGCTATAAACATAGTGGGAAAAAAAAAAGAATTATAGTGAGTACATAATTTTCATATCTTCCAGGAATTAATGTTCACCACTGAGTCACACCAACATGTCAGTGTACCAACCTCAGAAAAATTCCCCTGGACTAGGGCAGTAGGAGCCAAGGGCTCACTCAGAACAGAAGTCCATTCAGGATAGTCCTGTCAAAGGTGGCATGCTGCCTGGCATGGACATCCAGGGCATAGTGCTTCACAAAAATGTGCATTGTGAGCCAGCTTGGTGGTGTGGAGGGCTGAAGCTCTGGGTGCCTTACCTCCTCCTACCTCACCAGTGACCCAGGGTTGGGAATGGACTCGGGTTTAGCTCAGGGGCTGATGAAGAGAGGAAGGATTGAGCATCCCTAGGACAGCTCTCCTTCCTTGGGGAGGGGGGTTAGTGTGGTGCGCTGCTTCCCTACTACCCAGCAGTGGCTGGGTGACAGCACGTGCATTGCCTACACATAGATAAGGGACCCCACATTCAGGACACCAGGGGCATCTCCGCAGAGGCAGAGCTCGCACATTGTGCCCATTGCAAGTCTGTGGGCCCTGGGTGAAAAAAACAGGTGGAATACCACCCCAGGCAGCAGGATGACACTCAGCCCTCTGCAGGTCCTGCACCAGTGACCGGGCACCACAACAGTTCTGTGGCAGAGGACGACGGTGCAAAGATAAGCCCTGGAAAAGCCAGGTGATGGGGCTGGAGGGTTGGTTGGAAGGTGGTCGCCGGGGAGAACAGGAGATTAAACAGACTATGGAAAAAAAATGTGCACTGTGCTCTAAGTTGCAGCTCTGCAAATATCACCAATAGGCACAGACCGAATCTCTGCCGGAGATGTGGCAACTGCCCTAGTGGAGTGGGCACATACCTGACCTTCCAGCTTGGCATAGCACTGGTGTAGACAACTTCCATGCCAGGCAGAAATCCACTTGATTGTAACAGGCTGTCCCTTATGATAGGGATCAAAAGAGACAAAGAGCTGGCCAGATTGTCTGAAGTCCTCAGTTTTTTCCAGGTAAAATGCAAGGACCCTCTTAACATACAGAGAATGGAGAGTGCATTCTCCTTCATTCTGGAAGGTAGCTAGCTAGGTAGCCAGCACAAGTAGCTGATTTAGACAGAACTTCAACACCACTTTGTGAAGGAACTTGGGATGTGCGTGGAAAACTACCTTGTCCTTGTGGAAAAGAGTAAACCAGGAATCTGTGACCCAGGCATGGATTTCAGATACTCTGTGAGCAGAGGTGATGCCCACTAGAAAAGCTGCTTTCCAAGTTAAAAACTTCAGCTCTCATGCTGCATGGGGTCCAAAAGGCTTGTGGGTGGATGTCCAGCACAACATTGCTATCCTAGGCAGGCACCATCTTCCTGACTGGAGGCCTTGTGTGTAAAATGTCCTTAAGGAACCTCTTGAAAAGTGGCAGTTGTGCAAGGCAGAGGGTACCAGTGGACTCATGGTATGCAGAAATAGCACACAAGTGGATCTTAACTGTGAAACATATTAAGCCAGCATCAGAAAGGTCCAGCAAGTACTCCAGAACCTTGTCAGGTGGGCACCCAAAGGGGACCACGCAGGTTCTGGAGCATCAGATGGAAAATCTTCTCCATTTGGCTATGTAAGTCTTCCTAGTGGAAGGTTTACAGGCAGACAAATGTATTTCAGAGACCTTCTGAGATACCTTGTACCTCTTCACTTCTCTCTTCAGACACCAGGTCTGAAGGTGAAAGGAGCACAGGTTGGGATGGACCAGGTGACCTGAGTCAGTAAATCCATCCTGAATGGAAGGATCATCAGTTTGTTGACTGATAGTCTGTTCAACAAAGGAAACCATATCTGCCAAAGCCAGCAGGTGGTGATGAGATGCTGTCTTCTTCCAGTTTGAGTAATGCCCTCTGCACTAGGGGAACTGGAGGAAATGCTTACAGAAAAAGATTTTGGCATTGCAGTCTAAATACATCCTAACAGAAAACGTCATGTCCTGGATTTCTGGAGCAGAATCGAGGCAGTCTATCATTGAGTGGGGAAGCAGAAAGGTCCACATCTTGGATGCCTCACTTGTCGAATAGCAATCTCACAACATTGGGAGCTAGTGATCACTCATGAGGATTGGCTTCTGTTCAGCTGAGCTAATCCACAAGGGTGTTCTAAACCCCTGGCAGATCAATGGCTTGGAGTATGATTTCCTGTTCCAGGCATCATTCCTACACTCTCATCGCTTCCCTGCAGACAAGATAAGAATGTGCTTCTCCTTGTTTGTTCACATAATACATCACAGACCTGTTGTCTGTCTGGAGAAGGACTGTTTTGTGACTGATGAGAGCTACTATGGCTTGCAGGTTGTAGAGAACAGCTCGTATCTCTAACACATTGATGTGGAGATGGTTCTCTGCCGGGTCCCAGATACCTTGTGTTTGGAGGCCCTGACAATGGGACACTCACTCCAGCAAAGAGGCATCTGTGGTGAATGTCACCTGAGGCTCCAGTTGGGAGATGGGAAAGCCCTGGAGCAGATTGTCCTCCACTTACCACCATGTAAGTGACCGAACCAGGGGCTTGGTCACCTGAACGGGGCAGGTCTGAGGATGTGATGTTTGTGACCACTGTGCACTGAGTAGCCACTGAGTTGTCCTTATGTGTAGCCATACATTGGCACTTGAAACACTGAGGAGGCTATCAGGCCTAGCATGCGTTGCATGGAGTGGGCTTGAACAGATCTGCACTCCATTATGTAGCATGCCATCCAAGGATCACCTGCATTCTGCTCTCTGGAGGAAAAGCCCAGGCCTTCCTGGTGTCCAGAAGAGCTTTTATGAACAGCAGCTGCTGTGAGGGTTGGAGTTGAGACTTCTCTAGAGACAGCAGAACTCCCATGAAGGTGAGGAACTGAGTGGTCATGACCACTGTCTGTTCCATCTCAGAAAAGCTATCAGCCAATCGTCCTGGTAAGGGTAAGCCCGGAGACCTAATTTTCTCAGGTGCACAGCAAGTACTGCAAAGCACACTGTAAAGACTCAAGGCACTAAAGAGAGCCCAAAGTGCAGGACTCTGAACTGGTAATCCTGTCCCAACACAACAAACCATAGGTAACTGGTGGCTCAGGTGCACCAGTATGTGTTGATATACATCCTGCAAATCTAGAGAAGCTAACCAATCCTAGGGTTTCATGATAGGAAGTAGAGGCCCAAGGGAAATCATTTTGAATTCTTCTCACTCCATTAAACTCATTCTAGTTTCTGAGGTCAAGAATGGGGCACATGTCCTCTGATTTCTTTGGTATTAGAAGTAGTGAGAGTAGAAACCTGTGTTTCCCTCTGACTCTGCCTCAGAAGGCACTCAGCCTCCTGTGCCAGAAATTCTGACATATGAGCTGATAAGAGAGGCTATCTTCTGGGTGGACAGTCCAGAAGGATTTCTGTGAAGTCCAGGGAGTATCCCTCCCAGATGATCCTGAGGACTCACGTGTCCATTGTAAAGGATTCTCATTGATGGCAAAACTGGGTCAGGTGCCCCCCTCAACACACATTGGGGAAGATAGGTCTGCCTTGGTCATTTGAGGCAAGACTGGGGTCAAAGCTTCAGAGGATGACACTGAATGCTTTTGGAGTATGTGCCTTCAGCTGCACTTTCTTTTTAGGCTGGGGAGGCTGAGATTTGTTTTGAGCTCTCCTACCTTTCCCACAAAAGGATTGCCAGTTCTGAAAGAAACCGCATCCTTTCCCCCTCTGAGGGTTAGCAGAAACTGGCCAGGAAGTCTTAAGGATCATTTTAGTTTTCTGAGATGCCTCAAGAGACTTCTGCACCTGCTGTCCAAACAGGTGTCATTGAAGGGAATGTTTATTTACTGCTGTTGGACAGCTTGAGAAAAAAAGTATGTAGCCAGGAATGCCTTCTGATACAGATGCTTGCCACAACAGAGCAGGAGGCAGTATCAAAGGCATCAATAGCTGCTTTGAGCTGATGACTGCTAGACTCAGTACCATGAGTAGCAGTCCGCAGAATCTTCTGTTTAAGTTCAGAGTCTGTCAGGGACTCTGCCAGAGATTTAAGCAAGCTCCAAAAGGTATATTTGTACTTGGAAAAATGCTTTTCGTAGCTAGCAATCTGCATGCCAAGGGTAGCCGCTGTGAAAGCCGGCTTGCACATAGTGTCACTGTTGAGTGGCTCCTTGTTAATAGGGTGCACAGTAAGCTCTTGGGGAAGAATGGCTTTGTCATTCTCAGTGAGATCAACAGCATCAGCTATCAGCTGAGAAACTATCCTAAATAGATACTTCTGCTCAGTATTTACTGAGGAGAAGGCAGGGCAGGGTCCACAGCTCAGCACCGTGCGAGCGGGTCGTACTCAATTAAGATGCCCAGCAATGGTAAACAGAGCGTGGGTCATGGCAGCTATCACACCGGGGCTCAAGCTATGCACGCTACGGTGCCCCCTTCAGAGAAACAGCTAGTATCACAACAGGGCTCAAGCTATGCACGCTACGGCGCCCCCTTCAGAGAAACAGCTGGTATCACAACGGGGCTCAAGCTATGCACGCTACGGCGCCCCCTTCAGAGAAACAGCTGGTTGCAGGTAAAAATGGAAACAAAGCTGACAGAAATGATATGTCCTTTGTCAAAGATATGCTTCTGTCAATTAAAGAAGATATTAAGGGCTTAAAAATAAATGACACTACAATTAATAATACACTGCCTGAGGTCACTAATCATTTAGATGCCTTTGAAGAAAGAATGCAATTCTTTGAAGAATCCCTAACTAGGTTAGAAGATTTTATGGAAGGGGAAGCAAGGCAGGTGACCAGAATTTCTGAAAAGCTTAGTGATTTAGAGAACAGAGGACGTCGGAATAACTTGAGAATTGTAGGGATACCTGAAGGAATGGAGGGACCAGATATGATTCGCTTTTTACAAGATTTCTTTCCAGCTTTGTTAAACTTTCAATGGAATTGGCCAACTGAAATTGAGAGAGCTCACTGAGTGTTTTTTCCCAGACCTAAGCCAGGGCAACATCCTAGACCAATTATAGCAAACTTCTTGAGAGTCTCTGTAAAAAAGGAGATCCTTAGAATTGCAAGGGAAAGGAAGTCATTAAGCTGGAATGGGGACAGAATTTACATTTTTCAGGATTTTTCAGCGGAGATAGTGGAAAAAAGGAAGGTTTTTGCCCCAGTTAGATCTGTACTTCAAAAACTGAATGTACGATACTTCGTTAAATATTCTGCAGTTCTAGTGTTACACAAAGATGGGGGTTTACACTCTTTTAGCAAGGTGGAAGAAGCCTGGACATTCATTAAAAAACACTGGCCTGACATAACCAGACATAAAGTTACCCAATGGTCACCAGTGCAAGCAGAAACTGAAAACAAACATTGTGATACCACTCCCTCTAACTTCAGTGCACACTCCAGGTCAGAAAACTTCAAGCAACATAAACAGTAATGAAAATTAAGCAACCCCATCCAAAACATCAACTCCTGTCTCCTTGAATGCTAAACTGCTTCCCAAATCCATGACTTGGTCAGGCAAAACATACTGCAAAACCATTCCCATATCTAAGAACAGATAAAAAGTTTTGGATGTCTCCACTAAAATCTCAGACTCCAAAGACAGAAGCACCATATTAGAGCATCAGTCTGACAGGGGAAAGAACTCTGTTTCTGCTTATGACCCTCAAGATGTTACCCAGGTTTTTGAAGAATCTTCCTACTCGCAAAAAGCTCCTTACCTACAAGAAGGCTGATCTGATTAGTTTGTGCTGATGTGTTTGTCCAGTTCTTTAGTTGCGATGAAACGGCATGCAGCATATGCGAGTGAATTGCTGGTGTGTCTGGAAGCATCGCATTTTCCTTCCTGAGGTCAAAGGACCACTTGATCTGGCAGAGACCTAATTGGCTCCAAGGGGTCACATGTACTATTGCCATAAAGCCTCTGTTTTACTTTTATTTAAAACAAAATTCAAGAGTTTCTGGTTGGTTTTAGTTAAACACATTTTTTTTACAAAGCTTCATATGTGGGCTCTTCTTAATGTTGTAATACTATGCTAATTAGTTATAGAGCTAGAAAGTATAGAGTGAGGGAATGATCTTTCCTCCTAAGATATTTGACTTAAGCTTTAGCGACACCTGTTGGTTTTAAAGTAATATTACATTATATTGGGTCATTTTTTTCATTTTACATGCTGTTTCTTAAAGGTTATATTTTCTTATCGAATCTCAATGATTTGATACGTCAGCTTCAGGTGTTGAGATTTTTATGGGAAGGGGAGTCATGATACTAATATAGTTCCCCATGAGATGTTCAAAGACGGGTGGTAAATTTTAATTTTATTGTATTTCTAATCTATTAGACCACGCTATGCTTCCAATCACTAAACATTTTCTAAGGTTCATTACCTTTTTTAAAGGTCCCATTATAAGAAAGGTCAGTGATTATGTGTCCAATTTTACCTTGGTACAGGACACTATGCCTACTGGGGTAATTAAAAGGATGGTTAACAAATTCCCAGATTTTGAACCTTTGATCTGTTATTTCTCAACAGATAGGAATAACCATTGGGAGGTCTCATAAATAAGGTAAAAGATATCTGGAGTTTGCAAGTACTTTATTATATTTAGTAACCAAAAAATAGCTCTTAATTCTCAGACAGACACATGCTGATAGTGTGGATGGGGCCTTACTGGCTAACTTTATTTCTTATTGATTATTCATGGAGGTAGGTTGGGGTTTAAAGATTCTTACTTGCCCCTTTTAATTATTTAGCACTTTAAACAGAGGGGTGGTTTTTAAGGGTTTTTAAAGATCTACTTGGTACTTTTATAAATCTGACATAAAATATTTCTAAGGGGATTATCTTCATTTCTTTTAGATTTGGTTAGAATATTTGTCATCCTATGGGGAACTAGGAGGTGGTATGATATATTCTTTCCTGTAGCTTTCGCAATCAGGATACTTGAGATAAATGAGTTTCTGCAGATATATTTCCTCTGCATTTACCTTAATGTATTTTTGTGATACAAGATTTTACATGTATGGCATTAGAGAACTGAGTTTTCTAACTGGGTCTGAACCAATTGAGGTACCTTGTAGCGTTTGCTCGTTACAGTCTCTTTTGGCTCTTTTCCTGAGGATTCACTTAAAACTCAAGTGATAAGCTTTTTTAGTATCTTAGGCACATTTTATATACTTAATTACTTATTTTGTACATATTCTTTATTTAGGTTTGTTAATATACCTTTACTAAATTTACAGATTCCTTTCTTTTGGTTTGGGTGTTGTTACTTTAGTTAACGATCTTAAATCTATTTCTATTTAGCTTTTGTTCATAAGATATACTATTACAGTAGTTCATAACAAATTTAAAGTATTTGGGAGTTTTAAACTTTGTATTTAAGGGTTTATACAATGTCTATTTTAAACATTGTTCCTTGGAACGTAAATGGGCTTGGTTCGCCCATTAAAAGGAAAAAAGTTCTTACGCATTTAAAGAAACATAAAAGTTATATTGTTTTTCTCCAGGAAACCCATCTTATTCCAGAAGAAGCAGATAAGTTACAGAGGCACTGGGTGGGACAAGTAGTGCATAATTGTTTTACTTCCAAAAAGAGAGGCCTGGCTATTCTAATTCATAAAGCGATCCCCTTTGTTATGACAGACCATATTACAGGTTTAGATGGTAGATTGCAAATCCTATCAGGAACCTTGTATGGCAGAAATCTTGCATTATGCAATGTATATGCCCCAAATACTGAAAGACAGCTATTCTTTCAGGAATTGCTAGCAATGCTCCTGACGTTCAAAGATTATGAATTAATAATGGGGGGAGATTTTAATAAAGTTTTAGATCCCTTGTTAGATAAATCTTCTGTCAATCTGGCAAAACAAGTTAAATCTCTTAATTATTTACAGGAACTAATATCAGATTTGGGTTTACTAGACATTTGGAGGTTGGTTAATCCTGGTGGCAAAGACTATTCATTTTTCTCAGCAAGACATAATGTTTATACCAGAATAGATTATCTATTTATGCCTCTCTCAATTTATAATTCTGTTACAGAATTTAAATATGATTCCATTATTATCTAAGACCATGGCTTACTTAAAACTACATGTAAGGATTCACCACAGAAACAGTTTAGATGGCATTTCAATACCTCCCTTGTTCAGGACCCAGAATAAAAGATTGGTTGTCTAAGGAGACAATTCGTTTTTTTGAACTCAATGATAATAAAGAAACCTCTTATCAAATACTGTGGGATGCTTATAAAGCATTTGTTTGAGGTGGCATAATCAGATATGCTTCAATCGGGAAGAAAAATAGACAAAAAAAACAACGACTGGAAAACAAGGAAAATAAGATTAAGCAATTGGAAGATACGTTAAAGCTAAACCCGATTAAAAATCAAGAATTCATTTATCATTTACTACAACTCAAGTCTGAAGTCAAAAAACTTTATTCCAGCAAAGCAGAATATGCTCTTTTTCATACAAGACAACAATTTTGGAAATCTGGTGAGAAACAAGGAAAATTGTTAGCATTTTGTTTAAAAAAACAACATAGCCAGACTCTGATACCTAAAATCCATAAGGAAAACAATAATATTACTCATAACATCAAAGAAATAAATTCCTGTTTTCAAGGATATTATGAGAAATTATATTAACCCTTTATCCCAAGTATAGAATGGGATGTAGATAAATTAATGGAATCAGCTAAACTACCTTCATTAACCGAGTTAGAGAAAGAGGCATTAGACAAACCAATCTCCAAATTGGAAATCTCTCAGACTATTCAATCTTTCAGTTTACAGAAAACTCCAGGTCCAGATGGATTTTCCAGTGCATTTTATAAATACAATAACCCAATTATTTTTGATTACCTAGAAAATCTTTTTGCTGAATGTTTGTCTCAGGGAAAAATGTCTGGTACCCAAAATGAAGCATTCATCTGTTTAATTGCAAAGAAAAATAAAGATTCCTTAGATTTAGTTAACTTAAGGCCTATTTCTCTTTTAAATTTTGATTATAAGATTTTGACTAAAATCTTAACAACAGCCTGAGTAATTTTATATCTTCACTTATTGGAAAACAACAAATAGGTTTTGTTAGTGGTCAGCAGGTCTCAGACAACCTTAGAAGACTCTTTTCAGTTATTTGGTTAGCTAAACATTGTAAAACCCCATTTGTAGCCCTTGCCTTAGATATTGGTAAGGCCTTTGATTCACTTGATTGGTCATATTTACAAAAAAGTTTGGAATGGTTTAACTTTGGACCTACTTTTAAAGCCTGGATTGCAACGATCTATTCATGCCTGAAAGCCTCGATCATTTCTAATGGACTAATTTTGAGTCCATTTCAACTTTATAGAGGTACACATCAAGGTTGTCCCTTTTCTCCTTTCCTTTTCATTTTAGCATTTGAACCTTTATTAAGACATATAGATCTCTCATCTCACATTCAAGGAATTAAATCAGGCAAGATAGAAAATAAATCCTTTGCTTTTGCAGATGACTTGTTAGTCATCCTTGCTAATCCTAAACAATCTCTGCAAACTTTAAACTCCCTGCTAGATAAGTTTGCTTCATTATTGGAACTAAGAGTAAATTGGAGCAAATCAAAAGGAATTTTTCTTCATGGTTCTGAATGAGAAAAGAAATCTCGGGAATTGAGTTTTGATTTTTCTAAGGAAGATAAAGGGATCAATTATTTGGGGATGCAAATTTTTAATTCAATTCCACAAATAATTCAAGTTAATCTATCCAGCCTATTAGAGAAAATTTGGGTGGAACTAGGAAAATGGTCCAAACTATCCCTTTCTTTATAGGGAAAGATTATATCAATCAAAATGATTCTGGTGCCCAAAATATTTAATGTTCTTAATAATGTACCTACTATACTTCATTTGGACTGGTATAAGAAGTTTGACAATATTTTTTCTAAATTTATCTGGAATAATAAACCCCCCAGGTTGAGAATTTCTAAGTTGAGAGATCCTTGGCATATGAGTGGTTTTAATTATGCTTGGTGGCAGATATATCATTGGGCTTTTTGTTAAAGAAATCAGCTCTCTGGTTTTCTAGAGTGAACTTCGAACATATACCATTATGGCTTTTAACAAAACAAGAAATTGTTAAACCTATGAAACTATCTGATTCTATGTTTTGAACCCTCCCAATGGATATTAAACCTCATCCCACTCTGGAAGCAACTAAGGCCTTTTTTAAATCTCTAGAAGTAAACCTTAAATTAGGTAAATTTCCATTAGAATTAGCTCTCATTTGGAATAATCTGGAATTCTCCTTTAATGGGGCACAGCTTGACAACTCTGAGAGGAGGAAAGCAGGTATTTATCAGATAGGGGATTTAATTGATTTAGAAAATAAAAGAGTTCGCTCCTTTAAAGAACTTCAAGATAAATTCCACATTTCCAGACTTCATTTTTGGTTATATTTACAATTGAGAGACATAATAATTAAGAAGTCCTCAGAAATGAATGCTTTTTACTTGGGAGTCTCTAAATGGCAACACATTTTAAAAAGGCAGTTATGAGAAGAAGGTCTAGTATATTGTATAAACTCTTATCAGAGGGGGGATAGCAATCTCACCTCTGCAGCTAAAGCAGCCTGGGAACATGACCTCAATGTGAGCATCTCTGATCAATCCTGGAAGAAAATGTGGGAAAATGCTTATCGATATAGTAGAGAGGTTAATGGAAGGCTAGCACAATTTAAGATCCTTCATAGATATCATTACTCTCCTCAGAGTTTAAATAAAATATTTAAATCAAATCGTATAGGTTGTTGGAAGTGTGGAAGCTCCTTGGCATCCTTAGGACATCTGTTCTGGTTTTGTCCCAGAGTATTACAAAAATGGAGGGAAATTCATTTGTTATGTCAAAGGATTTTAAAAATCAGCTTGCCATTTTCCCCACTTATGTATATTTTAGGGGATAGTTCTCAATTATCCTTTCTATCCAAAGCCAGCAACTCTGGATTTTTAAGTTTACATTAAGATATAAAAGACTGCTGCTTCAAAACTGGAAAATGAACAGAATTCCTAGTTTGAGAGAATTACTAGCTTCAATAGGATATATAACAAATAACATGCATATTAGTTATTTAATACTCAATAGGTTAGATCAATTTAATGAAATCTGGAAAACTTTTTTGATTTCACAAGCTCATAAATGCATTGTAGACTTCTCTGTTCAAGACAGGTTTATATAAGTATATGTTTATTCTTATTTCTATCAATTATAGACATTTCAGTTATCCTTTGTATTTGTTTATTGTGTTTTCTCTTACTGTAATAAAAATCTTTAATAAACTTTTAATGGAAAAAAAAGACAGCATGGGTTTACAACAGGAAGGTCCTGTAAAACTAATCTCATAGATTTCTTTGACTGGGTCATCAGAGTGGTGGACCAAGGGGGTGCAGTTGATGTCACCTACCTTGACTTCAGCAAAGCTTTCAATACTGTTCCACATAGAAGATTGATTAATAAGCTGGGTAGGCTCAGGGTGGGTCAGAAGTTGGTCAACTGGGTGGCAAACTGGTTGGCAGGCAGAAACAAGAGAGTGGTGGTAAACAGTATACAGTCAGAAGAGATGCAAGTCACAAGTGGGGTACCTCAGGGATCAGTCCTGGGGCCAGTCCTCTTCAATATCTTCATCAGTGACATTGCAGATGGACTGGAGGCTAAGGTTTGTCTGTTTGCAGATGACACCAAGATATGCAATAGAGTAGATGAATGGGGTGGGCAGAATGAAAAGAGATTTGGATAAACTGGCAAAATAGTCAGAAGAGTGGCAACTGGGGTTTAACGCAAAGAAGTGCAAGATCATGCACATAGGGAAGAGAAACCCTGAAGCTATCTACATGTTGGGAGGAGTGTTGCTGGCAATCACAAGGGAAGAAAGAGACTTGGGCATCATCATCACAGATGACCTGAAATCATCCAAGCAGACTACTAAAGCAGTAGGTAAGGCTAGAGGGATGTTGGGGTGTATTAGTAGGGGTATCACGAGTCATAAGAGGGAGGTAATAATCCCTCTTTTCAAAACACTGGTTAGGCCCCATCTGGAGTCTTGCATGCAGTACTGGAGGCCGCACCTGCACAAGGATATTAACAAAATGGAGGCAGTCCAGAGAAGGGCAACCAAAATGGTGCAGGGACTGCATCAGAAAACATATGAGGACAGATTAATGAAGCTCAGTATGTATACCCTAGAGCAAAGGAGGGAGAGAGAGGTGATATGATCGAAACATTCAAACATCGTAAAGGCATTAACAAGGTGAAAGAGTCTAACATATTTCAATAAAAGAAAGATAGCAGGACAAGAGGACACAGCATGAGATTAGAGGAAGGCCAATTAAGGGGTAATGTGAGGAAGTTCTTTTTCACAGAAAGGGTGGTGGATGCATGGAATGGCCTACCTCAGGAAGTGGTGGATATGAATACAATGCAGGGCTTCAAACAGGCATGGGATAGGCATAAGGGAGCCAACATGGCTTCAGGAAAGGACATAGCACAATGACTATGCTCCTTAAATTCACCACAGACACTCTTTCAAAAATGGATACTGGCAATCTGACTGGGGCTGTCTTTATTGACCTCACAGAGGCTTTTGACCTTGTTGATCACACTTTGCTTCTCTCCTCACTTCGACACCTGCATTTCTCCTCCTCTGTTGTTGACTGGTATGAAAGCTACCTGACAAATAGAACTCAAGTGGTGAAATTGAATTCCTCTCTATTGAACAGTACCACCATTAACATTGGTGCACCTCAGGGCTCCATCCTAGGGCCCCTCCTATTCTCTCTTTCTATAAATAACATTGGAGCTGCTCTAAAATTCTGCTCTGCTATTCTATATGCTGATGATCTTGTCATCTATACAAGTTCTACTAATATAGACACTATCAACACAACCCTTTCCTCTGACTTTAACAATATCCAAAACTGGCTATACGACCACAAACTGGCTGTCAACACTAGCAAAACTAAAGCCATGCTGCTTGGATCGGCCGCAAAGCTCCAGGCTTGCACAACAGCACTGATGGTGCAGGACTTAGAAGGTCAATTACTGGAATGTGTGACCTCTTTCAAGTACCTGGGAATCCTGCTAGATCAACCTCTTGATCTTAATCTTCATGTACAGTCTGTTTGCAGAGCTGTCGACTCCAAACTGGGTGTTGCATATAAGACTAGTTATATGCTCATGCCATCGGCTAAAATGACCATTGCAAGGGGATTCTGCTCCCCACCCTAACCTATGGGGCTCCCTTATTTGGGGCTGCTCATAAAACTGACCTACTCAGATGGGATATTATGTATAACAACATATGTCGCTATGCCTCTTCTGCTCCTCGGCTTAAACACCACTGTCAGCTTTATAATGATCTTGGTTGGCTGTCTCTGTTAGCTAGTATGAAATACTACCTTGGCTCTCTTATTGATTCGATAATTCAAAATCAAAGCCCTAGGTGTCTTGCAGCTATGCTTGTTCCTCAGGACACACTCCATGGTCTACTATCAGCTGATAAATTCTTTCTGAATTTGCCGAGGTGCCACACTAGGAAAGGAACTGTTGCATTTGAACATGCGGCTCCACAGCTGTGGAATTCCCTTCCCCTCAACATTAGACTTTCTAGCTCCCACACATGCTTTAAGAGAAAACTGCGCTCCAATCTGCTGATTGCTGATACCTGTTCCTGCTTTCACCCTACCTAATGACTGATGTCTCTGGCCATACCGTAGTATTTCCTCATCTCTATATAACCCTCTTACTGCCTCAGCCTGTCCTGGCTCCCTTTCCTGCCCATATACAATCTTGCACTGCAGGCATCTCACATACATTCTACACTATAATGTAATTTCATGGCTTTTCTCCTCTTCCTCACTTACCGACCTTTTCCTTAATGACACCCCCTGCTCTCAATGGTTATTTCTTCCTTTTGTATTACCTGTTTTTGTTTGTGTGTACCTTGTTCTGTTCATATCACATATCACCTGATAATTTATTGTCCAAGGTCCTCTCTATTCATTGCTTAGGTAAGCACCTATGAACTTATGAATGGTCTACTCTGTATGTCTCTGATATATTGCATCCACTTTAACTCATTGTATGTAAAGAGCTTTACTTTGTATGTTCTGATACATTGTATCCTCTTTAACTCATTGTATGTAAAGCACTTGTAAATTGTTATCCTGTTAAGTTTCTGCATGTCTGTACTCTTCCAGGTCGTGCCTGAAAATAGTCATTTTATGGCTAGTGCACTAACCCAGTTAACAAAAGCTAAATAAATAAAATACAGATGAGTATGAATAGATATGTCATTGACAGAGCAAAGGCCAATGGCACATTCATAAGGTAGAAAAAATGGGCAGACTGGATGGGTCTTGCAGTCCTTATCTGCCATCAACTTCTATGTAAACATACACTCGTCTATCCTTAGGGGCAGAGTATTTCTTGTCTATCTGCTTGCAGACAGAAGGGATAGAGGCAGACCTATTCCTGATCACATCTAACAAGGTCTCAAATGAGGGCAGAATAGGAGGAACTAGATCGACTGGCATGGTACTAACAGTTAATCACTGCAGATAGAGACATTTAACTGGGTCAAAGGCTCACAATAAAGTGCAAAATGTATATTCCTGAGCAAGGCCTGGAAAGTTTGATCCTTCTGTGGAACAGAGGAAGGACCTGGGTCAGAAGTGTCCACACTATAGAAAGAGTCTTCATCACTGCAGAAATTATAAAGTCATGGTCAGACTTGACCGCCTCCACTTTCTCCCCAGAGGGAGGTCATAAGAGGGGGTGGATCATAGGTTCTCCAATTCAGAATGCAGTCTTTGCATTACCAGCAATACCAGACCCATTTTCTGAGGTGCCAGTGTCAATGGCAGTGCCAAAACTAGGACTGAATTCAGCACCCGGGAGATTCCAGCACTGAGGGTGGTGCTGGGACAGGCTCTGAAAGGCCTAAACCCAGTGCTGAAAGCAGCGCCAGCCCCATCAATGATGACCCAGCCAGCACCAGAGTGACTGACAATGGTACCATGGCTGGTCCCTTGACAGTGACACTGAACAGGGGAGGCCACCAGTAGGAAAGAAGTTGGTGATGCGGTCACTGGCAAGGGTACAGCTGCTGTTGCTAAAGCAAAACACTGTACCTGGCTTGGGGGCCCCATCCAAAGTTCTAGTTCCACTGGTCCCAAAGAACCAGGGACCAGCTCTACTGGAGGAGGCAAATGAGGCAGACGCTGCACCCACTGTTCCATAAGAGCTACCCAATGGTGAAACTGCTACTGAACCAGCCCGTCGGCGCAGTGGTTGGATTTCCGCTTGCGAAGCCGTTGACCCGGGTTCAGGAGCGGATTTGGGTCGCTGGAGGGCCGGCTGGGGGGAGAAGGCTTGAGCATCCCATGACTGCTCACCTTCTCTGGGGGGAGGGAGGGGGCCAAGGCTCGCTGCTTGCCTGACCCTGAGCGAAGGTTCGGGGTACAGCAAGTCCTGCTTGCAGGAGGGGCTGGCTGAGACGCGTGGTGGACATCAGCGCACAGCACCTTGACGCCAAGGGCGCACATCACGCGAGGGAGAAACACCAGAGGATAAAGCCTTCCATCTCTGGGGAGATGAGTCACCAGGAGCGTGCCCTCAGTGTTTCACCAGCCACCTAGACCGCCTTGCCCGATGCAACCAGATGTGTATGGGGTGTACGGGCCCCACCTCATTCCCGGCCCGGGGGATAGCTGCAGCTCCATGGGGTGCAAGGTAGGTCATAGGTAGGGTGGCTGGCAGAGGGATGACTCCCAGGTGCCTCCGAAGGGTCAGAGATGTTGGGAGTTAGGAGGGAAAAATAGAAAGTTAAAAAAAAAAAAAAAGAAACTGCTACTGAAGTCCCCACTTGCAGACAGAGAGGGCTCCAGGCCTTCGATCTCAATCTTCTAGCGCAAGAAGGCCCAGCGATGTTGACGGCACCGGTGAGGGCCTCCAGCTCAGGGAGACTGAGGATCTCATGGCAAACTGCACAGAAGCTGACCTCAAGCGGTACCACTTCTTCCCTTCTGACAGGAAGGGGAAGAACTAGAGGCCAAGCGGTGCCAAGAATATGTCCAGGATTTGGAATGGGCCCACTTCTTTCTGTGCTTCCAGGAAGACTGCTTCCCCCTGGGTACAGGATAACCCATCATCAGAACCCTTCCCCAATATGGCAAGTCAACTAGACACAGCTCCGTTGCCAGAGCAGCTTGCCTGAGAAGGCTCCCTACCACCATCATCCATGGCCAACGACCGTTGACTCAATGGGGCCATGAGAGACTAACAGAAAATATTTTTGTAAAAACACTAAGCTGATACACAAATAATAAACTCTATCTTTAAACACTACAAACTTAGAAGAACTGAATGCTACTGTTCTGTAGAAGTGAAGTTCTGACTTCCGGTAGTTGAGCAATGTTATCACTGTTGCATATTCAATAGTAAGAAAAAGGAACTGAGGCGGTTGAGGGCTGGTGCTATGGTAATCCATGCAGCACAAGCCAGTCTTGTGGTGCCATGCATGCACGCAGCTTATCTTGACACCAGCACTCCTGAAAAGTTTTGGCTTCTGCAGAGTCCTAGTACCTCCAGCTCAGACCCATTAGTGCGAATCAATGGTGAAGATTGATTCCTGGATGATCTTACACTAGGGACTGCCAAAAAATGTATATTGGGTGCTCTCACAATCCACCCAAAGGTGGTCTAATTGGTCTCTCCCAAGTGGTTCAGGACATTGGTCGCTGCTCCCCCATGAAGGAGCTCATTATGTTAGTGGACTTCAAACTTAATTAACTCCAAGGTACCCAGCTCGAGTGTAATGAACTACTAAAGTAACTCAGTCTCTCCCAACTTATTACTACCCGCCAGCCCGGTGGTGCTGAGGGTTGAGGTACTGGACACCACACCTCATACTACGCCAGTGATCCAAGGTTGGGAACAAGATCAGGTTGCCAGGGGTCAACTGGGGAGGAAAGGACACAGCATCTGGAGGACAGCTCTCCTCTCCTCTCCTGGGGAGGAAGGGTCAATGATCCCAGTACAGCAGCAACTCCCAGTGGAGACTGGGGGTGTCACAGCCAGGACTGAGTATGCATGGGGTGGAGGTGATGGCGGACACTTGTGAGAAGGGTGCAGATACATGCCCAGCTTGCGATGAGCATGATTGCATATCCGCACCTCCGTAGGGGTCACACTCATGCTCAGCAAGTGGAAACACCACACTGTCTGGGAGGATGATGATGACACGCTAAGGCACCCCATGCCCACCGTCAGACCCCGCCAATCGGAGTCCCTTATATCCTCTGCCCCCCCCCCCCGTCTGCAGCCCGAGATTGGATGGAGCACCGAGAAGGAAGTGACTCCGCCCTGGGGGGTGCAAGCTGGGAAGCCAGCTGCAGGTAGGGAGAGGGGTGTCTGGAGTACGGGGGGGACTCACGATGGGGGGGTCATAGGCCAGGCAGAAGCATGCCAAGTGGACATCCGAGGTAGTTCCCAGTCAGCAGCAACCAGAGGGAAAAAGAAGTGAAAAAAAAAAACTTATCACTACCCCTACCCATCTAAACCACAAGTCCTCAAACCACTCCCTTCTGGACTGGATCATCACCAACCATACAGGCAGGGTCCTCCAGGCAGGAGTCCTGTCTGACTCTATCAGTGACCACTCCCCAATGTTTTGCATCCAGTTCTGTAAGCAGTCTCCCCCAAGATCCTGTCCTTTAGGGATTTTTCTAATTATGACTTATCCCACTTGCTCTTGGAAATGAGCGTAGTGGATTGGTCAGCCCTCCACACTCTATCTGATGTGATCTCAGCCGTGGGCTTCCTTACTGCTGCCTTATCATCCATCCAGACAAGCACTTCCTGGTAGCTATTAGAAGAGTACGGGGTGGAAACACTAGATGGCTATCAAAAGAGCTGCTTAGGAAAATGAAAGAGAGGGGTGCTGTGGGCAGCCTATAAATCTGCCCTTCCCCTATTCCTGGAACAATTACCAAAGACTGCGCAACCTTTGTAAGCAAGAGGTTAAAACCCTAAAGGATAATTATACTAAAAACCTTCAAGTTAGGAATCTAGGTGATGCAAAAGTCTTTTGATCATTGGTGAACTCCCTTATCAAACCTGGGAATAAACAAAACATCTCCCCTTTCTCTGGAACATTCTCCCTTCTTCCCTTCATCTCTCTCCATCTCTTTAGGCCTTTAGATATCTGCTAAAACTCTTTCCTGCTTCCTCCTGTGCCTGTCCCTCCCACTCCTGACCCTCCCTGCCCCGCTCTTCTCTCTCTCCTCTCTTGTCCTGTCTCTCACCTCCTCCTTCCTACCTGGGCTACCTGTGTCCTTGGCTCACACTCTGTGCCCTAATGCATTAGGTACTATTTCTTAGCTCTACAGTATGTTAAACCTTGGCTGCCATGTAAAGGTGCCCTCAGTCTGCCATTTTCCCTTGCTGACTCTAGGCTGTGTTTGGTTAAGGGGTTTTCCCTCCTATTGCTACCTGGTTTGTTCTGCATTATATTTTGTATCTTGTTTTAGTTTACGCACTTTTGACGATTGTATTTGCTCTTCATGCCAGTACTCCCTCTTCCCCTGCCCCCGGGCTGCACCTGGAAATGAGCCTCCACTCAGTGTGCCTTTCCCAGTTACATAATTTTCAGTAAATAAATAAGTTATGCACCAAGAGCAAGGCAACAGCTGAACCCCCCCAGGTCACTGGGACCATTAACACTAAATCCACAGACCTGTCTGACTACCTGGGTAAGCTCCTGCCTAAAGGCCCTTCCTCTGTTCACAATAACTTGGTCACTGATCACCTCAGCATCCCCTCTTCTACTTTAAGATCACCCCTCCAGGAGATTCATTGCTTCCTCAAGGCTCTCCCCAACTATGGTAGTGCTGGCAGTGATGGTATCTGCCCAAGGTTTTTCATGCTTATGGATGACTCCGTTGTTAAATCTCTTGCTACCATCTGTAGCCTGCCACTGACCTCTTTGTTGGTACCAACATTATGGAAACAGTCCAGGGTAGTCACTATATTCAAATCCAGTGATTCTACCCTTCTCAAAAACTACCATCCAGTTGCCATGCTCTCCCACCTAAGGAAGATCCTTGAAAAAATTGTCTTGCAGCAAATACCGGAACATGTCTAAATATAACTTGCTCTCTCCCCACCAACAAAGGTTTAGGAAGGGCCGTAGTACCACTACTGCCTTGGCATGCTTCACTGACCATGTTATCAAGGGCAAAAATTAGGGTAAATTAATTGGTGCCCTTTTCATGGAGCTTACAAAGGACTTTGACCTAGTAGACCACAGCATCCTACTGGACAAACTACACCTTGCTGGGTGCTCTGTTGCAATGTCGTAGTTGTCCAGTTACTACACAGGGAGAACCCAGGTGGTTTGTACAGGAGGGCCACCTCCAACACACTGGATCTCCATTTTCTTTTTTTCTATATACATTTTGTACCTTTTTTACTGCCTCTGTCTGCCCCCTTCTGACTATTCCCCCAGCCCCATCACCCCAGAATCACCAGGTCTTACCTTCTGCCTGGTCCAAGTGCAGAACCTGTGGAGGGTTGGGGCATCATCCTGCAGTCAGAGGGTTTTCTTTTCCATTTTCTCCCATTCCCTGCTGGGACACACACTGCCAGATGTGCATGCGTGGAGGCGAGCGCATGTCAGTGGATGTCCCACAGCACCCTCCCTTCCTCTGGCACCCTCAGTCCCATATTGCCTGCAGGACTCCACCTGGTGGCAGTCATTCGGCTGGAGTGCCAGTCCTCCCTCCCTCTCTGGAAGAGGAGAGCAGTCCTCTGGATGCTCAATCCTCTCCCTCCCTCCCCAGCCGACCCCCAACGGCCCACTCACACCGCGGACATGGGTCATCGGCATGGCAGGAGGTAAGGCACGGATGCCTCAACCCTCCACGCCACTGGGCCAACTGGGGGAGGGCTCCATTTTCAAAGGTCTGAGAATGACACATGGTGCTTGTGCCAGAAAAGAATGATGCAAGTTGAAAGCTGTGTCAAAACTTGCGCAGAACTGCATGTACCAGAGTGGCTTGTGTCAGACTTGCATCAAAAAAAATTGGTGCACCATGTCGCAGTGGGGCTAATACACCACACTGTTTTTTTATTTTCAAAGGTGGAAGCTGTTGACACTATGACAAAGATGCATGCCACTGTTAGATCATCCAGAGCTGGTCTAACTGACACTGAAGCATGTAATGGAGAGGGTAGATTATGTAGCTGGTTGGTTATAGAGCTAATATTCCCCTCTGGGACTAGTTTAGAGTGTTTTGGGGGCTTAACATGACATATTCCTATTGTTCATCATTTATCCCCTGACGTGGAACCTTTGTAAATGAGCTTGTAGCTCAAAGGTTGTAATCCGAGATCTCAATAAATAAATAATAAACTGTCTTGGCCATTTCGTCCGCAATATTTTTTGACTCAACTTGAGTCATTCTCACCCCATGCATTGTTTTTTTGATGCAGCCTAAGCCATTCTCGCTCTTTGTATCACTTGCCTTAATTCAGCTTGAGTCATTCTCACCCCATTTCATCTTTTTGACTCAGTTTGAGTCATTCTCGCTCTATGCATCCCTCGTCTTTTTGACTCAGCTTGAGTCATTCTCACCTCATGCATTTTTGACTAAGCTTGCGTCATTCTCTCCACATGCAACATTTTTGATGCAGCAGACCTATGTAATTTGGGGGGACTCTGCCACAGAGGACACTTTTCTTGCAAAATACAGCACACAATATTTGGCTTGCCTGGATTTAATGCAAGGTAATAGTTTGATACACCTTGTGTCAGTCTAAGGGCCCTCTGAAAATCCATCCCTGGGTGTCAAAAGTAGGTCCAGCAAGGAACAGTTCTGTTCTCCCTTTTTGTCACCTCCCTCCCAAAGGAATGCAAGGGTTGCCATTCACTCCTCTATGCAGAGGATCTGATTTTCTTTCATAGTGCCAAGACACCAGCTGAAATATCTGCAACCCTCACAGAGGAGTTTAATGCTGTCGAGAGGTGGTTCCTCAATAACAGGCTCCTAGTCAATGCCAAGAAGACTAAGACAATGCTATTGGTGTCCAAACCTAGGCTCACCAAATGGCCAGGGAGGCCCAAACCGCTTGAACCCCCTAAACATATTGGGCAGGATTCACAAAGCTTTTGAAAGACCTGCAGCTGCAGGTAAACCACTGCGCAAGTGGGTTGCCACTTGCGGAGCCACAGGTTACCTGCAGCAGCTGGTATTCACAAAGGTGGAGCTGGATTGCGATCAGCTCCATGGGTTATGGCCACTTTCGGGTGGTGTCACCAGGGTGATGGCCACAGCCGCGGGAATGGGCTACGGCTGGTGGAAGCAGCCGTAACACCATCTGCAACTGCTGCAGCTGTGAATCGCAACCACTGCAGCTGCGGGCGATTACAGTCCACATCAGCAGTTGTGGAGTGGGACTTTGAAACAGAACGCTTCATGAATCCTGACCCTTTGGCCTCACAGTCAGATGAGTGAATCAAAATCTGGGTATCTGCTTCCAATTAAAAGACCTTATGACACCTGAAAAGCAGTTTGTCATTGCACAGGGTACACTTAGCCCCCTTCTAGACTACTGCTTCCCTACCTGTACCCAAACCTTGTCATCCTGCATGTCCCAGCTCAACACTATGTACAACAGCATCTGTAGGTATGCCTCATCAGATCCTTATTCAGCACATCTTTTATCCCTTTACCAGGTCCTTGGATAGCTCTCTTTCCACAACCACTCTTTGACTACTAGGCAGCTTTGGTGACTAATCCTCCGGGAGACAGAATCTTCACCACTGTTATTTCTCCTCAAACCCAAGACTGGATCCCAGAGCCTCTGGCCCTCTTCACATCTTCTACAAGAATATCCCCAAACTGCCATCTGCATGGGTTTAAGGACATTCTCTATTGCTGCCCCTAGGCACTGGAACAGCTTGCCTACTTCCTTCTGCTCTCTTGACTTAAACTCCCTTCTTAAGTCACACCTGAGGACCACACTAGCAGCTACATTACCTCTGCCCTCACGTGCCCCCTAATATGAATATCAGCGAATATTATAACTGGATATTTTCAGCCACCCTGCTAGTCTATTTCCCACTTTGTGTCAGTACCTTTGCATTGCTGTTATTTATATTGTAACATTATGTATGATGTTTGTTATTTACTGCCAGGATTGCTCTCATATTTCTGGTGAGAAATTTTTACACTTGTACTGGAATTTCTCTATTTATTGGTTCTTGCATTTGTTGTTGAGATGCAGGTCAGGAAGCATAAGAAAACCAGGAATAGTTATAATATTTGCAAGTAGTATTTTATTATCAATAACAATAAAATAAAAAAAAAATAAAATTGTGCAGGATAGTTCTTATACAGGCAGTTCAAACAAAACAAAGTTCTTCCTCTGAGGTTATCTCTAATTCTAAATTTCAGTCTCTCTCTCTCTCTCTCTCTCTCTCTCTCTCCCTATCCCCCCAATAAAAGATTGTTCTCTTTTTATAAAAAGTATTTACCTGGCAATTAATTTCTGCATCCTGAGCTCATTAAGTGACATCCTGTTTCTCACAAAATGTAACCAAGTTCTTGTCAGTTTATTTCCTTGCAGGTGCAACAAAATGTAACATTGTATCTCAGACTAGCCTCCTGCTGACAGTTTTGCAAACAAGCCTGAAGAAGTCAAACTGCATTTCAGGGTTACCCCCTGAGTTCCAAATAGCTTTGTGCAATCATTTCAACAATATGATGATATACATTTTCAAATCAGAGAACCCAGTTTCACATAAAGATCAACATATATTTTATAACCACAGATAAGCAAGGGAGAAGAAGAGATAGAAACAGCAAGTGAAGGTATAAAGAGCTAGTGGGAGGGGGAGAATGGTGAGACTGTCAGAGTGATTAATTCCTAGGTCTCACAAGAAAATTTGATTGGGCAATCAGACAGGCAAGAGACAGAAAAGGAGAGGATAGAACAGATCCTTGTTTTTAACTCTTCCTGCATGACAAATGGGACAGGGTCTTCTTCAACTCTGTTACAGTTTTGTACAATGAGAACACCAGAAAATGGAGTCGCCCCAGCAAGGTAATGTGCAAGGCTAAACATCAATATCAAGCAAAAAAGCCTTGCAAATACACTCCCCCCACATACTCATCACATGTAAAATGTTATAAAGACCCAATAAAAATAAGCATGCTGCAAGTGAGCAATTTTATTAAATTTTACCCATGTGCCATGCAAAGGTATGCTAAAGTGCTGGAAATATAATAGGTGTTGCTCCCCCAGCCTGCCACAAGAGTGTTATTGTGGTGGGCTGTGGGAGCAGCACCTATTATGTTTATAGCACATAAGCACACCTTTGCAAGGCATTTGAGTAGAATTTAATAAATAATTGTTCACTTGCAACATGCTTGTTTCTACTGGGTAAGATTTCACATGTGCTGAGTGTGTGGGGGTGTACAGTATTTGTGAGGCTTTTCTACTTGGTACTGCCTTGTATAATCCCTGTTTAATTT
The DNA here is from genome assembly GCA_016271365.2 of Neoceratodus forsteri. Classification (NCBI taxonomy): domain Eukaryota; kingdom Metazoa; phylum Chordata; order Ceratodontiformes; family Ceratodontidae; genus Neoceratodus; species Neoceratodus forsteri. Next base: position 151,417,916 of record CM028130.1, on the reverse strand, counting down.
TTTCTATGCCTCCACAAGGCTCTGAATGCCTCCTCCATGGTTCTGGGTCATGGAAGCACAACCATGGTGTTGATATTGAGAACTCTGAGGAGTCTTAACAGCAGGGCTGCCAGACTGCAGCTGGTATAAGCTGAGAGGGCAAATGTGTGGAGCATCTTGGGGACTGGAAGAGTGTGGGAGTGGAACGTATATAGCATGTTGCAGAAGTTAGGCAATGCAGGAGGTGTTGCTGAACCAGCAGAAAGAAGGGAGGTGTTGTTGCCCCTGTACAGGTTGCTGGTAAGACCCCAGCTTCAGTTCTGTGTCCAGTTCTGGAGACCACTTCTCTGGAAGGATGTAGACAAAGTGGAGGTGGTCCAGAGGAGGACAATTAAAATGGTGCATGGTCTGCACCAAAAGCCATATGATGAGAGACTAAAGGATGTCAATATGTACACTCTGCAAGAGAGGTAGGGGGGATATGATGGAGATCTTTAAATATCTTATGGGGTAAATAAGGTGCGGGAAGGAAGTCTTTTTCAGAAAAAAAGGAGCTCAAGAACAAGAGAACATGCTATGAAGCTGGGGGGGTAGATTCTGGAGAGACGTGAGGAAGTACTTATTCACAGAAAAGTGGTGGATTCCCGGAACAGTCTTCCACTGGAGGTGATGGAGATGAAGACGGGTTGGGTTCAAGAATGCATGGGATAGGCATAAGGGTATCTTAGTGGAAAGGAAGATGGGGTAGAAAGAGTTGGAGATCAGTGAGGGTCTGTGATGATGCTGTAGGTAGGGAAAAATGGGCAGACTGGTTGGGCCAAGCGGTCCTTATATGCCATCAGATTCCATGTACTATGCTCTAATTGTTAAATGAAATTGCTGCTGAAGTAGAAAAAGTGGGTGATGAAGTGACTTAAACAAAACAGAGCCGCTACTCGGTATGTGGTTCACAGAGTACTGGGTCAATACATAAAAAACATAAACTCTGGCACATGCTTACACCAAGACAGACATATTTACTAAAAGGCAGATTGTCTTTATTTTGAATTCAGCTCACCCTCACAGCAAAAGACACAAGCAAAAACCTCAACGTTTCACGCAGCCGCACCTGCGCTTTCTCAAGAGAATAAGTTGCTATACGACCATGCAATCTTTATAGTGCACCCTCGGGTGTTACATATTAAATAACTTAACAACTTAATAGCAAATCTAAAAACACACTAATCAAAATGGGAAAAAAGGGAGGGGGGAGAGAAGGAAAGAAAAACTTATCAGCATACATATATATTTTAAATTATCTAAAGTGCATCATAATGTTTAACATAGTACCTTCACAGAAGGATTAAACACATTTTTTTATCTTATATAATGCAACATAATGCCCTAAATAATACATATTTGAAAAATGTATTTAAGACAACCGGTATAATAAATACCTATTTGATCTTACCATAAATTTACAAATGATGTTGCAATTCAGTTTTGTCATTTAAACCTGGCATAGACAAAGCCTGTAATTTAAAGATCCAGTAGTTTTCTTTACATGCTAAAACATTATTCAAGTCGCCCTCACGGGGTCCTAATTTTGCTCTGTCAATCCCTAAAAATGTCCAATTGTTCTGTGTTTGTTCCAAACTACAATTTGTATGGTAGGCAGTAGCATAATCCAGATTTTTATTGGCGATCGCCCTAATATGCTCACTCACCCTTTCCTTTCATTTCCTTTTAGTCCGCCCAACATAACAGGCTCCACATTGACAAAGTGCATAATAAATGACAGAGCAAGAATCACAATTAATAAATGCACAAATTTTGACAAAAGATTGAGAGTTCAAAAGCAAAAGAAATTTTCTTGTGACGAAAGAGATTATTTGCAGAACTGTGTATTTAATTGGAACAAACAGTCTCAGCAATGAAAATCGATTTTGAAATGAACACAGGAAGGGGATTCACAAACATCAGGCAGTGACTCTGATGCAGCATCATCTGTTTTTTTAGAAAACAGTCTCGAGGAGGAGACATAGCAACTGGATCAACCATCGGGGCTGTCAGGACAGTCTATGCAATACCATCTCAGATGAGCCCCAGAGTAGCATTTCGAGTCCCACTAGGAAATGTACCAGGAGAGGAAGACACCGAGAATGGAGACCAACAGCCACAATTTGAGGAATATTATCAGGGTCAGGGACAGTACAGGGGGAGACAGTTCCTGTGGAGGAGAGAGAGAAGAGGGAGGAAGAGGGGGGATATTAATGGACAGTGATATGAATGTTATCAATTTGTCTGATCATCTGCTCACAGAACTTGAAATCAGTGTACTTAATAAAGGTTTAAAATTTGTTCCGACACCTAATGCCTTTGACTTGTTTATAGACTTACAGAAATTTGTCAGGAAACTTAATTTAAAGTGTTTTTTTGCACAGAATACAGAGATGTCAATTTAACACAGACGGAATTTATTCCCAATGATTCCATTAATGACTCAGCTGGTGGAGTGAGTGGGACACAGTTTAAGGACTATTATATGCAATTTAGGTCCAAATTAACTGTTATGCAACCGCAGAATCATGAGATACAGATCTTTATGAAAGCTTGTGAAAGGGAATTCAAGCAATTCAATAGTATTAAAAAACATCCGAGATTTGTTAATATGAGTAAGGCAGAAATGAAAGCCCTTAAGGGGTTAGAAAGTAATCGGTTGATTACAATTAAACAGGCTGACAAAGGGGGCAGTGTAGTAGTGTTGAATACAATTGATTACATCAGAGAAGTTGAGTGACAATTAGCCTTTAAACAACATTATAAACCCTTAAGTAGTGATCCAACACTAGATTTCAAGAAAGAAATGGATACATTATTAGATTTGTCCTGGCGACAAGGGGTGATTAATGATGACGTACATCAATTTTTAACAGTTAAATACCCCATATGTCCTTCCATCTATCTTCTCCCCAAGGTGCATAAAAATGCTAAAGTTCCCCCAGGGCGCCCGATAGTTGCTGGAACTGGATCACTAACAGAGCCATTGAGCCAGTATGTTGATGCTCACATTAAACAGTTTGTACCACAGTTAAGGTCTTTTATAAAGGACACAAAACATGCTTTGGGAATGTTTGATGATCTTTTCGTCTAGAGTTCAGACCTTTTGGTCACACTCAATGTTGAGTCTCTTTACACTAACATCCCACACCAGGATGGCCTTTTGGCCTTAAGCTATTATTTGGATAAAGGTGCATTCAGTTTGGAGCACAAACAGTTTATTTTAAACTTGGCAAAACATGTTATAGAAAAAAATGTCCATGTTTCAAAAATATTTTTTTCTTCAAATAAGTGAAACAGCTATAGGGACATATTTTGCCCCCAATTTTGTGAATTTGTACATGGGGATGTGGGAGGAACAGTTTATGTATGATTCGGATGTTAACCCCTTTTTTCATCACATTTCAATTTATAAACATTATATTGACGATTGTGTTTTGATTTGGCAGGGCTCAGAGAGTGAACTGATGTCATTTGAAGATTATTTGCAATCTACAAATAGAAATTTAAGATTCACAGTTAATATGAGTTTGGTTTGTACAGTGTACCACTTTTGGATGTACAAATTACAAAACATATAGATGGTGGTTTAAGCACTACCTTGTTTCAGAAACCAACAGACAAAAATACGGTACTTTTGGCTAGCTCTTGCCATCCTAAGCATATTGTAAAGTCCATACCAAGAGGGCAGTTCATACGTGCACGAAGGAACTGCCCTACTGAGGTGGGATTTGAACAATGGGCCGATGACATAGAACAGAGGTTTTTACGATGGGGTTATGCAGTAAGTGAAGTAGCAATAGCTAGAGAACATGCTACTGGACTGCAGAGACAACAATTGTTGGAAACAAACTGTTCCTCTGAACCTTTAGGAACAGTGAATGGGTATGAGAGGCTCAATTTTGTTACTACGTACTCTATACAGGCTAAAGAAATTGAATCAGTTATTAGACACAAATGGCACATTTTATGAGCCAAAAATATCATCTTTTGTTAAAGAACCTCCACGAATGGTGTATAAGAAACCGAGTAATTTAGGGGATAGGTTAACTAGTAGCTGTCAGCCTAAAAGTCCCCTTAAAATGAACCATAAAATGATTGTTGAATCACAGTCCTCATTGAATGTTTCGAATAATTTAGTACAAAGAAAACTAATGGACTCTACACATAAAATTGGTTGCCGACGTTACTGTTAGGCTGTTTTAAGTGCCAAAGATGTAAGTTTTGTAAGTACATTCAGGCTGTTAAAAGTTTTAAAAGACCAGCAGATGGTACAGAGATTGAAATTTGTGCATTTATTAATTGTGATTCTTGCTCTGTCATTTATTATGCACTTTGTCAATGTGGAGCCTATTATGTTGGGGTGGACTAAAAGGAAATTAAAGGAAAGGGTGAGTGAGCATATTAGGGCGATCGCCAATAAAAATTTGGATTATGCTACCGCCTACCAGACAAATTGTAGTTTGGACCCAACACCACACAACTGGACATTTTTAGGGATTGACCGAGCATAATTAGTACCCCGTGGGGGTGACTTGAATAATGTTTTAGCATATAAAGAAAACTACTGGATCTTTAAATTGCAGGCTTTGTCTATGCCAGGTTTTAATGACAAAATTGAATTGCAACATCATTTGTAAATTTATGGTAAGATCAAATAGGTATTTATTATACCGGTTGTCTTAAATACATTTTTCAAATACGTATTATTTAGGGCATTATGTTGCATTATAAAAGATAAAAAAAAATTTTTTAAATCCTTTTGTGAATGTACTATGTTAACCATTATGATGCACTTTTGATAATTTTAAATATGATATATGTATGCTGATAAGTTTTTCTTTCCTTCTCTCCCCCCTCCCTTTTTTCCCACTTTGATTAATGTGTTTTTAGATTTGTTATTAAATTGCTAAGTTATTTAATATGCAACACCTGAGGGTGCACTATAAAGATTGCATGGTTGTATAGCAACTTATTCTTTTGACAAAACGCAGGTGCGACTGCATGAAACGTTGAGGTTTTTGCTCATGTTTTTTGCTGTGAGGGTTAGCTGAATCCAAAATAGACAATCTGCCTTTTAGTAAATGCATCTGTCTTGGCGTAAGTGTGTGCCAGAGTTTATGTTTTTTCTGATGAAGTGACTTACTTGGAGTAAACCCCTTCCCCCTCATACAGTGACATGCACTTGCACATACAACAAACCCGACTCTTGCAAAGGGCAGACAACGATAACAATCTTGGGGCTAGAAGGAAAATCAGGAATACAAATACAACTACAGAGCAAACAGAGGGGAAGAGGGTAAATACCATTTTGAGACCCTCAGAAAAAAGGACTTTCAGAAAAGGTTGTACCATCAAGAATCTAAAAAGATAGAGAAGTAATAAAAGACAAGTTAATCAAGAGAACAGATCAAGAAGAGGAAAAAACATGAGGGTATTTGGAATGTTACAGAGCTGGGAAAAAATGCACAACTCTCATGCAAACTGCTGATGAGCTGTTTCAACAGTTACTAAGTGATACAAATAATTCACCAGTTAAAACTGGCTAAATTCACTTGAATGGGAAGGTTACAGAAGGTGGTGGACCTCGACCAATTATGATAACAATTTTTAAAATCAGAGGACAAATTTAGGGTACTCGATGAAGTCACTCAAAAAAATAAGAATTCAAATTCAAGGACCTGAATATACCTAACAAACAAGATGCCACATATGACTTGTTAACAGAAGAGGGAAAAATATGCTCCAATTTGGCAGGTTTAATGCAAGGAAACAATAAGAGCAAATCTGGTCTACCCTGCTAAGTTGTGCTTTTTTCTGACTAATTAAGTGCCTCTGTATGAAACCAGTGAAGATGCACAGAAAGATCTAAAGCTGAAACTGCCAAATGGCTTTTCAACTGAAGAAGAATATTGTACCAGTACTGATTAGAACTTTTTGAGACATAACAATTAGTGGTATTTTGGAGATGTGGGGGAGTATTAGATTAGATCAGAAAGTTAGAAAAAGAACAGTTATGTATGTACTGTAACAGCAGATCTCTGAGAGAATCTCCTCCATTAGGCCACACCTTTGGAACTATAAACCATCAGCGCTAAGACCACATGGAAACTTTTGCTTGCAGATGAAAACATACCACATCTGTGTTTATATAAGCATGGGCGGCTGCATCACTCCTCAGTTCCCTGCTGATGATTAGACTCGGAGAACCTCCAGCCGTGGGAAACCAGGAGATAAGGCTGCCCGTAATTCCTCTTCTGGTAGGGCTGCTTTCTCATATCATTTTCCTAATCTCTGGAACTCGTTCCCCTTAGATATCTGCTCTACCACATCCACTAGTTCATTGTCTTGTCTTCTCTTCTCCACAAATATATTTCCCCTCTCTGCAAATGCTCCTGACCCTTACTTCATTCAATACTTTATCCCTTTTTCTTGCTATCCATCTTGTTTCTCTTCCCTATCCTACCTCCTTCTAAATTTTCATTTCCCTTCCCACCCCTCACCGCCCCCTACTTCCTTCAATACTTTATGCCTTTTTTCTTGCTCCCCTTCCTAATTTTCTTACCTATTCTGCTTCCTTCCCTTATTTTTTAATCCCTACCCTCCCCAATAATGTTTTAAGTGGCTGTATATGTTTATGTGTGTGCAATGTCGTCTTTATTACATATGCGATTGTGTATGTACTTCACACATATATATATATATATATATATATATATATATATATAGATGCATATTTGTAAGCATACATGTTTTGTGTTCATTCTGACTTATTGCATAGTTTCATTTATATTTAGTATTGTTATTCCCTTTTGTTGTTCAACTGTATCTTACGCAATTTTGTTACTCTACTTCAATTCATGTTATTCTGTATTTGCTATTATAATGTATGCCATTCTCCCCTTCCCCTAGGATGCTTCTGAAAATAAGCTCTTTGAAACTCATGATGTCTTTTCTAGTGAAACTTTTTCAAATAAATAAATAAAAAATAAATAAGACCAGCAGTAGGCATACAAGGAGAGGCATGGGGCTGGAAACAGGATGCATGGAGTAGGTTTAAGCACAGCATCTGATGTAACCCTCACTGAAGCAGAAGGGGGTTGGAGGGAGGGACGGCACAGCCTAATGGAAGAGATTATCAAAGATCTACTGTTAGGTAAGTTCTTACATGACTGTTCTATCTTCTTTAAGGATATCTCCTCCATTAGGCCACAGCTTTGGAACGATTCCCCAGCAGTCCCAAATACAGCTGGCAGGATGGTACAGTCTGACATATATCTAGAACAACATGATTTGCAATATAGTAAGTCAAAATCCAACATGGCTATGAGAGACTATGTCGAGACTGTAATGTTTAGTGAAGGTGTGGACAGTGCTCCATGTGGCTGCAGCATAAATTACAGCAGTAGAAACATTTCTGAAACAAGCAACAGAAGTGGCCATTCCTGTTGTGGAGTGACCATGAACAGCACCAGGAAGTTTCTTATCATACTTCCTATAAAAGAACATAATACAATATGCCAGCTATTTGGATAGGCACTGTTTAGACACAGGGGTGCCCTCTTTCCCAGGGGCAAATGAAACAAAAAGCTGAGAGAACTTTCTGCAGTCCTTGGTGTGAGTAAAACAGTATCTGGGTATTCTATGTACATCTGAAGTATGGAACAATGCCTCACCCTGATTGGCATGGTCAGGGTGTTAAACAGAAAGGTGTATCATTTGATTCGGTGTAAATTCAGACACTATCTTTGGTAGAAACTTAGAATTTGTAAGCAGAGACTATGTCTTTGTGAAAATAAAATAAGAAGGCTCACACATTAGAGCCTGAAGCTCTGAAATCCTTCAAGCAGAAGTGACTGCAACTAAAAGTAACATTTTCCATGACTGCAAACGTAAGCTGCAACTCATGTCTGGCTCAAAAGGAGTCAACGTCAATTTCTCAAGCATAAAAGTCAAGTCCAAAGGAGGGACTGGATTGTGGATAGGAGGTTTCATATGAAGAATCCTCTCAGAAAAGTTTAAGACACCTCTAACTGGGCAAAAGTCTGATCATCAATGGGGGCATGGAAAGCTGATATAGTGGCCACATGCACCTTAAGTGAACAATACTGTAGGCCAGAATCTGACAGGGACAGCAAGTATTCCAACACAGCATTAACGAGACATGTAAATAGGTCCAAATTCCTGGAAGCAGACCACTTTTTTTTTTATTTAAAAGTTCATTGGATTTTCTCAGAAGCAAACCAAATATACATACCAATAAAATTATGATCAGAATTAAACTCCAGATATTAAACTTCAACTTTCAATGCATAAATATCAAAATTTCAAAGGACAGAGATTTACAGTATAATAATGGAAATGTTAACAGACACATTACATTTATAAAGTCAAAAAGGCAAGAAAAGGTTTCCATATTTCATTGAATTTGTCCAATCTGTTTGCAACTAGATAACTAATTCGTTCATTATTAGCAATGGTCCCCATACAATCCAAAAGCTCTCTTACAACAGGAACTCTGAGAGATTTCCTTTCTGCGATAATAATCTTTTATATGCTAATATCAGGTTTAATAACCAGAGCTGAAAAGGTCTGGACAAACAGGATAACTGTGAGGTGTCTCCTAATATGAACAGTAATGGGGAAAATGGGATCTGTACCTTTAAGCTATTTTGACATAACGAATGAATTTCCTTCCACTTGGGAAGTAGGTAGGTAAGGTAGGTAGGTAAATTTTTTATTCATAAAATAATGAATATGGATAACTCCACTGAGCAAAAGCTCATTTACAGTGAGGTCCAAAGTGCCAGTTCCAGTTACTCTTACATTTGTTGTACATTAGTCATATAAAATATATTAAACACAATATATCATACCAAGACTAAACAAAATGACATTTACAATTACAACTACATTTTCAAACATTCTCACACAGGCTAAACAAGCAATACAGACAATATTTACATAACATAACCAAAGTGCAAATTGTCAGAATTTTAGATGTACCATTTTCCATTACTTATCATCTAAACTACAGTAAGTCCCCTTCTATAGTTATATGATTAATGTACCAATCTTTTATTAAGTTTAACTGAAATTCTCTGTTCAAAAGTCTTAACTTTCCAGGTAAAGTATTCCACAAATGGGGTCCAATACTTGTGAAATGATTTTTTTCCCCAGACCGTTCTTCTTTTTGGTAACATACATTCAAGACTATTTGCAGAACGCAGTCCCCTTATAGGTCATTTTAACTGAATACTCTCAACAATGTACTCTGGTACTTTCCACAACATGCATTTTGTCATAAATTAAATTGTACTTAAAACTCTCCTTTGAGACAGAGAAAGACAGTCCAAATCCTTATACATTTCTAATATATATGTCATCTTTGGAACACCTAATATATATCTTGCCAGTTTATTATACATAACATCCAACTTATATATCTGCCCTTTTGATGCACCCATATAAACTATATTCCCATAGTCTAGCATGGGAAAAAAACATTACAGTTACTACAAGTTGTCTAACCTCCAAGGACATGCTATTTCTAATTCTGTACAAATAACCTAAATACTTCCCTGCTTTTGTTAATGTATTCTCAATATGGATATCCCATTTCAGATTTTTATCTAAGTAAACCCCCAAATATCTATATTTATCAACTTGCTGCAAAATACCCCCATAAGAGTCATAATTTGTAATCTATTTTGTTCCAATTTAACCCCATTAACTTTATGAAAAACCATAATCTGAGATTTTTTCGTTTAAAACTCAACAAAAATTCTTGTAGATAATCAAAAGCTTGTTGTAATAGCAGTTGAATAGATACTACTGATGAACCAGCTACATAAATAATTGTATCATCAGCATAAAGGTGATACCTCACCCCCTGCTATGAAAACTTTAAATCATTCATGTATAAATTATACAAAATAGGACCAAGTATGGATCCCTGTGGTACACCCGAGATGATCCTCCTCAAACCCAAAGACCATTCCTTAATGGTTACTTGTTGTTGTCTTGAATCCAAATAGTTCCTAAACCAATTCACCACCGTCTTGGATATACCACAGGTATTCAGTCTGGACAGGAGGATGCCATGGTCCAAAGTATCAAAAGCTTTTAAAAGATCAATAAAAATGGCCCACACTGGCATCCACCTCTCCATACCTTCCACAATGTCTCCTGTAACCTTCAACAAGGCTGTAGTGGTTCCATGTTCTGGTCTAAAGCCTGATTGATACTTATTAAGGAAATTTTTTTTTCTTTTAAGAATACCTGCATTTGTCTCACCACAATCTTTTCCAGGATTTTTGATATTGTTGGTAACAGGGAAATTGGTCTGTAATTTTCTATAAGCATCCTAGAGCTTGACTTATAAACCGGCACTGTCCTTGCTGTTTTCCAAATTAGGGGTATTTCCGCAGATGTGAGAGACATATTGAATAAATTTGCCATAGGTTGATCTATAATGGGGCTGCAAACTTAAATAAAATATTAGAAATCCCATCCATGCCTTCAGCTTTATTTGTGTTAATTTTAAATAATAATTCCCTAACTTCCTTTCTTGTTATTAGGACAAATTTAAATTCCACTTGTTCATCATGTTGTGCATTTTCATCACCTGATTGTTCTATCTTAATATTCCTTTGAGATACCTGTTTCATGACATTCAATCCAATATTTAATGCATCTGTACCCATATTAGTAAAACATTTATTAAACTCATTTACCAATCCACTTCCTATATCCAGTTTACTTCCATTAATCAGAAATTGATTAGAATATCCCATATTCTGTCCCTTATATAATTTATTTATTGTACTCCAAAATGCCCTTGGATTCTCTATCACTTCTTTAGATAATTTTTCGTTACAGTAGACTTGTCTGGCCTTCCTAGTTTCTTTGGTATACAAATTCTGTAATTGTTTATACTTAATCCACTCCTGATTTCCATTTGTTAATTTGACTTTTTCCATGCCTTATCTCTGGCTCTTTTAATTTTAAACAATCCAGAATCATACCATGGTGCATTATTTGATTTAACCAGCCTGTTTTTTTATTGGGGCATGTTTATTGCAAATAGGTATAAAATCCTTTTGGAACATGTCCCATGCATCCCCCACATTGGGAACCAACTCCAACCTTTCCCAATTATACCCTTCTAAATCCTGCATACATTTAATGTAATCAAAATGTTTATATACCCTGGTATGTATAATATTCTTAAGTTCTTTTCTTATTTTCTGATTTCTTATACAAAATATTATCTGATGATCAGACATTGTGTCAGGCAAAACCCCACTTTTTACATACTTATTAGGATTTGTAGTAAATATAAGGTCCAAAATAGTTGAATTACCAGGATTTTTTACATTTAACCTAGTTACTTCTTTTATAAGTTGAGTTAAACTCAGAGTGATGACCATATCAATTAAACTATGATGAGCATCTATTGTACCCCAATCAACATTTAGATCCACAATTACCATTAAGTCATGTGAATTAAGATAGTTCTTCAGTATATGTTGCATTTCTTCAAATACCACAAAATTACTTTTTGGTGGACGATGTATACCAAGTAGTAATACAGGTTTAGAATGTGGAAATTTTATTTCCAATGAAAGAATTTCTGTTCCAGTCCAGTTATTTAAACTATCCATTTCCTTAATATCAATCCAATTTCTGGCATAAATTACTACACCACCCCCTCTTAGATCTATCTTTTCTCCACACATTAACATTTTCTAATGCTCTATCATTGTCTTGGATTTTTATGTGCAACCATGACTCAGTAATTACTATTATGTCATGTTTATATTGCATTATCCATTCTCTCAAATTTTCAATTTTTTTAAACAGGCTACAGATATTAATATGCACATTCCTCAATCCCTTTTTCTTTAACATTTCTACAGTACAGTCATTATTTATATCAAATGAAGGCCCTGGATTTAATTGAACATCCCCCCTCATCACTAATCCCGTAATTACTATAAATTTGCTCAGTCTACACATTTTGGGATTTATTTGTCTTCCCCTCCTTGATTTTTTTTGTACTAGGACCTTCCAGTAGAGCATTCCACCCCAACCACTTAAAACATTACTAACGACACATGCCCATTTCATCAAAATGGTCTCAGTATGTTTATCCAATACATTAGCCTGTATTTCCCCATGCCATCCAACTAATATATCTATCTTTCCTGGCATGGTTCTCTTATGCACTATTACTGTATATAACTGTACTGCATAATTTTTCTCCTCCGGACTATAACCTGCAGTTGATAAGAACTGGCACCCCACTAATAAGATTACCACCATAACACTGACATTTTTACAAAATTTTACCTTGTCAGTCTTCGTTTAAAAGATTTTATGTTTAAGCTCTATAATTTATGTTATTAAAGAACAACAAATACCCCCAATTAGTAACAAAAACAAAACCTCTATAGATAAAAAGTTGTTCCTGCACAATTCCTTTGAGGAAATAAACTTTAGAATTAGTACATGTGCAACTCCTTTAAAACTAGACAGTCTATAACTTTAAGCAAATACAACTCTGCCAGTTCAATACATTAATATTTCAAGCTGTGAGTCACAATGTCTCAAGGCCTCTAGCTCATCCCCTAAACAAAACATTTAATAGAGTGCAATCCCAAGCCATATAGCAAACAATAAATAACAACAGCAGTCAAAAATATCAGCTGAAAAACATGTTCTTACTGCTATGCAAAAGTTTTAATTATAACCCCCCCAACTTCTTTTTATAAGTCCACTGTTGATTTTCTGTTACTGAGTGGCTCTCGCACCACTCACGCTCACGCTGCTGCACTCACACTGCAGGCAGCATGGGTCTTTTATGGGATGCTGCCCCTCCTCCTTTGCTGACGTGCTCTCCGTTTCACCTCTTCCCTCTCAGATTAACTCTGGTGTAACGGAACAATGGGGAGCAATGGTACAAAGTCATGCAGGGCACCTTCAGAAAATCACAACTCACAGTTCAGCATAAAACAGGCGCACAGTTCATTTATGGCAGACAGCTGGTTATCAAAGTCATAAATAAAATAAATAAATAAAATAATGAGCAAGCAGATGGCAACGTGCTGGCAGTTAGTAAATGGCCTCAGCGTACCTGCGCAAGTGTTTCAAACAGCATGGGTCTTTTATGGGATACTGCCCCTCCTCTTTTGCTGATGTGTATTCTTGGACAGTGCCATAACAAATTGTCCCAAAGTTGCTGAAGAGGAGCCATGCTTCCAGCAAATTTAACTGTGAGATTTGAATATTTTATTTAATCTCATTGGAGAGAAATAGTACCTATGAAGTATTTTGAATTGGGTAATTGGGTAAGTCTCCCATTAACCTCCCTACTGCAATTATAAGCATTTTTCCAATAACTCTCCCAACACTGATCTGAAATCTTAACTTTAAAATATTTTTCCCATGAAGACTTAGCTGAGGAGGTTATATCAATGTCACAATCTGAAATAGCTTTATATATAAAGCTAGAACCTCTCCTCATCAAGGCAAGTTTTAGGAGTTGATCCCAATCAAAATTCTTCATAGAAGGAGTATATATTTTATTGGTATACTGAGTAACTTTCTCTCTTATTTGTAAATATAACCAAAAATCAAATCTAGATATATGGAATTTCTCCCTAATTTCTTTAAAGGAGAGGAAAATCCCTGATTCAGGGTCAAACAGGTCACTCACTTGAGTTAAACCAGCTTCGATCCATCTGTCATTCTTAAATTGAGAACCCTTACATGTAAGACAAGGATGTTCCCAAATAGGAGCTAATTCTAGAGGTAAAGTGCCTAGATGTAGTATATCAGCTGTAGTTTTAAATAACCAGCAAGTGGCTGGAATAGTGGGGTGAGAACTAAGGGAAGAAGGAATAGGTCTAAAGAGAATGTCCATCAATCTGTGAGGCCTAATTACTTCTAGTTCTGTAAGTAGCCATAGTGGCATACATCCTGGGTTATCCTTAGTAAACCAAAGTGCTGACTGTTTGAGAAAGAATGCCCAGTGATACCCCTGCCACCAAGGTTAATTAAAGCCCCCTACTCTCCAAGGAGCTCTCAGTTTTGTAATACTTAATCTAGGTGGTTTATTATCCCAGAAAAAATGTGAAAAAATCTTGTACAGCTTTTTAAACCAATACTTCTGTATTTTTCTTGATAAATTATTAAGAACATAAAAAATCTTGGGCACCAGAATAATTTTGATTGAATTTATCTTACCCCACAGGGAAAAGTTAAGCTTAGACCATTTACCAATCTCTGTCTGAGTAGCTCCTATAAGTGGTGATAAGTTGACTTGTATCATTTTATGAACAGAACTAAAGATTTGCATCCCCAAATATTGAGTTCCTTTATCCCCCCACAAGAACTTAAGGCTCTGATGTATATCTAAGGTGTCCTGCCTGGAGACCTGAAGCTTGATTGCCTCAGATTCATTGCAATTCAGAGTTAGCCTAGAGATTGCAGCAAATTCATTCAACACAACATTCAAAGCATTTAATGATTTATTTGGGTATGAAAGAGTTACTACCAAATCATCTGCAAAAGCAAGAGTTTTATTATCAATTTTCCCTGTTTGAATACCTTGAATTTGAGTGGAAAGATTAATGTGTCTTAACAAAGGCTCAAATGCTAAAATAAAGAGAGAAGGGAAAAGTGGGCAGCCTTGATGGGTACCCCATATAGTTGAAATTGTTTAGAAATTAGCCCATTTGTAATAATAGCAGACTTGAGAGTTGAATATATTGTTGCTATCTGACCATTAAAGGTGGAGCCAAAATTAAAAGTCTCTAGGACCATCTGTAAATATGCCCAATCTAAAGACTCAAATACTTTCCCTATATCTAAGGATAGGGCAATTGCTCAGGAGTCATTGTTCTTTGCAGCCCAAATTATTGATAAAAGTTTTCTGAGATTGTCTGAAGCCTGACGACCACTGACAAACCCCACCTATTCTTTACCAATTAAGTGCTGAATTATATTAATAAGTCTATTAGCTAGAACTTTAGTTAAGATTTTATAATCAAAATTTAAAAGATATTGAATGATAATTTGTTGGTTCTAAGGGATCTTTGTTTTTCTTTGCAATCAAGCATATGTAAGCATCATTCAGGGAACCGGATAATTGACCTGTTCTTAAGACTTCTTGAACTAATTCCCCTAGATAGTCTTAAATAATTGGATTATTTTGTTTGTAAAAGTCACTAGAAAAGCCATCAGGACCTGGAGCTTTTTGAGAACTCGAGCCTTGTATAACCTGAGTAATGTCTATTTTTGAAAGAGTTTGTCTTACATTTCTTTCTCCATTTCAGATAAACAGAGTAGCTTAGCTGCTTCTAAAAAGCGGTCTATGTCCGCCATAGGTTTAATAGTAATAGGCTTATAAAGATTTTCATAAAACTCTAGAAAACAATAATTAATTTTTTGAAGATTATGAGTTACAGAATTGGTTTCCGTACGTATCCTAGGAATCATGTTTTGATGCTGTTGCTTTTACAATCTATATGCTAAAAGTTTCCCTGGTTTTTCCTCACACTCCCTAAATAATTGTTTTGTATGAAAAAGAGCAAATTCTGCTTTACTGGAATACAATTTATTGACTTCATATTTCAAAGCTATCAACTGATATACTAAATCCTGATTCACTTTGGGATTTTGTTTAAACGTATCCTCTAATTGTCTAATAATAATTTCTTTCTGTTCTAACTCCTTTTGTTTCTTCTTTTTCCTTATAGAAGCACATCTAATTATGCCCCCCTCCGATGTAAGCTTTATAAGCATCCCACAGAATCAGATATGAGGTTTCTTTGTTATCACTCAGTTCAAAGTACACCTTTGTTTCTTTGGAGAGCCAGACCTTAAACTCAGGTTCTTGAAGTAGTGATGAATTAAAGCACCATCTGGTCTGTTTCTTGGGAGCTCCTTCAAGCAGACAGGAGATTTTAAGAAGACCATTGTCTGAAATGATGATGGAGTCATAATTAGATTCTAGTGCTTCATTTCATAGTGTAAGAGGCATAAAAAAGTAGTCAATCCAGCTGTAAGTAGTATGACTTGCAAAGAAAAAAGAATAATCTCTGGCATTAGGATTAACCAGATGCCAGACATCCAAAAGTCCCAGGTCCTTGATTAATTCCTGTAGATGGTTATTTGAGGTGAACTGTTTGGCCTGTGTTGGGGATCCTGATTTATCAAGCAAAGGGTCCATAACATTATTGAAATCCCCACCCAAAACAATTTCAGAATCCTTAAATGGTAGTAGATGTGCTAGTAGTTCTTGAAAGAAAGTGGATCAATCTCCATTTGGGGCATAAACATTGCAGAAAGTAATATCTCTACCATGTATGGATCCAGCTAGAATTTGTATTCTACCCTCCAAGTCAACCACTTGTTCTTTTTTAATAAAAGGGATATTTTTCCAAATCAGAATAGCTAATCCTCTTTTCTTGGATGAAAAACAGTTATGAGCCACCTGCCCAACCCACTGTCCTTGAAGCTTGTCCACCTCATCTGATATTAAATGCGTTTTCTGTATAAAAACAACACCACCCTTGAATTTTTGCAGGTGAATCAGTACTTTCTTCCTCTTAATGGGGGAACCAAGACCATGTACATTCCATGTGATGAAGTTCATTACTGACATATTATTTAAAACAATGTCACACAATATGTGCTAGATTTCAAACAATCAAACACATATCAGTGGTTAAGTTAAACCTATACGCAAACTAACTATGAAACACACTACAAATATTATATATTAAATTCAAGAAAATCAACCCTTAATAAGGTTAAAGAAAATAAAAACAAGTACAGCAAATCCTGAAAACTTACTATTAACTAATCTATGCAAGACACTTGGGAAGAATATGTGTGTGTATATGTATATGTATACACATATATATATATATATATATATATATATATATATATATATATATATTTATATATGAACAAAACAACAAATAGAGCAGTTAGGGAAGAACCAAAGGAAAATGTACCGAGTAACTACCTCAAGGTACTTCTGGTGGTTCAAAGCCAGGTAGCTGAGCAATTAGCTCAATGACAAATAATAAACACGTTTATGAATGCAAGCAGTCAAGGACATATCTTAGAAGTTTCAACCATTTCAGAAATGTTTAAAAGGTAAAATTACATTAAAACCTTCCTATAGTATTTCCCAGCATATAATTATTTTTTTCCATGGAGATATCAGTAGGCAACAGGAGTCTGGAATAACCATGAATCTCCAAAATTAAAAATATATTCAGTCTATCCCTGCTGCCTATCCCAACCCCACCTAAAAACAGCCAGTGTGGTTCAGGGGCAAGGTGCTTCCCTGCTGAAGGAAAAGACTTTGGTCTGTCCTGAAAGAAGAACATTCCACCCTATTAAAAAGATCTAGAATATTGAATAATAAAACATTAGGTATTGGTATTTATTATTTCAGACAGACTCAACCTTCTTAAACATGCAATTATAGATTTCATTCCATAAGGTCTCCAGGCCCTAGTTAGCAACTAAATGAGTAATTAGCCAATAGCATCCCACATTAAGAACAGCGTGTGTCATAAGTATAGCCCTAAACCACAGTACACCCAGTAATCCGATATCAACTTAATAGGAAAAAGATCCCTATAATCCCAACTGGTGTAATGAACGAACAAGGAATACTACTATCTCTTGTAGAACAAATACATCTGGGGATGGGAGAGTGATAAAATTGTATTCATTGCAATAATAGAATCCACCAGTGCTAAACCAGTGATAGGTGTTGACAACACACAATAGCTGAATATTATTGGGGTGGAAGCTTAGATTAAGTTAAATCTGAATTATTTTAGGGATAAACAAGTTGGGAAGTGTAGACCTTAACCGAGTCCAGATTGATATGTGGAAACCCAGCATTAGGGTAAGATCCTCCAGTAATCAGTGCCTATACCCCCATCCCACACAGATATCACTGCTTGGAGATAGCAACAGACAGCAAGGAGAAACTTACCGCCAGAAATGAATAAATCAATAATCTTTAAAATAAAGATGCCTCTGATGAGTCCTGGAGAAAGAAAAATAAATAAATAAATAAATAATAATAGAAAAGGTGCACTATTAGCATACACCAGTAAGTGTCACTGTTGCCTAATGCAGACTCATGTCAGAAGGATCTAACTAAACATATTACTATAAGAGAACCCAAAAAGTACAAGGCTTAGATTCCCTGCATGAATACGATGTATGCCAATCTTTATGGTGTAAGCAAATATTCTCTTTTTTTTTTATTTAGTTGTTTAACCAGGTATAGCACACTAAGCTGAAAGCTTTTTTACAGGAGCGACCTGGGAGCACAAGGAGGCTAAGTGACTTGTTCAGGGTCACACAGTATGCAAGTGGAAGCTGTGGGATTCAAACCCAGGTCTGGTCTGCTGGATGTCACCAGATTTGCAACTCAGAGCCTTAGACCACTGCGCTATACTGCCGCCTGGATTCTGCCTCCTGGACTCCTCTTAGTCTGGATAATCTTAGCATCCAGCAAACATTCAGTTTTACAATGTCCAACTTCTACTGTCCTCTAATATGCATTCTGTAACCACTCCTCATAACTTTGTCCTTTGTATTAATTTCCTGTGTAAGGACATGTGAGCAAATTAAGCCAGTCAGATAGCTGCTGGTTGAAGTAGTAACTTCCTCCCTTCTGGAGAAGAACTGCAAAATACAGATCGGAGGAATCCAGACTAAACAGATCCTAAATAACCATCCAAGTCTCCAGTTCAGCCTTCCTGCAAGCCAGAAGAATTGTCAATTTCAAAAGCAGCTGCCAAATCAGTCTGCGATAAGTGTAACTGGGGCTCAGAATGTAGAGTTGTGGCTGAGACATGTGGCTTTATAATTGATTTATTTTGCAGCTTGGTAGTCTTTGCAGATGCCTCTATAGATCTGTATCTGTGTTTGGAAATAGGTATAGTCTTCCTATAGGACTTTGCAGACCAAGACAGCAATTTCGGCAAAGGTTTAGTATTAACTGAAACAACGGCATTAGATTTAGGGACCAGAGATTCGGGAGATGATTGAGGGAGTCCCTGTCAGCAAGGTCTTGCGGAGCGTTGAGTTGAACTGTGGGCTCGAGGGTATGTTCAAAGGCTGATGTGCTCGTGGGTGGGAGTTGAAAATCTCTTCCCCCAGAGGATCTTTTTGAATGGAGACATTGGGCCAGTTTTTGTGAATAAAAGACCAAGCTTCTTCAATGTTATTAAATGAAAACATTTCTCCCCCTTTTAAAACAACCAGTGTTGCTGGGTATTTGACAAAATAATTGTTTAGCTTCTGTAATATATTCCTGACAGGGGTAAATAGTTTCCTTTTTTTTCTACCAATTCTGTCAAAAAATCTTGGAATATGTAAACTTTTTCCCCATTCCATGACAAGCCTTTTCTTTCCCTGACCATCCTAAGAATTTCTTCTTTCACCGTAAACCGCAAAAAAATTAGTTATAATGGGTCTGGGTCTTTCGCCTGGCTTAAGTTTGGCAGATAACGATTTATGGGCTCTTTCTATTTTGATAGGCCAATTCCAATGATAATTCAAAAGTGCTGGGAGGAATTCTTGCAAAAAACGAATCATATCTGGTCCTACCAAACCTTCAGGAATGCCCACTATTCTTAAATTATTTCTCCGACACCTATTCTCCAAATCATCTATTTTCTCCGATATTCTCCCTGTTTGCCTTGCTTCCCCTTCTACAAAGTCCTCATGTTTTGTGAGTGATTCCTCCATAAAAGATAATCGTTCCTCAAAGGAATCCAGAAGTGTGGTGATATCGGTTATTTTTGAAGAAGTAATATTATCTTTGAGAGTTAAGTCAGCAATATCTGCTTTAATGGATACCAACATGTCCTTAATAAAATTCATGTCGCTTTTGTCCCCTTTATTAGAGATAGTGCTTTTACCTGAAGAGGTATGTTTTTCTGAGGAGAGCGCAGAAGAGAAGCTGGCACTCACTCCGTTGTGGCAGTTGTTGTGAGCTGCCGAGTGCTTACTGTTGCTAGGCATTATTCAGATCATGAACTGCCGACTTTGGCAAATGTATATGAATTAAAAAAACAGACCAACATACACTTTTTCTACACAGTTGAAACCGCGCTATAAAAACAAGATATATTTGACTGGCTAGTGAATGAAAAAAAGTATTTTTAACTATTAATTTAAATGGATATTAGGTTGGCACCAGAGCTCGCAATTCAGGCTGGCATCCTCATTGCGCATATGCGCAGACTAGCTAGAAGCCCACAAATTGAACCACTTCCATTTCAATGAATAGGTATGTCAAGTATGTCTGGTAGAAGCTTTTCTAGCCACAATCAGAATATCTGCAACCTAAGAGGATACCCAAAAATATGAAATGGTTATGTCTTCAGAAGCTATGCATGCAGATGTGGGGACTTCAGGTCCGGATGGACCAGGGACCCATTGTCCTGGGACAATAGACCCTGACACAGAGTTACGGGACAGGAGGCTCCAGTGCCATATGTTGCAGAGGTAGAAACCATATCTGGCAAGACCATAAAGAAGCAATTAGGATGAGAATGGCACTCTCTATCCACAGCTTGAGCAGTACCCTCTGTATTAGAAGAATTGGGGAAAATACATATAGGAATTTCCCTTTCCATGAGAGGGACAAAGCATCTCACAAGAAAACTCCAGACCCTGGGGCGAGTGAGCAGAAACGTGGCAGTTTTGCATTGTGTGGGGAAGCAAAAAGCTCCAACTCTGGATGACGCCATCTTGCAAAGAAGTTGTTTACTGGGGAGGTCAGCAGTTTCACTTTATGAATCCTGGACTGTACCCTAGTATCACTACCAAATGTTGGAGGCTTTGTGGCTCCTCGGCAGTCACATACACTCATATTTGTTTGACAATACCCAGAGCTACAACTATTTTGGGAATCTGTAAGTGACCACTTACTATGACTTCTGGACTTGGCCCCTCTATTGGGTCCTAAAAACTTAGTATTGGGGATCCTTCCCCTAACATTGAAAGGTCATGAGGCTAAGTATCTATGGGCAGTTTTAATAATAGCAGCCCTAAAGGCTATCACCCATGGTTGGCTAAATATGGATCCTCAACCCTTGAGGAATGGCTACACATTATCAACTAAATCCAAACAATGGAGACACTCACATTTGCCATATAACATAGACAAGAAGTCTATACAGATAGATTGATACATTGGGCACTCTACCAGGAAGAGTCCCCCCCCCACACACACACACACACAGGCCTGCCCCTAATTTAAAGCTTTATAAGAGGCCTCTATAATTTATCATATCCATCAGTACTGATCTTTTTAACCCGTTTTTCTATTACTTTACAATTATATGAATTCAGCAATTTCTCAAAGCCCCCCCCCCCATGGAGGAAATTCTGATTTCCTAGACTGTAGACAAGGTCATGTGGTTCAATATATTTTATAAAGCAACGATTAAGTCTGTCTTTTTAGGTGACAACACTGTTTTAGTTTAAGTTTTTCTTATCCAACAGTTTTTCTTCGGTAGATCAAAACTTCCAAACTGAATTTTTTTTTTGAAACTATCGGTCTATATACATATTTCTAATATACTTTTAACTATATGTACATCTAATAATTTGTATATTTAAATTACAGCAAAAATGTTTAGAGATGTTGCAAAGTTTCACTCCGCTTTCAAAGTTTTGGCGAAATCGCCAGATTCACCTCTGCGGAGCATTTCGAGAAGTTGCCACCTGTGGTGGAAACTTTACCAAATAGTTTCACATTGCTTTGGGGTTTTAAAGTGCAAATTGCACTTAAAAACCCAAAGTAAGGAAAATTGGCATCCTCCCCCTCCCCACCAGCTGGCTGCCTGACTTTCCTCCTGGTGTCTAGTGGCCCCCCCAGCCGATTGCCACCATATAAAAATAAAATAAATCCCTCCCAATCCCATAAATTCAATCCCTGTTGCCCTGGTGTCTAGTAGTCCCACCCGGCCAATCACCAGCCCTGTTCCAAAAGGAAGACCCCCATCACACGGCACTCACCCATGCGAGTCTGACCATTATTAAAAAATAAACCAAAACATTTTCCTAGTGTCTAGTGAACCCACTCACTCCATCGGGTAGTGCCCCTCACCAAGCTCCCCCCAGGCCCAACCCCGAGTGGGCCACGGGCACAGCCCTCCACTCACCTCCACAGCCAGGAGCCCAACTGAGCTCTTAATGAATGAGCATGTGCTTGTACAAGCACGTGCTCAACTTCCATATTAGGCAGTTTTTCAGGGGGGTAGAGAAGGGGAGGAGGCTGCTGCAGTCACTGGCAGTGGAGGGTGGGATTTCACAGAGTGAATTTTTCCCACTTTGCACATCTCTAATAATGTTATATTACTGACTTTGATATATTTCTTTGTTAAATGTTGCAAGGGTTGTACTCTTCTCTCTTGATTTTCTTAACCTGAGCAAATATCAATAAAGAAGTATAAAAAAATGAATTCTTGAGAGTGACCTGCTTAGCCTGTCTGCCAAGATGTTTTGGAGACCTGGGAGATGTATGGTTGGCAACTGTAGGCTGTGGGACAGAACCCAGTATCACACACTCATTGCTTCCCTACTTAGAGGATAGGAATATTGCCTCCTTGTTTGTCAGTGTAATGCAACACACTGGTATTGTCCATCTAGATTAACAGAGCACTGAGGCACAAATGCTCCTGAAATGTCTGGAGGCTGTACAGGACAGCCCTCATTTCCAGGACATTTATATGCAACCTGGTCTCCACCTTGGTCCATGACCCCTGTGTCTGGTAAGGGCAAAGATGAACACCAAAGCCTGAGCCCAAGGCATCTGTGGTGAAGATCTGTACAGGAGCTGGTACAAGGAATTGGACACCTTTTAAAATGTTTTTGTGATCCATCCACCATAGCAATGTTCTGCGAAGTGGGATTGTGATGATAACAATTGTTTGTCAGCTGATCACAATGGGTCCTGAGTGTTCACTGAGGGACTCTCAATGAAGGCAAGCCACTGGCACAGTGACAGTGGCCACAGCCACGAGATCCAGGAGAGGTAACATTGTTCTCACAGAGACATAGTAATTCCTGTGTACCAGCTGTGCTTGGGCATTCAGATTGTCTGCTCTGTACTGTGAGAGGAAAGCACATCCCTTCTCTGTGTCCCAGACAGCCCCTGTGTACTGTAGTGTTTGGTAGGGAGTCAGCACAAATTTTGGCACATTTACTGTGACCCCCCAGATACACGCAAGTCTTTGAACAGCTAGTGTGTCTGAGACAGAGTATGTAGTACAGGTTCCCTGGAGCTGGCCTTCAGAAGCCAGTCATCCAGGTAGGGGAACATATCCAGGCCTTTCCTGTGAAGGGCTGTTGCCACTACTGCCGAGCATTTGGTAAAGACCAGTGGCTCAGAAGACAAGTCAAAGGGCAATACTCTGAACTGGTAATGTTCCCCCTCCAACACAAAGCAGAAGTACTGCCTGTAGGATTTCCTGATCTTGACAGGAAGGTGTGCATCCTGCATGTCCAAAGAACAAAGTCAGTCTCCTCTTTGCAGAAGGGGAATCAGAGCTTGCAGGGACACCATTCGAAAGTTTTTGTATTCAGTGTAGAAGTTGAGATTCCTGAGATCCAAAACAGTACACAGATCTCCTGTCCATTTTAGGACCAGTAAGTACCTGGAATAGAACCCTTTGTTTCTCTGTTGAGAAGGAACTGGTTCTATAGCATGTTTTTGGAATGACTGAACTTTTTCCTGCAGAAGGGACAGATGGACCAGAGGATAGCAGGAAGGAGGCGGAGGATGAGCTGGAGGGGTTTCTAGAGCATGCCCCCTTGAAATTATCTCTAGGACCCACTTGTCCATAGTAATCTCCCACCATTGCTTCAGATGCAGGGAGAGCCTGCCCCCAACAACCACCCTCATCGTCCCCTTACAAGGACTCTACCACGGCACTTGGCCTCTCCAAAGTTGTCCAGACCCCCACCCAGCTTAATGATAAAATGGGAACCTCCACACTGCTTGATCTCATTTTCACTAGTCACCCCAATAATCTCTCATAGGTCAAGGGTCTCCCAGACACCCTCAGTGACCACTCTTCCGTTACCTGCCAGTGGTCTAACAAGGCTCCTGCTACATCCCCCATAACCATATACCAAAGATGCCTAAAAAAAGGCTCCCAGACTCAAATCCTACCTCAGGGCCTGTGACTGGTCCCCTTTTGATTCTGCCCATGACATACATGCTTCCCTCTCCTACTTCATCAACACTTTTAATACTGCCTGTGACATCTTTGCCCCTTTCTCAAAACAGTACACAAACAATAAAGACACCCCCCGGATCTGCTCGACCTGCTGCACCACCAGGACAATCTTTGGTACAAGACACTGGACTCCCGACATCCCTGTGACAGACAGCTGTACAGGGAGGCTAGGAATAAATGCACCTGGGCTATCCGCCAAGCCAAGGCATTCCATTATCACCATGCCCTCACACCTACATGGAGCTCGGGTTGTGATTTCTGGAAAAATATTAAAGAACTCAGTAGGAAAGTGGTAGCACCACCCCGCCCAGCTCACCGTCAATGGCTTCAACATCCAGGACCCCCTAGCTATCTCAACACCCTCAACGAAGCCTTCTCTTACCTCAGTAGTGTCCTTCCAGCCAACTTCTTTGACCTCCCCCCCAGAATGCACAGCTGCACACACCCGATGGGATAATATCCCCCTTTTTTGTCTCTGGATCATCTCCACATGCACTGTCAGAAGATATCTTTCCAAATTTCTGAGCAATTCCCACCACAGTGGTGACTCCCTGGACTTAAAACTCATTTTCCTCACTCTAGATGAGATTCTCTCCCCACTAACCAAAATTCTAAATATGTTCCTCTGCTTGGGACAGTTCCCAGTGCCCTGGAAATGCATAGTCATCACCTGTATTCTAAAAGAAGGTGACCACACTACACCCAGCTACTTCCCCATTTTCATTCTCCCCCCACTCTCTAAGGTTTTGGAAAAAAATAGTTTGAGATCAATTTACAGAATACCTCTCTAAGCATAACCTGGTATCCCCTGCACAACATGGTTTCCATAGGGGTCACAGTACCACCACTGCTCTCCTCGAATATACGTCCTTTATACACCACACCCTCAACAGCGTCCGCTTGGTTGGATTGGTCTATATTGGTCTAACCAAGGCATTTGACACCATTAATCACACCTTACTCCTAAACTCGCTTTCCTCCTTGGGCCTTTCCCAAGAGTTGATATATCAGTTCGCAGACTATTTGTTTGGCAGAACCCAACAAGTTAAGATTGGGACCATTATTTCCTCTAGCCACCTTTTTCTTTCTAGAGTCCCCCAAGGCTCTATACTTGTCCCCCTCCTCTTTAGTCTTTTCCTCAACTCCCTTCCCAACTTCTGCTCTGGGAAACTGCTTCTCTATGCTGACAATGCCATTATTTTCGAGAGCCACCCCACCCCCACCCCCACACTCCAACACACCTCCAGGACTTGTTTAAAGAAGTCGACATAAACCATGCTGGAGGTCCAGTGAGGTACAGGTAGCGGTCAGAGAAAGAAGGTGGCCTACAAAATATAAAACATCTAGAGGGGATAGGGATAAGGAAATGTACCATCTTGAATCTAGAAAAGTCACCCGGATGGTGAGGGAAGCAAAGTCCAGTAAAGTGCAATGGCTGGCACAGGGGATACATGGAGGGGAAAAGGGGTTCTTCCGGTACATTGGGGAGTGGGGAAAATCTAAGGGTCATTTCAGCAGATTGAGATCAGAAGGAGGGTGGGTGGAAGAGGCGAGGGACCAGGCAGAGGTATTGAATGAGTACTTTGCCTCTGTGTTCACTAGGGAGGGGGATGGGATATCTACAAAGCAAGGCATGATGGGGATAGAAGCAGCAGTGAGAGGGATCAGGGGAGCAACAGAAATGGAGCAAGAGGGAGGGAGAGGTACCCCAGGGGTGTCACAACTGGACAAGGATAAAAAGGCCAGTAAGGCGGAGGGGATGGATGATGCTATCTCCACCAAGAGGGTGTGGTTAGCCCTCAAGGCCCTAAAGAAAGACAAATCTCCTGGGCCAGATGGCATTCAACCGAGAGTACTATGGGAATTGGCAGATATACTGGCTGCACCCCTGGCGGAGCTCTTCAACAGGTCACTTGAGACAGGGAGGGTACCTAGGGATTGGCGAGAGGCACATGTGGTGCCAATCCATAAAGGGCGGTCAAGGGAAGTACCAGGTAACTTTAAACCCATCAGTTTGACCTCGGTGGTGGGAAAATTAATGGAGAGTATACTAAAGGAACGATTGTGGGGGTGTACTTGGAGGAGTTGGGAGGTCTGGATAGTCGGCAACATGGGTTTGTGCCAGGTAGAGCATGTCAAACCAATCTTGTGGAGTTCTACGAATGGGTAACCTCAGAACTGGACAGGGGAAAGCCTGTGGATGTATTATGCTTGGACTTCAGCAAGGCGTTTGACTCTGTCCCCCACAATGGTCTGGTTGATAAACTTATGGGGTTAAGAGTAGGCCCTTTGATGGTCAGATGGATTGAAAACTGGCTAGCTGAATGCACCCAGAGAGTAGTGGTCTGTGGGGAGCTCTCGAACCCTAGAGAGGTTGGTAGTGGGGGTACCGCAGGGCTCGGTCCTGGGTCTGATCCTGTTTAATGCATACATATCTGACATCAGGGAGAGTATAGGGTATGAAATGAGTCTCTTCACTGATGACTCCAAGATGGAAGCAGTAGTTGAGGGAGAAGAGGGGAGGTTGGCCCTGCAAGGGGACCTGAACACGCTGGAAAGCTGGGCTCACACATGGAAATTAAATTTCAATATCACCAAGTGCAAGGTGTTGCATCTTGGGTGGGGAAACCCTAAACACAGGTACACCCTAGGAGGGGAGGCGCTGGAGGCCTCAATAGGGGAAAAAGACCTAGGGGTCATGGTGGATACATGTATGAATAACTCTGAGCAGTGCAGGAGAGCGGCTAGCAAGGCAAATAGGATGTTGGGATGCATCGTAAGAGGGACCACCTCTAGGAGCAAGGAAGTGATTCTGCCACTGTACAATGGACTGGTTAGACCACACCTTGGGTACTGTGTGCAGTACTGGAGACCACACTTGAAGAGGGACATACAGCTCCTGGAGAGGGTACAGAGGAGGGCAACTAAGATGATACGAGGGCTAGGGGATTTGACGTATGAGGACAGACTTGAGGAGCTCTGCCTGTTTACATTGGAGGAGAGGAGATATGGGGGGACATGATTGAGGTCTTCAAGTACCTCAAGGGAATAAATAGGGTAAACATGGAGGGGATCTTTAGACTAAAGCAGGGAGGTATTACCAGAGGGCATGGTTTGAAGTTGGAAGGTGGAAGGGTGAGGGGGGAAAAGAGGAGGAGGTTTTTCAATGAGAGGGTGGTGGACCCTTGGAATGCACTGCCTGGCGAGCTGGTTTAGAGATCCACAGTGGAGGGCTTCAAGAGAGGGTGGGACAGACACAGAAAGTGGATGTATCAGATGATGGCCTGTCCCAGGGGGGTGGGGATGGATGATAGGGGGTTTCTAGAACACAAATGAGGGGAGGTCCTCGGCACCCAAATAGGGATCTGAGGTTCGAGCAGACTCGATAGACCGTAAGGCCTAATCTGCTGGCAAATAGTATGTTAGTATGTTAGACTCCTGGTTTGTGGCCCACAGACTAATTCTAAATTACAAAAAAAACAAAACCATGATCTTCACCCACCACTAGAACCCGCACTAGCACTTCGTGGTAAGGGCACCCACCTGGCTAAATGAGCTTCCAAACTCGATCACCAGCCTACAGTGCTTAGAGCACTTCAGATCCGAACTCTGGAAGTGCATCTTGCCACCAGTTCATTGCCTGTGTCAAATGTAATCCCAGCATATCCACATACCATTTAACTGCCTCCCTGCTCTGACTGGGTTGTGCCCATTTCTCCCCCTACCCCCAACCCCTTCCCCCCTCCTCCCTTCCACTGGCCCTCCTCTATCCAGTACACCCACACCACCCCTTATCCTGGTCCCTCGACCACTTCCTCTCCCCCACCAACCTACACTTGCCCAAACCTCAGCTTGTCTCTTTGCACTTAACTTCTCAGTTGGCTATTCATTGTGCACCACTACCAGGAAATTGACAATGCCACCAATTGCTTCACTTATGTCTTGACTTGTGTAATCTGTAACTTGTATTTGCTGCCCTTTCCTCTGTAAACACTATGTTTGTTCATATAACCACTGTGTCAAATTTGTCTGCTGTAATTATGCTGTTGCAACAAAATGTATCTCTCTAAATGTTGATGAGGATCCTTGTAAACGAGCTCCTATCTCAAAGATTGTAATTCCGATTTCTCAATAAACTAAACTAAGAAACATACACTAAACATCCATAATTCCATAAGTGCCCCACTTGAGCAAGTCACAACTTTCAAGTACCTGGGTATAACCCTTCACACATCCCTCACCTTCCACTCTCACATTCAGCATCTCTCCTCAGCCCTTAATTCCAGAACTGGTCTCCTATATAATTTCAAGCACTACCTCACCCTCAAAGCTCTCTGACTTGCAATATCCTCCTTGGTCCTCTCCGTCTTGGACTACGGTATAGTGATTTATGGCACCGTGGACCCGACTGCCCTTCGCCATGTCAAACCCACATTAAATAAAGCCTATCATCTGGTCATGGGTTGCGACACACTCACACACACCAGTGATCTCTACAAATCTACAAACTGGCTAAATTTTGATGGGAGGCTAAAATATCACACTTGCCTCCTTGCTAAGAAAGTATTTCTTCAAGCAAGCCCTGCCGGGACTCCACTCACTCATTAAACCAGCCGCTCCTACCAGAGCATCCAGAAGCAACACGAGGTCCTCCATCTCCATGCCCCGCTGCAGGACTTCCTTATGCTAAAGGGTATCCCTTCACCAGGCCCCTCAATGGCTAAATGACCTCCCTGTGGCAATTACTTTGGAACCCAAACTTGGCCTTTTCAAAATGTCCCTCAAAAGCCATCTCCTTGAGCAAACCTACTGTAACTGCCCCCTAGCCCCCAGCCTCCACACACCCTGGAATCCCCCTCTGGGTCTCTTATGAAAATGTATCTCTAGAATGCACTTCACCTGTTGATGCAGGGTAGAATACCTACCTTAGATTGTGTAATACTGTATAACCTACTGTGAAAGCCATTTCTACTTGGCCCTAGATTTATTGATTTATTGTTCTTCTCCATTATATTTTAATGTTTCTCTATTGTATCAATATGTTGTTGTGTATTTCACCATGCTGCTTTGCACTTTTCTCACCTTTATTATTGACATGGAGCCTTTGCAAAGGAGTCTATGACTCAAAGGTTGTAATTCCAATTATGTAGTAATTAAATAAAATAAATAAGTAAAAGTGGAGGTGTGGGTGTATCCAGATGAGAGTCAGGTGGAACCAGTGGGGCAGTGCCACTGGTACCAATTACTTTGGGTGCTTTTGTATATGCACCTGGTGGTGGAGGCCCGGCAGGGGGCCACCTCTCTTACCTTGGCCCTGCTGACAGTAGGCATGGCTACCTCTGGCTGCAGGTTAACAAAAGGATCCCCTCTCACAGCTTCTGGCAGGAGTGCGATACAGGGACTTGACAGAACTTGGAGTAATTTTTAAGGTACCAAAGCCCCATAGGTCCTGTTCAACATCATAGGTAAACAGTTTTGTCACTCTAAAAGGGGCATTCAAAACTGCATGCTGCACATCATTGGCAAAGCCAGCAACTTTAAGCCAAGAGTATCTTTTCATGCAAAGGCCAGAAGCAGCAGCCCTGGCAGAAGCATCAGAGACAACATACACTGAGGGAAGAAAATGTTTGCCAACTTCAGCACCAGAGGTTAATGTTTTAAGTGAATCATTCATGACAGAGCCATTGAATAAAGCCTGGGCCACAGTACAAATAGCTTACCACAATCTGGTTTGATATTTTATCATGTGGGCCTGGTAGTTTGCAATCCTAAGGCCCAGTGAGGCAGAGGCATAAGTACGCTTGCCCATCACATCCAGCCTCCTTGATTCTTTATCAGGAGGTGAAGTACTCATGTGTTTAAGTGCTCTTGACCTATCAGGAGCAGACATAATGACTAGAGTCAGTTTCTGGCTGGTTAGCATAATAAGACTTAAGAGATGGCACAGGCTACTGCTTATCAGCCTTTCTGGGAACTGCAGACAGTGAGCACCATGCAGCAAAAGTAGCATCATTTAATGCAGGATATATAGGTGGAGTTATAATGGAGGCTATGCAAGGCACCTCCAAAAATTCTATTAGATTTCCTTTTGGGGAATCTTCCTCTTCCACAACAAAGCCCATGGCAGTTTGCATTTAACGCATCATGGCTTGAAAAGTGGTGTCCTCACTGCAAGATGAGAGAGTATAACTAGAGCGAGGTGCAACACATTGTTCTCCCTCATACTCATCCTCTAAATCCACCTAAAAACATAAGGTCAAGATTATATTCTACTTCATTCCCGACATATCTATCAATGATGAGAGCTGCAGAATGCAGCAGCAACACCAATGGCGGCTGAGGAGGAGGAATCTGCAGTGTGCTAGTAGAAGTCGTGGACAAGGGCTTAGTATCAAGAGGCTCCATCAGTGGAATAACTACCTGTATTGGTAGTCAAGGCAGAATGCGTATGATCATCTCTCTGAATGACACAGCACAGTCCAAGAGTTGATGGCATCCTATAAAGCGTCCAGGACTACCTGTGCTGATGGGCCTTGGCTTGACGATGATAGCTTTGTACCACCCATAATAGGCATGACATTGCCTAAGTCAAACACTGGCCTTGGTGTCTTACTGATGAACTGGGGGAGCTGTTGTTAATGCCACTGGAGCGGGTGATGATGCAGTAGATTTACCTTGTCTCAACAGTGACTGGGACCTTGCCAGGGGAAGTAGATCTTTCTTTTTTACTGTGTTTATGCTTGTGGCTAGATGATGAGGAGGGCCATAAAGACAACCATTCCCTGTCCTGATCCTTCAACTATGGAGGCCACTTCTCAGTTGATGGTGAGGAAGACATAGACTTCAGGCCCTGTTTCTTTTCCATGGCTTTCAAAGTTTGAGAAGAAGGACATTTTCTAGAGCTTTCTTGTGGCATCACCTTGTAGCCTAGTTGAAGCTCTGGTAAATCTCATACATCCTTACATTGTGAGACAGGCCCAAACAGCACACATCGACTGCATGTGTATCTTCTTTGTAAATTTTAACTCCACACTTATAGTACCAAAATAAAGGTTCTTTTGACTTTGGTGGCATGCAGAAATGATGAAATAAACAATTTAGTAAAATAAAAGAATAAATGTCAATGGCTGGGTTGATGGAGTTTCCTTCAGCAGGACCCAATGAGGATGATTGATGGCAAAAAAATAACTGATGAATGATGGGGCACCCATATAGATGCAGATGTGGTACATCATCATGAGTGGTCCCTGGCTGGCAAAAGATTCCATGTGGTCCTAGTGCTGATGGCTATATTTCCAAAGGTGTGGTCTAATGAAGGAGATATCCACAAAGAAAATCAAGGGAGATTTGTGGCAAGACTGGATAAGACCCTGTCCATTTTCTTGTGCAGAAAGAGGTAAATGCAAGGATTTGTTCTATCCTCTCCTTTTCTGTCTCTTGCCTATCTGATTGCACAATCAAATTTTCTTGTGAGACCTAGGAACTGATCACTCCGATGGTCTTATGAGTCTCCATTTCCCACTATCTCTCTGCCTTCTCTTGCTGTTTCTATCTTTTCTCTCCCCCCATGTATCTGTGGTTATATGTGAATCTGTATGTGAAACTGGGATCCCTTTGTTTGCTAATGTGTGTGACTGTATTGTTGAAATAGTTACAGAAGGCTATTTGGAGCTCAGTGGGTTAACACTGAGATGCAGCACAAACTCTTTTGCAGAGCTATCCACAGGAGGTCAATTCTGGGACACCATATTCTATTTTGTTGCACTTGCAAGGAAATTTGCAAAGTTCTGATACATTTTGTGAGAAACAGAATGCCTCTTGGTGAAATAGGGTTACAGGGGTTAATTGCCAGGCAAAGACATATTATAAAAAGAGAAGCAATCTTTTGTTAGAGGGAGAGATTGAAACTTAGAATCAAAGATACCCTCAGATGAAGGACTTAGTTTATTTGTACTGTTTTTGTAAATAGTTATACTAAACAATTGATTTTTTTATTGTTATTGGAAATAGTAAAACACTACTTGCAAATTTTATAACTTCTCTTGGTTTTTCCTATGCTTCCTGACCTGTGCCTCAATGACAAGATTCCAGTTGTAGGAATTTGAAATGGAGAAAGATGTCAGCAGTCATTTTCCTTTTTATTTTCTACCTGGGATTTTAAAGTGGGCGTGGGGAGAATAACTTCTGGCATGCAAAGTGTGCCAAGCACTGCAGAGATGGCATACTGGATGGTGTCTAGAGTATGCAGATTGAGGGGCAGTAAGTAATGTACTAGGACGTATTGGATGGGATCAGGTGAACAAAAATAATGGGAGAATTACAGTACAGGGATGAAGTTACCTCATATGATAATGTTTTCTACTATAAGATTGCTTAACATGATTATTTTGATTTGTACCACAGAATAAAATGGGTATTTGGATCAGAGAGCTAACACTGAATACTAATGGGTGCTCTTCCTTTATCAAAAGGGGCACAATTTTTAAATAGGTAAAAGACCATAACATTCAAATAACTTGTCTACTGGAAACATATCTGAACAGTGTAGAGGCACAAAAAAAATGGATACAACAACTTTTTGTGCACCACCAAAAAGGAGTAATTTTTCTGATTCACATACTTTTGGGGGTCTATTAGATAAAAGCAGACATGGAAGTCGGAATTCTCCTGCTAAAAATTTACATGGAGGGGATCACTTTGATAATTGGTGTCCTATGTACTCCTTTTAAAAACAAATCTATGTTTTTTGCAGAAGTGATCAAGTTATTGCTAGGTGAGGATACTGAAAATATTATAATAGGGGGACATGAACTATTTTGCAAGGAGACAAGAAAGATAAATCTGCAAAATTAATAGGATGGGTCAGATGTAAATCTGGAAGATTTAATAATTTTTTTAATCTAACTTACTGATTGACGTATGGAGAGAGTAGCATAGAAACGCCACAGAATTCACCCATCAGTACAAAAGACATAAATATTCTGCTTGATTAGACTGCATTTTAGCTTCAAAACTTCTCCTTGCAAACAGTTCATGTGTATGCACTTTGACTGAATCTGGATTGTTATCAGATCACAGTCAGATTCATTTTCAAATGCTAACAGATCGTCAAAAATGATTAGTAAAACTGGAGGTTCAATAACGATTTGTTGAAAGAAAAAAATAGAAGAAATAATAAATAGAACAACAATAGAATTTCAGGGATAAAAATGACCCCAGGAAAACTAATATTATACAAAATTGGTACACCTTCAAGGCTACATTAAAGGAGATCTGCGCTGAATCTATATGTCATTTTCCCTTGGAAAAGCCGATTTTTAAATTATCAGTTTCAGTTTTGTTACTGTTCCATCTCTATAGGCTTTTAAATGATCTTAGTGGATGTTTCTGATTTACACACAGGTAGTAAGTGCTATTTTAGAATTGTATGATGTAGTTTGTGTTCCTTGCTCAGCTCGTCCATTGTTGGTACAATGCATCCATGTTCTACTATAGAATCCTGTGGCTGAGAGGGACATAAAGTACATCATACAGTTCCAAAATGGCACATAACATCAGAGTGTAAATGAAACATGCCCACTGTGTTTACTGAAAGACCTGCATAGAGGAAACAATAACAGAATGAGAGCAAGTACTTAAAAATAGCTGCTACTGGGGAAAGTGACTTACAGGTTCAGCGCAGTTTTTCTTTAAGAGGTAAGATAATTAATTTGGATGCAGGTAGGAATAAGGCAAGAAAAGAGAATGCCAGAGAGTTACAACTAAAAAATACACTCGCATCAGAAGTAAGAAATTGGAGATTTGGCATACAAGAAGAATAAGAGATCCTAAATAAATAATGAACAATACACAAAGTTACCATATTAAAAAAAAACACATGGAGAAGAGTGTTCAGAAAATTGCATCTAGAAAGTGAAATCCAGGGCAAAATACTTGTAAAGAGAATACAAGCAGAAGAGGGGGAAAAAATAAATAACAGCGATAGATAAAGAAGGGAAACTGTGTCTGGATAATGGTAAAATAGCTATTTTTTAATTTTTTTAAAAGTTGTACACATCTGAGTGTGCTCACTAGAATCTGAATCAAATTACTACACATAATTTACACCTAAAATGATATTCTCGGAAAAAGAAAAACTGGGATGGATGCACCAATTGTAGAGAAGGAAGTTAGGTGATACTACAAATGAAAAAGGGAAGTGTTCCAGGGAAGACAGGTTTACTCTAGAATACTATATTCAGTTTATAGATATATTTGCCCCACTTCTAAGTATTCTTTTTCAGCAAATCCAGAGGCAGAACACCACACTTCCATCTTTTAAATAAACATATATATATATATTTAATTTTTAAAGCAGAGAAAGATGAAAAAGTAGAACATTTTAGGCCAGTATCAATATTAAATTATGATTAGAAAATGTTAAAAAAACCCATTAACAATAGACTATTCCCCTTCCTAGATAAAGCAGTACATCCAGACCAGGGAAGTTTCATTCAGGTGAAGGTGGCTTTTTTTCTGCCATACAGAAGCTGCAATACATCATAGAATAAACTGAACAACAGCAAACAAAAGCTGTGTTTATATCTCTGGATGCAACTCTGGCACCTGACATGGTTGAATGGCAATACCTCTTATTCATCTTAGAAAAATGGGGGTTTCCAATAGCAATAATTAACTGGGTAAGAACATTACATGAACATCCATGTGTAAAATAAGGATAAATAATGAACTTTCAGAAGAAATAATCATGGGAAGAGGGTTAAGGCAGGGCTGCCATTTCTTATCAACTTTGATTTTGTATTACAAATTCTGTTGAATGAAGTAACAGCAAACAACATAAAAGGGATAAATATAGGAGGACTGCAATATTGGTTAAAGGCTTTTGTGGACAATATTACGTTAATGTTAGAAGACCCCAACAAATAGTTTGAAGGAAGTGAAGAAAGTAATTGAAACATACTCAAAGTGCTCTGGATATAAAATAAAGGCGGGCAAATCAGAGGTACTGCCACTCAACCATGAGTATATACAGGAAAATCTGAACATTTTATTTTTATTCCCCCTCCTCTTTGGCCAGCCCTGCTCTGCCTGGCACCCCCAGCCCTGTCACCTGTCAAATCTGGGAATTACTCCTGCTCAGTGCTCCATGGATCCCCCTCCATGGTGGGGTGTCCCGGGTTCCGAAGCCTGGAAAGATGCTAGGCAATGGATGTGTGTCAGCGGGCAGCTCAGTGGATGGTGCAGTCTGTGATGGACTGCGGAAGTGTTCTGCACAGCCTTGGCATTTTCCACCATTTTTTCCCCTCCCTCAGGTGCCTCTTGGGTGTGGATTGAGTGGACGCATGCAAGGTGAATGTTCATGTCAGGAGGCACCCCCTTCCCCATATGGCTCTGGTTGCATTACCACCTGTGGTCACTGAAGTGTCAGTGTCACAGTGCAGTCCATTGTCTTCCCTTCCCAGAGGACAGCATCCCATAGGATGGTCTATCCTCCCTCCTCCGGCCAACTCTCAAGCAACCCTGATCTGTTTCTGAACCGGGGTTACTAGCGCAGTGGCAGGTGAGGTGCCAGTACCTCAGCCCTCCACGCTACCAGGCCAGCCAGAAACTCTGAACATTTTTAATGTGATGCTAAGACAAAAGGCATGGATTACTTAGGAATAACGCTCGCAAAAATAATGAATGCCATGTAGGAGGAGAATTTTCTCCCATTTTTAGAAAACTTAAAAATGAAATTACAAATGTGGCAGAGAATAAAACTCTCCTTATGGGGGAAAGTAAGTGTAATAAAAATGATATTACTCACATATATATCTTATGCATTTCAGGCAGGTTTGGCTCCAGTTCCAGATCTCTTTTTTTTAACTTTATTTTTTATTGATATTCCATTAACATTTACAACAGTAGAAATAACAAAGACTATTAAATAAGAGAACATACATTCAGTGAGTTCTAAAATAGAACATTTTCAATGAACAATACTAAAAATGCTTCCCAAATATCCATTTGATATTAAAACATTTTTTTTTTAAAAGTCAACAATAAAAACAGAAAAAACAACCCTAATGGAGAGGTGTGTGGGTTACCAATGGAAATTCATGGATCAAAATATACTAAGATGCATGAACCAAATTTGATATGTTAAGGGGGAAGTATGTATCATGGGGAGGAGGCGAGATGGGGAGGTGCCGGACAAAACAAGAAAGACCTTTGTATCGAAAGAGCTTACAGTTTGTAAACGCGTATTTAAACCTTTTTTTGTTGTAAAATATTACCATCTGAATGCTCTATTCCAGAAGTGAGCATCATCGTACCAGAGCTCTCCTTCCCAGATCTGATCCTCTCAGTTCAATCTTACTACATCTCCTTTCAAGGGATGAAGTCCCTGCTCTGTGCCATAATGTAAATTACCCAGTGTCTCCAAAAGATGCCAAACATTTCCAGACAGTGATTTGTAAAGGCTGTCAATTTCTCCATCTTATGAATATATATATCATAATACCTTGCCAATGAGATATAGTGGATATGATGCTGGATTGGGGAGAGAATCAGGGGTTGAGGAACAGTGGGCAATATTTAAAACAGGGATTATGAGAGCAATAGAATTATGCATTAAGCAGGTTATCAAGGGGAAAGGAAGTTGAGGCCATTATGGTTTTCCAAGGAGCTAGCAGAAAAAATGAAAGCCAAAAGATTGCATTCAGGCAATACAAAAAGACACAGGCAGAAGGGGATAGGGAGAAGTACCAGGAGAAGCAAAGGGAGGCAGAGAGGTCAGTAAGGGGAGCCAAAGCTCAGACAGAAGTGTGCATCATCAAATCAGAGGGTAGAGGGGACAAAACCTTCTACAGGTACATAAGTGAAAAAAGAAGGGCAAAGGGAGGAATAGTGAGACTGAAGGAGGAGGATGGGGGCAGCATGGAGGATAACAACAGTAAAGCTGACATACTGAATAGATATTTCTGCTCAGTCTTTACTGAGGAAGAGGAGAATAATGGGCCTGAAGGGAGTACAAGGGGTGGAAATGGCACAGAAATGGGCACAAGT
Organism: Neoceratodus forsteri; assembly: GCA_016271365.2. Classification (NCBI taxonomy): domain Eukaryota; kingdom Metazoa; phylum Chordata; order Ceratodontiformes; family Ceratodontidae; genus Neoceratodus; species Neoceratodus forsteri. Next base: position 151,380,546 of record CM028130.1, on the reverse strand, counting down.
CCCTTTCCATGGGAAAGGGTCCTACAGGAACTGGAAGGAATAAGAGTCGATAAAGCAATGGGCCAGATGGGGTGCACCCCAGGATCCTAAAGGAACTAAGAGAGGTGGTGGCTGATCCTCTAGCAATCCTGTTTAGCCAATCACTAGAAACAGGGGAGGTACCCAAAGACTAGAGGACAGCAAATTTAGTCCACTTATACAAAAGCGGGAACAAAGAGGAAGCAGGGAACTACAGACCAGTCAGCCTGACCTCAGTAGTGGGAAATATCATGGAAGCACTGCTGAAGGATAGATTGATGGAACATCTGGTTGCCAACAGACTATAGGACCCATGGCAGTGTGGTTTCACTGAGGGGGTCATGCCAGACCAACCTCACTGAATTTTTCAACTGGGTGACAAGCGAGGTGGATCAGGGGAGGGCAGTGGACATGGCCTATCTGGACTTCAGCAAGGCCTTTTACACTGTGCCACATAGAAGGCTACTAAATAAACTGGAAAATATGGGAGTGGGCAGGACAGTAGTGTGGTGGGTAGATAATTGGCTCCATGGCAGGACACAGAGGGTGGTGGTAAATGGCTGTCACTCCACAGAGGGAAAAGTGATCAATGGGATACCACAGGGATCAGTGCCAGGACCAGTCCTATTCAACATCTTCATCAGTGACTCTGCGCAAGACCTAGAAGGCAGAATTTCCCTGTTTGCTAATGACACAAAGCTCTGTAACAGAGTGGACATGCCAGAGGGTGTAGACAAAATGAGGAGGGACCTACAGAAGCTTGAAGAATGGTCCAGGGTTTGGCAATTGAAATTCAATGTGAAGAAATGCAAGATAATGAATATAGAGCACAAAAACCCTGGAACAACATATCAGTTGGGGAGTGAGGGTATAACACACACCAGACAGGAAAGGGACCTTGGGTTATCATCTCTGACGACCTCAAGGTAGGAAAACAGTGTGACAAGGCAGCAGGTAATGCAAATAGGATGCTGTGATGCATAGGCAGGGGCAACACCAGCAGGAAAAAGGAGGTCATAATTCCACTCTACAAGACACTAGTGAGGCCCCACCTGGAGTACAGTGTACAGTTCCGGAGACCTTACCTATGTAAGGACATAGACAGGGTAGAGAAGGTTCAGAGGAGGGCAACAAAGATGGTACATGGATTGTATCACAAGTCCTATGAGGACAGGCTGAAGGACCTGAATATGTACTCCCTGGAGGAGAGAAGGGAGAGAGAGGGGATATGATAGAGACATACAAGTACCTTACAGGGAGGAACAGGGTGCAGGAATACATTATTTTCCAGTGAAAAAGATGTTCTAGGACTAGAGGGTATGGGATGAAGTTGGAGGGAGGGTGATTCAGAGGAAATGTGAGGAAGAATTAAAGGGTGGTGGACAAGTGGAAAACCCTGCTAGAGGAAGTGGTGGGGGCTGAAACAATCACAGGATTTAAGAATGCATGGAATAGACATAAGGGAGTTCTGGAGGTCAGGGGTAAGGGGCAACAGACTTCTAGAAAAACATGAAGTGAACTCATGCTTAAATGGGTAGACTGGGTGGGCCATAGGCCCTTCTCTGCCGACAGTGTCTATGTATCTGTGTATAACCACCATTGAGTAATAGCCTTCTTTGCTGCTAAGAGAGAGATATCCAATAATTTCCTATTAGATGGGGATTGCAGGGGTGCATTATAAACAGAGAATAACAAAATTCTGGTGTGAGATGAATTAGGGTGGCTAGAAGGTATTCCAGTTCCCCCTACAATGAACTGAAAAATGGTTGAAGGGCAGGGCAACTCCAAAAGATGTGGCCGTGCGTTGCTGGAGAGTAGCCACAACCCCTCCAACAAGCAGCACCACAACTTGGAAGGTATTTCATTTGGATTTCTGAGGTTCGGAAATATCTTATTGTCACCTTCCAAGCAAATTCCCTCCAAAGGTAGGAAATAGTAGGTTTTTGTAAGTGATGCAGGTGCCTTCTCCAATCTGAGTTCTCCAGTCTAATATTCAGGTTCCCCTCCCACGTCCGCCTCAGAGGGGCCAAGGAATATCCTGTTTGAACTGGTAAGGCTGCAAAAATATATGAGATCATATGTGATAAGGGTGCCCTGCCCTCAGCTGCCTGCTGCAAAATCTGAATAATGGGCGGGATCAAAAAGGGTCACATAATTGTGCCGCCAATTTTGTAATGAAGGCCGCTACCTGTAGCTATCAAAATCTATCTCGTGGACAAAGAGTGAGTAACAGATCTCTTGTTTATAAAAGTTACTAAATTAATAAAAGTATATATATGGAATAATAAAGTGCCACAAATGTCATGGCAAAAGCTCTGTGTTAAAAAGAAGAAGTGGGGCTGTTATGCCCAAGCAGTGTATTGTGTCTATCAAATAAAATTAGTGACCAACTTGGCAGACAGGGAGGACTGAGCACACATATATAAAACTGGGCTACCAATAAAGATAAGACAAATAGATTGCCAGTATTGAATATATGGTATTCTCTGGAAGATTACGAAAACAGTAACAGCGTATTACATAGATACATAGATACATAGACAGTGTCGGCAGATAAGGGCCTATGGCCCACCTAGTCTGCCCATTTGAGCTTGTAAGTTCAGTTTGTTTTCCTAGAAGTCTATTTCCTCTTACCCCTGACCTCTAGAATTCCTTTATGTCTATCCCATGCATTCTTAAATCCCGTGATTGTTTCAGCCCCCACCACTTCCTCTGGCAGGGTGTTCCACTTGTCCACCACCCATTCTGTGAAGAAATTCTTCCTCATGTTTCCTCTGAATCGTCTTCCCTCCAACTTCATCCCATGCCCTCTAGTCCTGAAACATCTTTTTCGCTTAAAAATAGTGTTTTCCTGCACCCTGTTTCTCCCTGTAAGATACTTGTAGGTCTCTATCATATCCCCTCTCTCCCTCCTCTCCTCCAGGGAGTACATGTTCAGTTCCTTCAACCTGTCTTCATAGGACTTGTGATGCAATCCATGCACCATCTTTGTTGCCCTCCTCTGAACCTTCTCTACCCTGTCTATGTCCTTACGTAGGTAAGGTCTCCAGAACTGTACACTGTACTCCAGGTGGGGCCTCACTAGTGTCTTGTATAGCGGAATTATGACCTCCCTTTTCCTGCTGGTGATAAAGAACAACAAAGAATTTGGGGAAACTTACATATATTTACTTTAAAAAACAAAACTTAAAAACAGGATTATTTATATCTAACAGATAATAGAGTAACTCAAAAATCACAATTTGGGGGGAAATGTGTAATTTGCTACCTTGGTAAAATAACAGAATTATAAGATGGGAGCATCTAGTTAGAAATACAACATTATAAACATGAGAAGAATGTAAACATGAAAGTAGTTTTAGCTATAAAGAATTTTATAAGTATAGCAACTGCAAAGCACATTTGAAAAAAAACTTTAAAGGTGGGAAAGAGTTGTTTACTCCTACTTCTGCCTGGGACACTAAATTGCCCAGGGCCAGCCCATCAATTTACTTGAGCTTTGTCTTTGACTTTTTAAGTAACAGCCCGCCTTTTTTTTCTGCTCTTTTTTAGCCACAAGCCCAAACCAGGCTCTCCACTTCAGCCGAGCGGCCCTGGCGCTGCTGCCTGCTTGCAGCCAGACCTCTGCATCCAGCCCTCCACCCCCTAACCAAGGAAAGCAGGTACGATTATTCAGCTCCTAGCTCGGAGCTGTCAGGGTTCAATCCCCGTAACTGGACTGGCTCCTGGGGACTGTGGCCGCTTCCCGATTGAATGCTGCAGATCCCCATTAAGAAAGCAAGCACCCAAGGCACCTTTTTCAAATCACAGCTCGGCCACTGCCTTGCTGTACTGCTCTCTGGAGAGGGTTTTTTCGCCCCCACCAACCTTCCTTTATTAAATACACTTCCCTAGTGATCCCCTCCCCGAGGCCTCACACTAGTTAATTACAGAAACTCCTTAAAGGGGTTCTCCTTCCTGCAACTTCTTAAAGGTGTGATCCATGCTTGGGCTCAGATTTAACTACAAAAATGCTGCTTCTCCATTCAGCTTAGGATTTCTACTTTTTAATGTAACCGTCACATACCGTGGGTCTCTAAACCCACAAAATTTTCCGCACCCAGGCATATTCAGAGGCTACCCAAATCTTGTACACACATTTCTAAATGTTTCCCTCCCACTGCCACTTACCTGACCTGGCCTCCATACTATCATACACTGCTGTACTCACGTAGGGTACCAACTGCCTCTGTCTCATGGGTTTGCCCTTTTAATTAAAGCTATTCTATATGCTTACTATCGCTCCCTCACCTCGCTGTTTGGCCTTGGAGAAGAGTTTAAGAAACTGCCCATGCCTCAGGGGCAAAATTTGGCCATTCTGACTACTTCTTAGTGCTATAAAAAAGATGCTCCTGCTGCTACTAATCTGTGCTGGTAACGTCAAATTAAACCCCGGGCCCCCCTCTCCATTCCTGCCCCAGCTGACCTACCTTTACTAAAAGGGTTATCATGTTTGCATTTGAATGCCTGCAGCCTTCTGAAAAAGCTTGATGCTATCAAAACGTGGACCCTCCGCTGCTCTTGTGATGTTCTTGTACTCCCCGAAACTTGGCTAAGACCAATCACCCTGGACTATGAGGTTAACATTCCTTTGTGCAACTTGTTTCATACTGATAGGAAATCCCAAGGAAGGGGGAGTAGCCATCTATGTCAGGGACAACATTACTGCAACGATGGTGGACACAACTACAGTCCCTAAGGAGTTTGAGTGCCTCACACTAAGAATTCAACCAGCCAAGTCGACCTTTATCTGCATTAGTGGATGCTATAGGCCACCCCCAGCTAGCCTTTCTCTGCTCAAACACCTAAGTGACATATTATCTACCACCTCATCAAAAGTACCCATAATTGGTAACCTCAACCTTGACTGGATCTCTCCAGTCTCCTTACCACTGAAAGAATTCTGTGATGCCCATGGACTTACCCAGATCATTAATGAAGCTACCCGCCCAAACACCAAAAACCCAGAGCGTAGCTCCCTTCTTGACCTAATCCTTGTAAGAAAGCCTCACCTCTTCTTCCACTCAGGTGTATTCTATAATGACATCAGCGACCACTGTGCCATTGCATGCATAAGTTCGATGCAACTCCAAACCTTCTCTTCCTCTAAATACATCCGTAAGAGATGTAAACAGAACTTCTGCCCAGATGCTTTTCTCTATGACCTCCAGTATGCTAACTGGCAGAAATTTTACCTTGCATCTTCTGTGGAAGAGGCACATGAGGTACTTCATGAAATACTCACCGAAACCCTAGATCTTCATGCCCCAGTTACCAAATGGAGAACCAAAAGAAAATCCTGTCCCTGGTTCATGGATAACCTAAAGACTGCCTTATGCCTTCGGGCTGGCAGTATAGCCTAGAGGTTAGAGAAATGAGGCGTGAACAAGCTTGGTACATCCAGCAGACCAGACCTGAGTTTGATTCTCACAACCTTTACTTGCATACTGTTTGACTCTGAGCAAGTCACTGCCCAGTGCTCCCAGATCGCTCCTGAAAACAGGCGCTTGTGCCTAGTGGGCCTTACCCGGTTACCAAAGACTAAAATAAAATAAAATAAATAGGGTTGCTCTTTGGAAAAGAGTCAGAAAGTCTAAATTGGCCACAGACTGGTATGTTTTCTGAACCGCAAGGAATTTCTGCACAAAAACTATCAGAGCTGCGAAGTCTAGGTATTTCCGCTCTGAGCATAAAGCATCCACTAACTCTGCTACAAAGTTTTGGAAAACGTTAAGGGAGGTAGAAGGCCATAACAGCGTTGGCACACTTCCCCACAAAATGTTGACTGGTGGTACCCACACTACAGATAAAAACGAGATCCTTGACCTCCTTAACAATCACTTTGCCACAGCAGGGATCGCTTTTGATACCTCCCCAGCACATGCCACCAGGGCACAGTTCCTTAGTCTGTCATCTGATTGCCAGGATCCGGAATCTATTGACCCTTACCACTCTTTCTTCTTCTGTCCAGTCACAGTCAAACAGGTTGAGGATCTCCTTCTTCAACTTGATACTAAGAAAAGTGTGGGTGCGGATATGATTGAGCCTTTCTTCCTAAAGTTGGCCTACTATATTTTAGCTCCCCCTATTACCCACCTTTTCAATTTGTCTCTCAGTCAGGGCTTCCTCCCCAAGGTCTGGAAGATGGCCCATGTCATCCCTCTATTCAAATCAGGGGACTCCTGCAACCTAAATAATTACCACCCAATCTCCTTGCTCCTGGCCTTGTCAAAACTATTGGAGAAGGTAGTAAACGAACAGCTCAGATCTCATCTGGAAAGTTTTAATCTACTAAACCCGATTCAATCCAGTTTTTGTCCCATGCATAGTACTGCCACTGCCCTTGCTAAGGTTATAAATGACTGGCAGTCCGCACTTGATAACAAACAATACATATGTGCCTTGTTTCTGGAGCTTAGCAAGGCTTTCAACATGGTGTACCGTGATTTGCTCCTGGTGACCCTGAAGAAATTTGGGGTGGACAACCTGGCCCTAAGTTGGTTCGCAAACTATCTTGTGGACAGAGAGCAGCAGATCAAGGCTAAAGGAGACCTATCACCAAACAAAAAATACACGTAAGAGGTGTCCCCCAAGGATCCATACTTGGTCCACTTCTCTTTGCCATTTATATTAAATTAACACTGGACTAAAGTCATCTAGTAGCCATCTCGCTGGTGATACAGTGCTATACATTGACAGATCAACTCCGGATCAAGCCATTTTGGACCTCCAGAATGATTTTGACATCCTTCAAAAAAATCTACTCAACTTGAAACTCCTGCTCAATGCCAAAATGGAAAAAAAAATTAAATCCCAACATACACAAAAATAAAAACAGTACACCCACAGACCTAACCAGGTCTGAACCCAGATCCTCCCACACCAGAGTTATAGACTGCCTCCACAAGACCATATGGTCAGCTGGGAACTGCCTGGCCAAACTACATCCTGTATCCTCATTCAGTTGACCTTCCTCTTACTGTCGTTGTATCCATCCATCACAGTTTCTGTTCATTTACTTGCTATTCCCATGTTTGTTCTCCTTTCACGTTTGCTCTTTTCACAGGTGGTTAAACTGAGTCACTCCAACTGAGTCACTCGGTTGACTCACCCATATTACTGGATACCCACCTGTAGGACCATGAGCCATCAAGCTCTAGGACCACATGGAAACTTTTGATAGCAGTTCACTAGGGGCCACCCACAGTGATGTCTGATGTCACCATCATTATATAAACATGAGTGGCCCCATCCCTCCTCAATTCCCTGCTGGAGGCCCTGTTCGGAGAATGTCCCTGTACAGAATCAGGAGATACAGAATGGCTCTGCCTCTCAGACAGAGCAGAGGAAGGCTGAAATGTTCCTCAGGGCAAGCAGGTAACTCTGGTATAGCCCTCAGGCCCGAGAAGGAGTAGACACAGAGGGTTATGCCCTAGCAAACCAGGAGAGAGCAAATGATGCCAAATACCAGATGTGGCCAGGGACAGCCAGCAGACAGACCCAGAGAAAGAACCAGGTGAAAGCCATTACAGGAAAAAGGGCTCTGCATCTCCTGGAGGAAGAGCCAGGTGAAAGCTATCTCACAGAAACCAAGGAGAGAGGTGGCAATTCCTGCTATTCAGAGAGGCTGTAGCAAATAGTTTGCCATCCTGGAGAAAGAGGCAAGAGCAAAGAAGCTCTAAACCCAAGGGAGATGGAGGGCTGGTAGACATGACCTATGAAAGGAATTCTCTCTAAGATCTACTGTTATGATAAGTTCTTACGTAACTGTTCTATTTTCTTAAGGGATATCTCTTTCATCAGGTCAAACCTGTGGGACGAGTCCCAAGCAATACAGACCATGAGATAGTCTGGGTGGTAGGTGTTATGTTCTAACATTTATTCTGGTCTTGTTCAACAAACTCACACCACCACAGGAGTAGAGCAGCTTTCATTTTTATTCAGGTGCCTCTCTGGTCTCAGCAACGACACTCTCTCCCTGCTCTCCTTCTAGCTTACACATCTCGGAATGCTGCCCTCAAGTGGCAGAATAACACAATGCATTACCATTTCACATACATAACATTTCCTCCCCACTAAATTATATTGTTACCAAATAAACAAGTATTAGCATTATTCGCTATTATTAAGATGGCTCATTCTATGCTGGAGGTAGGGGGTAGACTGCCCCAGGCCTCGAACCAGTCAAGGGGATTATTCTGCCCCAATAATCTGATCTGGCTCTCTAAGTACACAAAACATTTATTTCTTTTAAATGTCTCACAGGTTCAAATGATCTGGAGGTTTTGAAATTCGGGATGGATAACGTTTCTCGGGAACAACCCTTGGCATGGCTGCCCTGTCTGGTACCTCCCTCCAATCCTCAGTTGGTGGTTGTACAGCCTCACCATTGCTCCTCTCCACCTCCTCCTTAGCATCTTCAGAAGCTGTTGAGACTTCCGTAGTGGGGCTTCTGTAAGCTACGGCAGATGGAATCCACATTTCCCATGGGTTTTCTTCCCTGGAGGTGCCCCCATCTGTGCACTGCTGAAAATCTAGGAGCTGTTCAGCATGCCATTTCCATTTCCTTCCAGATTCAGCATCAACTGTATACGACACTGGACCCATCTGAGATGTCACCACACCAGAGTTCCACTTCTCCCCCTTCCGGTAATCTCGAACAAGCACCTCTTGACCAACAATGAACTGCCTGTCCTTTGAATGAGCTTGCCGGCGCAGTATTTGAGATTCTTGGTTCTTCAAAACCTCTGATGCCACATCTGGTTTAAGCAAATCAAGACGGGAGCAAAGCTTACGCTGAAAAAACAACATTGCTGGAGATTCTTTTGTTGTAGCATGGGGTGTATTTCGGTATGCTAGCAGGAAGTTATCCAACTTGTGTTGTAAGGTCAAAGACCCCCCCCCCCCGCCGATTTCAGAGCATTCTTCATGGTTTACACAAAACGCTCCGCTAGACCACTAGTAGAGGGGTGATATGGGGCACGGCGAATATGTCTCACACCATTAGACTTCAATAATGCTGCAAAGTCACTAGAAATAAATTGTGGTCCATTGTCACGGACCAGCTGTTCAGGAATCCCGTAACGGCTAAATAGTCCTCGCAGCACTTGAATGGTCTTACTGGTAGTAGTGGTGTCCATAACTTGAATTTCGGGCCACTTTGAGTGGGCATCTACAATTAGGTACATGTGTCCCTCCCATGGCCCCGCAAAATCTACATGAATGCACTGCCAGGGTGCACCTGGCCACATCCAGGGCTGTAGAGGTGAGGGACACAGCATTTTCTGAACATGCTGACAGGTAGTGCATGTTTTTGCTTGTTGCTCAATTTGCAAATCAATCCCTGGCCACCAATTATAGCTTCTAGCTAAAGCCTTCATTCTCACTACGCCCGGGTGTCCCACATGAAACTCATCCAGAACACGAATATGTACTTTTGAAGGGACAATCACCCGGACACCCCACATCAAGCAACCTTGCTGTACTGAAAGCTCATTACGTCTGACATAGAATGGTGATAACTCACCGTGAATGTCCTGGTTCACAGTAAAAGTCCCTTTTGTTACTAAGTCCAAGACTTGAGACAACACAGGGTCGACTTTTGTCTCCTTTTAATTTCAGAACTTGTGATGGGTAGTTTCTCAAGCTGACTGATGTAGAAGACATCGACAGTGTCCACTTTGTCACTCACGGGCTACCTGCAGAGGCAATCTTGAGAGCCCATCAGCATTGCCATGAAGAGCCGCCTTCTTGTATTCAATGCGGTAGTTGTGAGCTGATAATAAGAAGAGTCCAACGTTGCATTCTGGCTGCTGCCATGGAAGGAATACCTTTGTGGGGGCTGAAAATGGTCATGAGGGGACGGTGATCAGTGAGGAGTGTGAATTCCCGACCATAGAGGTATTGGTGGAATTTGCGAACTCCGAACACTATTGCCAAAGCTTCTCTCTCAATTTGGGCATAGTTTTGTTCAGCTTTGCTGAGAGTTCTGGATGCAAGGGCAATTGGCTTTCTGTCCCCATTCGGTAGAACATGAGAAAGAACTGCTCCCACCCGATAAGGTGAGGCATCACATGCCAGTCTGATGCTCAGCTGTGGATTATAGTGAATGAGCACATCTTGAGAAACAAGCTGCTTTTTAGCCTTCTTAAACACACTCTCACAGTCCTTTGTCCAACACCAGGACTTCCCCCTTGCACAGCAAGCCATTTAGTGGGTTGAGAATCGTAGCCAGATTGGGAATAAACCTGCCATAATAATTTAACAGGCCCAAGAATGACCGTAACTGGCTCACATTTTCTGGTGCTGGGGCATCCACAATCGCTTTTTCTTTCTCAGGCGATTTGTGTAAGCCCTTTGCATCTATGGTATGGCCCAAGTACTCCAATGAAGTCTTGAAAAATTCACACTTCTCCTTCTGGACACACAAGCCAAATCTTCCAATCGCTGCAGAACTGCATCCAGGTTCTTCAGGTGCTCTGCATCATTCCTTCCGGTCACCAGTATATCATCCAGGTAACAGTGAACATTTGGAAGACCTCGTAAAACCTGGTCCATAGCTGAATAAAATATGGCTGGAGCTGATGCAATGCCAAAAGGTAGGCAACTACAGCAGAAGAGACCCTTTTGGGTGGTGAGATATTTCCTTGAGTTTTCATCTACTCTCATTTGTAGATAAGCATGTGACAAATCCAGCTTACTGAAGCGTTGGCCCTGTGCCAGCGATGCAAACAAGTCTTCGTTACGTGGGATCGGATACTGTTCCACACACAGAACTGGATTTATGGTTACTTTAAAGTCTCCACATATTCATACGGTCCCATCTTTCTTTACCACTGGCACTACTGGCGTTGCCCAGTCACTACACTGTACAGGTGACAAGACTCCCGCTTCGGTTAGGCGAGTTAATTCGGCCTCCACTTTCGGTCTGAGTGCATAAGGTACTGAGCGAGGTTGACAAAACTTTGGTTTGTGCTGTGGCTTCAAAAACACTCTTGCCTCAATGCCCTTCATTGTGCCTAGCTCCCCTTTGAATAAAGGAGCATGTTTTTGCAACACTGCTTCTAGAGTGTTGTAGTCCCTCGTACTAACAGTCCTTATCTCCTGCCGGTTGAGGTGTATTTTCTTCAGCCATTCTCGGCCTAAGAGTGAAGGGTAGTTACCTTTAACCACGTACAAAGGCAGTAGTGCCATTTGCCCATTCATTTTCACCTGCACCTTGATGATAACTTCAGGTGAAATTGCCTCGCCAGTGTATGTCCTCAGTACAACGTCAGTTATTTGCAGGGGTAAATGTCTCAACATAGTTTCATACTTGTCTGTAGAAATCAATGAAACTGAAGCCCCTGTGTCCAATTCCATTTTCAGTGGTTTCCTTCAATTTCAGGTGTTACACAGATGGTTGCCGTTTCCCCTTTAAGAGTCAGCACGTGCAATGCTAATTCAGTATCAGTGTCATCACTGCACGTTTCCTGTGTTTCCACACTATGTACTTCTCTCTTCCTACATTTCGCAAATTGCTTCCCTTTGCTTCCATTGATTTCCCCTCCTTTCTTTTTCCCTCTGCACACTCGCCCAATGTGGCCTTTCTTCCCACAGTTATGACATGTCTGTTTTTTAAACCATCAATCTTTATCACTGTGGTTAGCCTTCCCACAATGACCACATTTATTAGGCTTTCTGGGAGAAGAGAATGATAAAACATTTACTTTCAGGGAATCACTTAGGTGCTGAGCTTCCCGTGCAGCTGTTTCCATCGATACAGCGATCTCTATCGCTTTCTTGTATGTCAGCCCCGCCTCGGTTAAAAGACGCTTCTGTGTCACTTCACTTTTCAAACCGCACACAAATCTGTCCCGGAGGGTACCATCTAAATGGTGCCAAACTGCAATGCTCAGCTAATTTCTTTAGAACAGCCATACTGCGCCAACAGACTCACCCTCTGCTTGATTTCATTTGTGAAAGCGAAATCTTTCAGCAATCACCAGAGGCTTAGGAGAGAAATGTGTCTGTAAGACCTCCACAATATTGGCAAAAGTTTTCTCCCCGGGCTTTTCTGGCGCTATTAGACTTCTCAGCAAACTGTATGTTGTGCTGCCCATGACACTCAGTAACACAGCCACTTGTTTTTCATCTCTTATATCATTTGCTGTGACAAAACGTCCAAATCTCTCAATATAAGTTGTCCATTGTTCTGCATTTTCATCAAAGGCATCAATATGTTCTATAGTTGTGGCCATCTTTATGTGTTTCTCGCGGGTTCACTCGTGAGTCCAAAAGTTACGTCTCAGGAAAAACCCTCACAGTTGTAGTTCGTTCTGGTAAGGTACCAGAGAGTAATTAAACACCTCATCACCGATTATGTTATGTTTTAACATTTATTCTGGACTTGTTCAACAAACTCACACCTCCACAGGAGTACAGCAGCTTTCATTTTTATTCAGGTGCCTCTCTGGTCTCAGCAACGACACTCTCTCCCTGCTCTCCTTCTAGCTTACACATCTCGGAATGCTGCCCTCAAGTGGCAGGGTAACACAATGCATTACCATTTCACATAAATAACAGTAGGAGGCCAGAGGCCCAAAGAAAGAAGACCTTTAAACACAGCTAGGCCAAAGTGTGCCCACCTTCTAGAGGCAAGGCCCAAACTGTAGTACTTTGTGAAAGTGTGGACAGTATTCCAAGCTGCAGCAGCACAGATTTCTACGGCTCACATGCTCCTGAAACAGGCAACAGAAGTGTCGATGTCTCTGGTGGAGTGGCCATGAACAACTCCAGGAAGTTTCTTACTGTCCTTCTGGTAACAAAAAGCAATACAGTTGGCCAACTGTGTGAACAAACACTGTTTTAAAACTGGGATGCCCTCTTTCCCGGGGTGAAAAAAATAACAACTGTGAGGACTTTCTGCAATCCTCCTTGCAGTGTGTATAGTACCTGAGGATTCTATGTACATCTAAATTTTGGAGCAATGCCTCCCCTGGATTGGCATGTTCTGGATAAGAAATGAGAATGTGAATGGTTTGATTTAAGCTAAATTCAGACACCTCCTTTGGTTAAAGATTAGGACTTGTACACAGTAGGAAAAATCATATAAGGAGGCTCACCCCGAGAGTCTGCAGCTCAGAAATCCTTCAAGCAGAGGTAATTTTAACTAACAATAATGTTTTCCATGACAAAATGTGTAGCTTGCAAGTCACGGCTGGCTTAAAAGAAGCCTAAAGTGAGCTTCTCTAGCATAAAATGCAAGCCCCAAGCCGGGACTGGATTGCGGATGGAAAGCCTCAATGTAGAATGCCTCTCATAAACATACAGTGCACATCCAGCTGAGCCACAGTACAGTCATCAGGAAGTGTATTGGAAGGCTGATAAAGCAGACGAGTGCTCCCTAAAAGACAAGTATTGCAGCCCTGCATCAGACAAGGACAGCAGATTCTCTAAACTCTGATTCACTGGGCAAGTGAAGAGACCCAGATGGCAGGAAGCAGCCTGTGGGACAAAATGTTTCCACTTTATGGAGAAAGTGGCCCTGGTGGAGGGTTTTCTGGAACCCACTAGGACTTCAGGCACTTTTGGGGATCCTCCAAGACCCGTAATGGCTATGTCCTCAGGAGCCATGCACCTAGATGGAGTGACTTGAAGTCTGGATGGGCCAGGGTACCCAGATCTTGTCTCAGCAGAGCCTCACACAGGGGCAAGAGTACTTGACTTTTCACTGCTAATTGTTGCAGTAATGGAAGCCAGACTCCCTCCATTTGGAGCTTAATTAACACCTTCTGGATCAGAGGAAAGAGAGGAAAGGCACAGAGGAACCTCCCTGTCTCAGAGAGGGACAATGCATGTTGCCAGAAAATTCCAGGTCCTGGATCAAGCAAGCACAATGATGGCAGTTTTGCATTGAGTGGGGACGCAAAAAGGTCCAGCTCTGGATGACTCCACCTGTCAAACAGGTATTCTACTACCGAGTCCAGCAGCTTCCATTCATGCATTCTGGGTTGTGACCTGCTTAGGCTGTCTGCCAGGGCATTTTGGACACAAAGAACATGGATGGCTGACACTTCTAGACTGTATTCTAGAGCCCAGTGCCAAACACTCATCACTTCCCTGCACAGGGGCAGGAATGAATCCCCCTTTCTTTTTTATGTAGTGTACTACACTGAGGTTGTCCAGAGGTCCCAAGGACAGATGGTTCTGGAAGGCTTGCAAGACATACAAAACAGCCATAATCTGTAGAACATTTATGTGGAGAAGACCCACACAAAAGATTAACAAACAAGTTAGCTAGCCGGGGAGTGGGTTCCAGGGTGGTATCCTGGGTAAAATATTGGCTGGACAACAGGACACAGAGGGTAATAGTAAACTGAGTCCACTTCAAAGAAAGGGGAGTTACTAGTGGGGTACCACAGGGTTCAGTACTGGAACTGGTCCTCTTTAATGTCTTTATAAGTGACATTGCAGAGGGACTGGAAGGAAAAGTATGCCTCTTAGCAGACGACACAAAGATCTGCAACAGGGCTGATACACAAAAGAGGTGGAAAGGATGAAAAGGGACTTAGCAAGGTTGGAGGACTGGCACTCACTGAAGTTAAAGGGGGGCAGATTCAGGAGGGAAAGGAGGAGGCACTACTTCACTGAAAGAGTGGCAACAGAGTGGAATGCACTGTCTGAGCAACTTGTATCAGTGCAGACTGAGGGGTGCTTCAAGATGGGGTGGGACAAATTCAAGGGGAAAGTACATATGGGGCAGCGGGGAAGGGAATAGTTAATGGGAGGAGGGGCAGCTTCAGTCTTATGGGCTGAAGTGCTGCACACTCGAGCAGGCTAGCTAGACCACATGGCCTGTATCTGCTGGCAATTTCGTATGTTCGTATGTAAAAGTATGGCAACTTAAATTCAATGCAAAGAAGTGCAAAGTAATGCACCTGGGAAACAAAAACCAAGGGGAAGAGTACACAATGGGGGATGTGGTACTAACAACAAAAATGGAAAGAGACCTGAGGGTAGTCATATCAGATGACCTAAAAGTAGGCAAGCAATGTGAGATGGCAGTAAGGAGGGCTGGGGGATACTGGGATGCATAGGGAGAGGTATCACTAGTAGAAAACAGGAAATTGTTATCCCTCTGTACAGACAGCTGGTGAGACCCCATGTGGAGTACTTGTGCTGTTCTGGAGACCCCATCTCCACAAGGACATAGACAGGATGGAGGCAGTCCAGAGGAGGGCAATTAAAATGGTGCAGGGTCTGCACTGGAAGACATATGAAGAGAGACTAAATGAGTTGAATATGTATATCATAGAGGAAATGAGGGAGGGGGGACATGATAGAGACCATCAAGTTCCTCAAGGGAATCAACAACATCCAAGAGGGTAGCATATTTCAGAAAAAGAGAGGTGCAAGAACAAGGGGGCACAATTTGAAAATAGAAGGAGGAAGGCTCAGAGGCAACGTGAGGAAGTATTTTTCAGAGAGGGTGGTGGATGCATGGAACAGAACAGCCTTCCTGAGGAGGTTGTGGGGTCAAAAACGGGGCAATTCAAGAATGCATGGGACAGACATAAGGCAATTCTGGTAGGCAGGAGGAAGTAGGCTGTTGGTTAACTAGGTTCTGCAGCTTATCCAGTAGGTAGGGAAACAAGCAGACTAGGTGGGCCAGGCGGTCCTTATCTGCCATCAAAGTCTATGTTTCTATGTTTCTGTGTTAAATCTCCCCTCTGAGGACAGTGTTCATTGGGTCTGATGGGGACCCAAATGGGCTCCACCACCCAGCCCTGAGGCATCTGTGGTGAGGATCTGCTGAGAGAAAAGAATGAGAAATAGGATCCCCTTTAGCAAGTTGTTGGGGTCCATCTATCACTACAGCACCTTGCAGATAGGAGAGGATACTAGAACCTGTTATTCTAGATTGTCAGTACGCTGATCCCACCGTAACCCCCAGAGTCCACTGTGGGATATACATGTGCAGCCTCGCCAGGGGAACACTAACAATGGCAGCTGCCATCAGACCCAAGAGTCCCAGGAATGTCCTGGCTGTGACATACCTGCCCTGAGAAACAGGGCGTGAGCTATGAGGTGTTCCACCTTGTCTCTGGGCAGAAAGGCTAGGCCTTGGACTGTGTACACAGCTGCCCCTATGAAGTGCAAGTTCTGGCAGGGGTTCAGGGCAGACTTGGGCAGGATGGCAGTGATTCCTAGGGCATTGAACAACTGCCTGGTACATGCTAGAATCTGAGACAGTTGCTCCCCAGACTGAGCTTTGAGCAGCCAGACAACTAGATGGGGGTAGATGTACAGTCCCTTCCTCTGAAGGTCTGCTGCCACCACTAGTAAACCATTGGCAAATACCTGTGGTACAGATGACAAGCCAAAGGGCAATACCTTAAATTGGCAGTGCCCCCCCGGGAACAAAATCCTGAGGTCCCGCCTGTAAGGGGGGGGAACTGTGACATGCAGGTAAGTATCTCGCATAGCCAAGGAGCATGTCCTGTCCCTTGTATCAGGAGTGGCAGCAGGCCTTGCCGGGGACCATTCTGAACCTCCTGTACTGGATGTAGACGGTCAGATCCCAGAGATCCAGAGTGGGCCGTGGGACCCTTGAGGAGCTGGGAATAAGAAAGAAATGAGAGCTGAACCACGTGCCCCTTTAATGCCTAGGCACGTGCCCCACGACCACCTTAAGCAGTAATGTGTGCACTTCCCCTTACAGCAGTGGTACGTGGTCTAAAGGGGAAGGTGGGAGGGAGAAGGTTTGGAAGCAGCACCAGAAAATTGAGAGCCAGGGCTGGTTCTGTTAATGGCTGGGCACAAGCAACCTCAGTGGGACCCTCCGCTGACATAGATGGAGGGGGGAAAAACCTGCTACCCCCACTTCCTGACACAGGGCAGGAGAGGAGACCAGAAAGGAGATGTGCTGGAGCAGATCCCACAGCTGGAGACCACACCACCACCCCTGGAGCCCCTGAATGGGCACCTGCAGTGGGGAGCCAGCCAGGCTGACCCTGCTCTGTGGTAGCCTTGGTGTCTGACCCCTGTCTTAGGTGTAAGAAAATCCCCCAGGGATCACAGGACATTGAGGAACCCTTGCACCTCAGCCCCCCAAAAGCTGATGTCTCTGGTATGGGACAGGTAGGGGTATAGGATCAGGCAACAATTTAAATGGATAAAGGGTTAGTGCTGACCTGCTGTATTTACTAGGTTATGCTGGCTATATATCTTTTTATATCTACAGCTGGAAAAGAACTGTTTTGTAATATTATTCATAATCCAAGATGGATGACAAACTTCCATTTTGTGAGCTGCATCCATCTTAATAAAATGTTTACACAGTTCATCTATCGGTCGAAGATGTTTTTCTCCTTGAGAAGTTAATTGGCAGGTTAAAGCTGGTTCTTTCTAGAAACTGGTTATTGCAGGATTCTTGGTCAGATAGCTTATCCGAAAACTGCAGCTGCAAGGACATTCCAAACTGTCTCTTTGTAAATGTAACCTAATTTGTTTAGCCTGAGATTTAGAGATGCAGAACCTGTAGTAGGATTGTATATTTAGAATAAGGTTTAAATTATATGTTTTTAAGGTTTATACTCTATGTTTTTTACACGGTACTATCAATGTTTCATATTTACTTAATTGGATACCAATGCAAAGCTAAACGTGTAATCCTACTAAGTTTTGTTACATATTGAACAAAAAAAGGCACTTTGTAGAGTCTAATGGAACATTGCTACCATCAAGTGGCCAACTTAATTATGACTGTGTAATTTAGCTACCACTCCACCTTTCAGGAGGCTGGCAAGGGCAACCAATCAGAAGTAGTTAATAATCCTTAAAAGTTTGTGACATATACCAAAATTGATAAAAACCTTATTCTGACATTATGATTGGTCTAACGACCTAGTGGCTACTCGAGGTGTGAGATAAGCTAAGGTATAAAAAAAGGTCAATCATTCTGTTGGGTGGGGAGAACCAAAAAAAAAAAAAGAATATTGGAGATTTGCAAACTACCTAACTTGGTGTTCTGAAAGCAGGGATGAGTTGGTTTGCATTTGGCACCTCTTTCATGTCAGTGGCCGGCACTGTCTCCTGCAGGCTCTTACAGGTACTAGAAGCATGTTGCTTTTGGCATTCGGTACCTTCAAAACAGCGTAATTCCTGGATTTTTTGTCTGCACACTGCAGCTGATTGCTTCACATTGCTGCCTGCTTGGTTTACACTGTGGGGTAATCCTCCCACCCACCCACCCACCACACACCCACCCAGGTTCGGCAATCGCACTTTATTTGTTTGCCTAGTCACTCCCACTCCCCCAGTTAAGAAATCATACCCTACCCCTGCTCTACATTATATCCAACATCTGATCTCATGGCCCCAATCTCTTTCCTCCACAACTACTATCCCCACACCCTCGTAGCTCTTCCCATACATTGTCCTTACACATGCCTTCTACTATCTCCAAGCTCCTCATTTTGCTGCTGTTGATTGTGGCAGGTGATACTGAGACAAACTCAGGTCCTACATCCACCCTCCCCCTCAACTTCCTCATGGACTAAAGACTGCACACCTGAACATTAGGAACCTTTTACCCAAGCTCTCCTTACTGCAACCTTGCCCCTGATATTCTGGTCATTTCCAAATTTTGGCTCAATTCCATCTAATCTGATCATTGTCTATGTTTCTAAGTTTCTATCCCAAGGTTTCTTATATCAATATCTCCCTACCTCGTTACTCCCTTGTCCACCAAGATTGCCATAGCAGAGGTGGCAGTGTAGCTATGTGCATCTCCTCTCTGCAATTCACATCAGTCCTCTCATCCTCCCTTACAAATGCGCACAAATTCCTCCTAGTCAAAATTACACTACCTTTTACCCTCCCTATCTTTGTAGCAGGGGTCTACTGTTTTCCTGGTCTAGCCCCCTCCTTCATCACCAACCTCATATACACAATATTATCCCATACTGCAGCAGGTGAAATATACGTCTTGGGTGACTTCAACCTAAACTGGCATTCTTCCTTACACTACAAAACTGAAATGACATTTCCTCCCTCAACTTGGCTCAGCTCATAAATGAATCTACCTGTATTAACACCAAATCCTGAAACCACACACTCATTGATTGGACTCTTACATCATATCCCCACCAAGTAGTCGCAGCAGGCATTCTCTCCTAGATTCCATAAGTGACCACCACTTAATCTATCTGGTGTGTAAACACATTGGCCAAAATCCCAACCAAAGATTATTGAGACATGCTCCTACAGATCCCTGGACCGCTCCCCTCTTTTGGAGGATCTATCTATCATTGACTGGTCTCTCATCTCTGCCACCATCTCTAGTGACCATGCCTGGGACAACTTTAAGGCTAAAGTCCCTGCAGCATGGAACCAGCATGCCCCACTAAGACGTACCAGGGTGAATGGTAATCATCTCCCCTGGATAACACCTGAACTATTAGCCTGCCTTCGCTCATGCAATCAAGCCTAAATGACTCGTAAATCCTCTGGCTCACTGGCTGACTGTCCGGATTACCATGCACTTTATACAGTAATAAGTGCACTTCCACAAAACAATATGCCAAGGCTGATTACTTTTAGTCTACCTTCCAGATCAATTTGAATCACCCTTCAAAATTCTGGAAGATAGTACAAGCCCTCTTCTCCCCGCCTGCCAAGCCTCCCATCCCTGTACTTAGTGTTGAAGACTCTAATTTGTCTTACCCCTTGGTGGTTGCCAGCGCATTCAACTATTACTTTACCACCTGTGCCTCTTTCCTCCTCTCAACCCTACCCACTTATCCTCCCACACACACACACACACACACACACACCTCTTCTTTAGCAGACTCCCTACTGCTTCTTCTTCTCACCTGTCTCCCTCTTCATCACTCTGATGGCTCCCCTTGCCCATAACCCCTCCTCTGATAGTCTAGATGCTAAAATTATTCATCTATCTGCCCCAGCCATTGCTTTCCCCTCACTTCTCTGCTGAACCTCTCCTTCTATCTTGCCTCTGTTCCAGAGGCTTGGAAGCATGCCACCATCCTCCCACTTCCCAAAAGTGGTGATCCCTCAGCTCCAGGTAACTACTGGCCTTTTTCCCGTCTGCTTAGCCTAGCAAAACTCCAGGAACAGTTGGTTCTCTCCCAGCTCTCCTCCTACCTTGACTCCTCTATTTCTTTACCCCTTTCCAGTCTGGCTTCTGGAAGCAACACTCCACTGCCACCTCTCTTCTTAGGCTCCTTGACTCCATGCTTTCGGGGATGGATAGTGGCCTCATCACCTCTGCTATCTTTGTTGTTGATCTAGCCAAGGCTTTTGACACTGCCTCTCATCCCCTACTTTTTGCCAAGCTCTCTGCAGTGGAGCTCTCTGATTCTGCCACAAACTGGTTCCACACTTATCTGGTAGGTCTCAGTCTGTATTCCCTACTCCCTGTCCCCCACCCGCCATCAAGACAGGTGTCCCCAGGGCTCTGTTCTTGATCCCCTTCTCTTCTCCGTCTTCGTAAATTAACTTCCTGCTGCCTGCTTCTCCTCCTGTATCCACATGTGCGCAGATGATGCAGTCCTGTATGCCTCTGGATCCTCCTCCTCCTCCTCTGTTGTGGCAACCTGACTTCAGCATGACTTTGACAAAATTCAGCTCTGGTTACGCTCATACCAACTTTTCCTGAATGCCAAAAGTACCGTCTTCCCTGACATATTGGCACAAGGGGGAGACTTTCTCAGCTCCCTTCCCTGACCTCTTTCCAAACCCTTGATAGGACAAAGCTGAAGGATACCTCCTCCTCCTTCTGGCTAGACCGGCACCTTAACTTCTCTGGACATGTGGATGTTATCATCAAAACACTGCACTCCAAATTAGGTGCTCTGTACAGAAACAGAGACTGCAGCATCCCTCTGCCTGCCCATTGAACGCTACTACAGAAAATGATCCTTCCAGTTTTTGGCTACGGTGATGTAGTCTTCAGTGCCACCCCCAAATCTTCTTGCCAAACTGGACACCCTCTACCACTCCTTCTGCCACTTTGCCCTTGATAGTCCTCCTCGTACTCACCACTGAATCTCTATCAGTCTCTGTCTTTCCTTTCCCTTGAGGACAGACACCACTCTCACTACATCTCCTTCCTTTCTAGATCTTGGTTTGGTTTCCTCCCCTTCTGTTTTGCTTCCCGCTTATCACCTCTACCATGCCCACTCCCTCTGGAGCTACGATTCTCGCACCATGGCTATCCTTCCTAGATCATCTACTGCTGGCCAGTATGTGTTCTCTCACCATCTCCCTAAAATGTGGAACTCTCTTCCTCAGGTAATCCACCATGCCAGCTCCCCTTCTGCCCCCTCATCCCGCCTTCATAATTTTCTTTCCACTACTTGCAACTGCCTTTAACTCCCTTTCCCCTCACTTTTTGACACCATATATATATATATATATATATATATATATATATATATATATATAGATATATATCTATATCTATATATATATATATTCATAGAAAAACTGCATTTAATGCATCAGTTAGGGTTAAAGAAACAAAAGTGAGGAAATGAGATGTTAGTGTTGAGCCCCTAACCTCCCACCTCCACCCACCCCCATCCTCCACAGACTGGCGAATCACGGAGGTGCCATGAGATTGTGTGGCCCAACTCTCACCCCATTCCATGTGTAAGCAGGTTAACATGCTACAGTAAAGGAGAATGGGGTGAAAGTTGAAACCTCATGACCCATGGCACACCTAGCATCTGTCAATCTGTGGAGGATGAAGACAGAGGTGGTAGAAATGAGGTTGAAGAGCTCAACGTATTCTAATTTCCTCACTTTGTTGCTTTAACCTAACTGATCATCATCTGATTTTCCACAATTTCCTTACTTTTTGAAAAGTGTAATATAACTAGTAAATAACGTGTTGATGGGAGTGCGGGGCCCAAACCAAGCTGCCCATTTGTGCATAACGATATGCATGTGTGGGAGCATGGGCCCTCCGAGCCCTGCGCTCACAAGTACACATAGGTACAGAGCCATACAGCAGCCCTATAGGGCAAGGAACCCTTGTAACACTAGTTTGCCAATATGGCAGGAGCCGTAGCATGGATTAAAAAAAATGTAAGCGTGGTTGTAATCATGACAGCGAGTCAGCCACATGACATGAATCAACCGAATCCATATCTTGCATCGTTTACAAGTTATAGCTGCCGAAAAGCACTGTAAACCCACCCTTGGAACCCTTGTGACACTCATTTGCCAATATCTAATGAACCATACAAGCAACAAATAAAATTCCACTGCAGATGTAGTCTATAGTCTCCAATCTTGTTCCAGTGGATTAGCTCACCTAAAGGTGAGCTAAGACACCAGTAGTGAAAAGTCTGTATCTCACTTTGTTTCCGAGATATGGGCACCAAAAAGTGTAATGGATGCTACAGTGTTATCCTATGGGGAAAATCTCATTTGTGATGGCATATCTATGAAATTGTTTAATTTCCCAACACCTAAACAGCATAATTCACACCTGTAGGGCATCCTCTGAATACCCTGAAAATTGCAAGAAAAAGACCAAACCATTCATTAGCAATGCGATGGTAAACTTTTTGCATCTTTAAAAATTCCTAGTCCACGAGGTGGCAAAACCCTAGTCCACCAGCTTAATCCTGGTCCGTGAGAAGGGCCATCTGGTCATGAAGTGACGGACAAGGATTTTGCCACCTCACGAAAGAGGATTGGCTGGCGGACTAGGATTTTGACAGCTCGCAGACCACGATTTTGTCACCTTGCAAAAGAGGATTCAAAAAACCAATCCTGGTCCATGAGCTGACAAAATCCTAGTCCGCCAGCTGATCCTCTTTCGTGAGGTAGCAAAATCTTTGACCATTAGCTTAATTCTGGTCATCGAGAAGGGACATCTGGTCACAAACTGACAGACAAGGATTTTGTAGGCTCACAAACTAGGATCGTCTCGCGGACTAGGATTTTGACAGCTAACGGACTAGGATCATTAGCAAGTCATGGTCAAAGAATTTTTTAATTTTAAGAAGCTATTTTTTTACCAAAATGAGCTAAATCAAAGGCATGTCTTTATAGAGGGCATCACCCTGAACAAAACCCATGCCTCATTTGGCTCAAAAGTCACCAGTGGAGAAAGCTGCAACATTTTGTTTGGGAGAAAAACTGAAAACAAGATGGTGGCTCACAGACAAGTAATTTTTTCTGATGGACTAGGATTTTTTAAAATCCTAGTCTATGAGCTGACAAAATCCTTGACCGTGAGACCAATCCTAGTTTTTCAAATATACATATAAAATTTGGAGTGAACTGAGCATTCTCAGAACCCAAAAATTAAAAATGTACTAACTTTGAAACGGATTAATATTTTTTTACCAATCCAACACTGTGTTGTTCCTTGACCCAAACTCTTTCTATGTTCTGAATTTCAGACCAAAAGACCACATATTATGGTCGCTTCGCCATGGGTAAAAAATGTGTCAATAGTGGCAAAAAATGTGGGTTTTAGCATTTTGCTGCACAGAAACCATAAGTCCAACCAAAATACAACTTGGTAAATCAAGAGATCTACCATACCAGACTGTGCATTCCAAATTTTATGCAAATCCATTGAATGGTTGCAAAGTTATTAACGTGTAAAGATTGAGGTTTAACAGTATGCCCCTATAAAATATATATATATATATATATATATATATATATATATATATATATATTATGGTAGCACAGTAGTGCTACCATAGTTAGGGTTGAGGAGCCATTTACATGTTAAACCTAACATTTTGCACCTCAATAACTTTGCAACCGTTCAACGGATTTGCCAAAAGTTTGGAATACGCGATCAAGAACCATAGATCTTGGGATCTGCCAACCTTTGTACTGTTCAGATATACGGCTGTGGAGTTATTAAGCATGATCTGTGCGCATGTTTACATTTTTTGGAATTCTTTGGTCATCTCTAGAGGTTGCACGGTTTGTGCGACCAGTCCGAAATCTTCAGGGAACTTGCGGGCAGGGTCTCCGATGTGGCTTTTGAAGATTTCGTGAAGAAATATTAAATGGTTCAAAAGTTATTCAAAAAACAAGTTCCCATTATAAGTCAATGGGAAAAGTTAACAAAAAGTTTGACAGTGTCGCAAATGCAGTTTTTACTTTCGCAAATGGCCCTTTTACTGTCGCAAATTCGCCATTTTGTTTTCAGTTGGTCATCAGAAAAATGCTTGGCATTTAAATTTGGAACCCTCTAGCAACCTAATTCTTTTTGTATTCACATAGTCAGACCCTGAGGATGATAGACATGTCTTTATTTTGGGATAAAACACCCCAGAAATATGTTTTTCAGATTTGTGGAAAAAGTATTTTTGCAAAGTACTTTCACACTTGCGACAGTGTCGAATGAATTTGGGAAAGCTTTCGCAAAGTTCAACAGTACTTTTTCAGGCTGTGTGAAAATGACAGCAATTCTTTGGCACCCTGCTGAAAAAGAACGGTTTGGTCTTTGGGGCTCAGATTTTGGGGGAACACAGCCAACATCTCACAGATGTCACTTTCAGTGTTTCAGTGAAAACATATTACAGGGCAGCAAAGTTATGGCACTCCAAAGTTGACACTTTTTCCCATAGGATAACATTACGGGCATTACAGAAATTCTTTGCCGCCCTGCTGCAAAATAATGGTTTGGTCTTTGGGGCTGAAATTTGGAGAGAAGAAAGCCAACATCCCACAGATGTGCTTTCTACTGGTTTGGTGAAAAAATATTACAGGGAGCAAAAGTTATGGCACCCCCGAACTTCTCTTTTTTCCCTTAGGATAACATTACGGCGTTCACTGCGCCTTTCAGGGCCCGTGTCTCGGAAACAGTGCGAGATACAGACTTTTCATCAGAAAATTAGGGGGGCTAAGTATAAAACTAGCCAGGAAAGTCATAAATCATATGACTTTTAAATTTTTTTTCTACGTCTTACGGTTTCTGAGATATAAGCAATTTACTATTCCAACTCCTCATTTTCTGCTCCGAGACCCATTATTATGCATACATTCTTTGTACTCACTGTCTTTCTCTATGAAACTTTTGCAGAAAGCTACCCTGTGTGCTTACATTACTGTTACCCTTACTGCTTCTGCTTGCGGTTCCGTAACTGTTTCACTTACTGTTCCCGTCTACGGCACCATGTGCGTTACCCTTTGCATTTCCATTTGCGCTTATGTTTGCATTATTTTAACCACTTCTGTCTAAAGTACTGTTTATCTTTCTGTTTTGCTTTGCATCACCATGCGCATTACCATTTGCGTTTGTGGGCACCGTGTTACTATGTGACAAGACGTCACATGGCGGGAGGGCCCTGCGCTTCTGCAGCCACATTACATTCACTATTTCTCATTATACTTCTCAAAAAGAAGGGAAATTAGAGGCAAAAAACTCCATTTAATGCTTTAGTTAGGGTTGTTCCACAGCGACAAAAGTGAGGAAACTCTGTGTTAGGGTTGAAAGCCACACTTGGACCCCCCTGCCCACACCCTGAACCTGCATCAGGGTGTGCGTTGGGGTTGTTGGTCCTAACTCTCACCCCAGTCTCCTATACCTCTGTTTCTTCACACATCTGATGGGGTGAGAGTTAGGGCCGGCGACGCCAATCACATGCCTCGATGCCAATTGGGGGGTGGGGGGTCCTACAAGGGGCCAACCAAGACCTAATTTCCTTACTTTTGTCACTGTGAACAACTCTAACTAATGCATTAAACAGAGTTTTTGTCATATATATATATATATATATATATATATATATATATACACACAGTATATATGTATACACATATATATAGATGTACATATATATATATATATATATATATATATATTTATAGTGTTATGTTTTTGTATTTTTTTCCTAATTTCCCCTTCCCCCAGGACGCACCTGGAAATGAACAATTTTTGCTCAGTGTGCCTTTCCTGGTGAAACTTTTCAATAAATAAATAAATAGACTGCTGTATTATTTCTGTTTACGCTTAGAGATAATAAATAAAACCTTATTTTGGGAAAAACCTAAGCATCTCCAGGTCAGCTTTCATTTGAAATCTGCGCAGAACCCAATAGTTATACTAATTTGAAATCTAACAGTTTTGGCACCCCAGTAAGGGACTGGAGATAGACTCAAATTATCCCAAAAAAAGAGGGACTAGGATTGAATAAAGGACCACAACCTAATCGATCTGGACAGTGGAAGTAGGTTGGTCGATTTGGGGACTACCTATAAAGATCTTGTATTATAAGACCCGGTCTAACAAGAGTTAGGTAGTTTTTTATGTTATGGAGGAAGTTAGGTAGTTTTTTATGTTATGGAGGAATACATTGCACAGTTAGTGATTACTCACAGAGCACAGTACTTTTGTAATGTTGTTCACTGGAGGAGAGGAGAGAGCTGGGGGACATGATTGAAACTTTCAAGTACCTCAAGGGCATAAACAAGGTGTGGGTGGGGGACCTCTTCCAATGTAGGAAAAAGTACTAGACAAGGGGGCACAATATGAAATTGGAGGGGGGTAGATTAAGAGGAAATATGAGGACATTTTACTACACAAAGGGCAGTTGATGCTTGAAGTAGTCTGCCACAGAAGGTACTGGTGGCAAGCACAGTGGAGGGGTTTAAGCA
Organism: Neoceratodus forsteri; assembly: GCA_016271365.2. Lineage (NCBI taxonomy): Eukaryota > Metazoa > Chordata > Ceratodontiformes > Ceratodontidae > Neoceratodus > Neoceratodus forsteri. Next base: position 151,353,846 of record CM028130.1, on the reverse strand, counting down.
TACCTTGGACCTGCACAAGAGAACCTTGAGAGGTGAGGGAGTGATGAAAAGCCATTGATCACAAAGGATCAGTGGCCATATACAATGTATAGGGCCTACGGGCTGGCTGGATAGGCCTGGCAGTCCTTATCTGCCAACAACTTCTGTGTTTCTATCTTAAACACCAAGGGGATCCTTGGAAGTTTGTTAAGGAGCAGTTTCATTTACAACTTGAAAAAAAGCCTAAAGATAGACAACAATGGCTACTGCTTGCAAGGTCTGAATGTTACTGTGTTAGCCTTAGAAGAAAAAGTAAAATACATCACAAAGAGTGCTGCTGACTTAAGGTTGAGTAATCAGTAATTTTCTAAGCAGTTAGAAGAAACTGAACAGCAAGAGTTGCAATCCACATTGATGATGCAATGCAGTCTGATGACCAGCTCGATGATACATGGTGTTTTCTTGATATCTTGCATCGTGAACTGGTGCAGGCAAAGGCAGAGAGAGAAAAACTTCAAAGAGAAAATGCTGATTTGAAAGCAGCCTTGAGAAAACAGATGACATTGTTAGTAAAAGCTAAGAAGGGAACAGATGTAGATCACGTGCACTGTTATAAGTGAACTGAACAACTAAAAATGAAATGAAGATACACAGGTGAATTGCAGCAGCAGTGGCACCAGAGGCAACCTCCATTGCCCCGACCACTCATCCATCTTATGAGATGGGTGAAACCTCAAGGTTTTTACCCTGTGTTTAATCAGGCAGAAGATAGGTGTGCGTATATGCAGGAAGGTGGAGAGGGGAAAGTGAAAATGCTAGGGATGGAAAATAAAACTTCTCTTATGGCACCAGTGCTTGTGAAAGTCAAAACTAGGGGGCAGGGGCAGAATCAGCAGGTTACGCAAGTGAGAGAGGAGGCAGAAGCAAGCCCTGAGACAATTGATAAGGTAGCACAGAAGGTAGGAGATTACAAGCTTGGGAAGTGTGACCCACTACTTCATGTTATGCAGACTGAGAAGGTGGGGAATATATATCACTTTACAGAAGCAGATTGGATCAAGGTTCTCTTGGCCATGCTACTGGTTGAACAGTTGAGGGATTTTCAAGGAGATACAGTGAACAGGAGAAGACTGTGGACTGCTGCTGTGTAGCAATTCTCGAACCTTAATGGTTGAAGATATAAGGATCAGTACAAAGTGATGGCTAATTGTAGACAGGATCCGGAGGAGCCCCAGAGGCTTTTGCAGACAGATTGTTTTCAGCTAATACGTTCTTTGTGGCGAATGCAGACACCGACCATCAGCAATTTAATAGTTGTTTAATTAATAATTTATACACCACAGTTGAGGGCTGTGATTAAATAGCATATTGATCAAACAAATGTTTATGATGACTGTGATGTGGACAGCCAGTTCTGAGTGCTGTATCATTTTTTTTGTAATATAAAAATGTGTATGGACTGTCTCCCATGAGAAATGCTGAAACAGCATGTGAGATCTCACACACATACACACACAGGTTTTAGATACAAGGTGTTACCTGGAAGGCCTTAATCAGGAATCTCCTGTTTTTCTAAATTAATTATAGCTTTAACTGCTAAAAGGGAGATCATATCCATTTTATGACGTTTGGAGGGAAAACCAGGTTTAGTACACTGGTGCGAAATCATAAAGGCTTTGATGTCTGTGTGTGAGAGAGGATACTGCTTAAGATCAGAGAGTCATTTGAAGAACATGAGTTATGCTGAGGTTGCAGAATGTAATACTTGGAAAAGACATCCTGCTTTTATATAGACATATTTTTTTATATATTCAGACAGGGAGGAGCTAGGTGACCTCATGCAAATAGGTGGGGAAAACCAGCTTTTAGACATTGTTCTGTTTTCCTTCAGAGACACTTCTATCTAGATTCTGACAAAGAAACATCTTTGAGCACTTTAAGCAGGTATTTAGAGATAGAGACAAATCTAAGTACTGTAATAGGAATTGCACTGTTAAAACTTTGTTCTTTTAAAAGATTGTATGGTTCTTGTGATATAATAGTTCTGTATTTTATGTGTTACACATGTTTTATCTATTTTAGTAAAACTCTAACTTTAGAGCTTACCTGGTCTGTCTTTGATTTCTTTCCTTTACAAGTAGAGTATATATGGTTAAAGCAGACACTGTGTGCATAAGCCTGAATGGTGATACCAAACTGGAAAAAGGTAAGCATTTAAAATCTGAGGTCTTTTATTACAGTTTTTAAGGGTTCATTTTTGTACACCTGGTTAGGTGCCCATAGGCAAAGATATCTGCCCCCTCCAAAGACAGAATTATCTGAGCCTGTACATTGGGTACGCTAACAAGAGGTTTACAGTTTGAATCCCTCCAAGACTTGAGACCAAAGGTTGATTTGAATCCACAAAAACAGACACGAGGGTTACCTTGTTCTGTTAACTGTTCACAAGACTGCACTCGGATGTTGGCACTTTGGGAGTAGAGGGCTGACCTGCTGAGTGGATTTGTGACAATGACATCATAGAAAAAAAGAACAGTTTGGGAAGCCTTGGGAAGTCTGGAGGGCAAGTTAATAAAAAAGTTTATGGCAGTAACTCAGCCAGTAGAGGCAGAGGAAAAGGGTCCACCCACAATCTTCATCAATGAAGATTCACATCGGTACCAACCCCAGAACAACCCCTCCTGTAGGGAGAAAGGGTGAGGTCATGGACAAGGTGGAGGGTAGCAAAGGAACACCAACCAGCCCAATTGTGTAGATGTACTAGAAGAAAGATTGAAGAACTGCAAGCAAGGCTGGAGGCTAGAACAAGGGCCAGCCAGTCAGAACTCCCAGAGTCTGTATAGGAATTAAGGGCCTCTGTTGTTTTCATTGCTCCTGTGGAGACAGACACATGGGAGCACCCGGTCATCAATGCTGTGGCTGGAGGCCACCAGAGCAAAGTTTTAATTAACACAGGAGCATCCATATCTGTCTACCACATGAGATAGCCTGGTCAGTCCAAATTTTCATCAGGAGTACAATTTTCTTTGCAGTCATTGCAGGGGATGAAGCAGGGGCAGTGGAATCAGTTCCTATACTAGTGCACATTGGGCATGTTACTGCAAAGCACAAATTGGCTATTGTGTCACTGCCACATCAACAGCATATTTTGGGTGCAGATTTTCTGAAAAAGTGTAGGTACATTGTGGACTTGGCCAATCACATTTTGTGGAGAATAGAAGATGAATCTGAAATGACAGCTTTGATGATTTTGAATGCCCATGCAATTTTTATAATTAAAAAGCTAGAAGAGGCTGGTCCAGTGGCGCTGAAGGTTGAGGTGCTGGAAGCCACACCTTGCGCTACGCCAGTGACCCGGGTTTGGGAGTGAGCTCGGGCACCAGGGGTCAGCAGGGAAGGGTTGAGGATTGAGTGCCCTTGTGGTGCTCTCCTCCCCAGGATGGGGGGATGGCCCAGCATGCCAGTGGCCCCTGGTGGAGACCAGGGGCACTGCAGTGTGCCAGGTAGCACACGAGTAGCGTGGCCAATGCAGGCAAGGTTCCCATGCACCAGTGCATCGGGCATGTGCCATGCATGGGGGGAGACCACGGAACAAAGAAAAAACCCAGTCCCTGGGATAGGTGATGGCACCAGACCCTATGCCCATAGCCGGGTCCATCCTGTGTGGCCTCTCATGTTCCTCCACCCTGGCCTCCACCCACAGCTGGAGTCTGTGAATGTAAGTGCACCCAGATAGGAGGGGATGGCCCCAACCTGAAGGGGTCAAGCCAGGGGTGCCAGCTGTGAGGTGAAGGGGAGGAGAGAAGAGGCTCAGACAGGAGGACTTTGGGCTGGGCAGGATCCAGCTGGATGCCTGAGAGAGGTTCCTCAGACCATGAACAGGAGGAAAAAAGAGTTGTAAAAAAAGTTAGAAGAGTACGATGTCATAGAGGTGTTGTTAAAACAGGGTTTGAGCAGAAATTCAGAAGTTTTTGCTATTGTGAATGAGTGTTTGGAAATGTTTGCAAAGAGCAAGCATGACTATGGAAGAATTCAATCTTGTGTGATGATTAATGGAGATGACTCTCTTTTCGGAAACAGTACAATTTCCAAATGAGGCAGAGCCATTTATACAGCACACCACTGAATCTTTGTTGCAATGGTGGGTGTTGCAAAATGTGCTACCACAAATAATTTACCTGTATGGCCAGTCAAAAAGCCTGACAATGTGTAGATGCTGACTATTGATCTCCACAGACTAAATCAGACAACACCAGCCTGTGCACTAATTATGGCATCTACCCCAGACATTTTGGCTCAGTTGCCCCCCATGGCTAAATTGTTTTCTGTATTAGACATATCCAATGGTTTTTGGTCTATACCATTGCATCCTGAGTGTCAGTACAAATTTGCCTTCACTTTTCAGAGTCAACAAAATACCTGGACTTGTCTACCTCAGAGCTTTCATAACTCTCCATCCATTTTTCACCTGCATATGAAGGAGGTACTAAAGATCTTCTCCAGGCTTGAGTGTCTTTTGCAAAATGTATATGATTTGTTGCTGGCCACTATTGGATTTGTGATAATTATATCATAGATATTTTAGAATTACCAATGAAAAGCCTTATAGACAGTTATAAAGTGCAACAAAATCCAATTTATTTCAAAGGGGGTTAGAATAGAAAGATACAGACATAAAACATGATATATTCAATTCCCTGAACCATCACATTACTAAACCATCAGAACACAGAATACACATACATTTCAAACATGGCATTATAAAATTATATCCTGTTACCTTTGGCTAACTGCTATATCAAGTCTAATTAGCTCTTACTCACTTATATAGCAGGATCACGCAGACGGAAGGTTGATATGCCATTGCTAGCATGAACTGCACAACAAAATGGGTAATAGCTAGTCTCTTTATATATCTTTTTTCCCCTGCTGACCCCACAAATGATGTATATGTTTGTCTGGTTGGATTAATATGACCTCATAAATAGCTTATGTGGTAACTTTCTTGTTTGGTAGAGAAAAATAACTTTAAGGTGAGGTACCTGCAATCTGTCCAAACAAGATAGCTTTGTTAGTCAATCTTAGGGAAACAGCCACAATGACAAAAGGCAGTCTTGTCAGCTAAACTCTAGAAAAAAAACATAATGGTGTGCAATCAGTCTGAGTTCCCATACCATTATTTCCTGAGTATGAGGTAAACATACATCTGAGTTTCTATGCCATTGTTTCCTAAGTATAACACTCCTTCCTGAGTTCCCACCATATTCTTACCACCAAAGCTTTAAGTCTATATAAATAACAGTATTTTTCTCCTAATTCTTAGCTATCCTTTTCAATCTGTTAGTGAGACAAACTAAAATGTGCCTATTAGTATTTGTTGTGTATTAAAAACCGTTAAGGTCTACTAAGTATTAATAAGTTCAAAGGTTACATTGAAAGAGAATATATTTATTTAATGAACCAGCATACTGTGTGTGTATATATATGTGTGTGTGTCTATCTAAGACCTATTATAAAAAGGTATTATGTATATCATATATATATATATATTTGTTTTATCTGTCTCAGAGCTCACTGAGCTCATATAATCTAACTAGTACTATCAAAATTCCATCATAGGCTGGGCTCATAGAAACTAACTAATTATGTACCTGTCACAGTACCTCATAGGTGTACCGTGCTCATTGAATCTAATAAAATAATGCAAATCCTGCCTCCCTCAGCACTTATGATCATGCTGCGTTCATGGAATCTAATAAAGGCTAACTGTCACAACATCACGCAAGGGGTGTCTTACGGTACATGTGTGCTTGTATATTGATTTGAGACAAGGTAGACTTAAACCTTTGATACATACAGCCACTGTAAACAGTCAAAATGAATTAGGCTACTGGAGGGGGTGCAGCGTAGGGCAGCAAAGATGATTCAGTGCCTGGGGGAATTGCCATATTAGGTCAGACTAAGAGAGTTAAACATGTACACACTGGAAGAGAGGAGGGACAGGAGGGAAATGATTGAGACCTTCAAATACATGAAAAGAATAATCAAAACAGACACAGAGGATCTATTCAGGAGGAGGGGCCAAGACATGAGATTGGAGGGGGGTAGATTTGGGAGGGAGGTGAGGAAGCATTTCTTCATGGATAGAGTGGTGGCAAAATGGAATGCTCTACCAGGTGAAGTGGTGGCATGTACCACAGTGGAATGCTTCAAGAAGGAGGAGTGAGACAGGGCAAACAGGAGGGTAAAGGGAGGTATGGGAAGGGGGTTGGGCAGCTGCTGAATAGGGAGCTAGCTGCATTCACAATCAGCCTAGCTAGACCATGATGGCCTTTTGCTACTGACAATTTTCATATGTTCATATGTAACATCAGTTGTGCTTATTAATCTGAGTAATGATATGCACATACACACACTAATAATATGACCTCCAACCCAACATTGACCACTTTGAAACAGTTGAGATTTTACTTCAGGTGTCTCACACTATGCAAAGAGTGTCTTACAATACATGTGTGCTTGTATATTGATTTGAGACAAGGTAGACTTAAACCTTTGATACATACAGCCACTGTAAACAGTCAAAATGAATTGCAAACTCAGAAAAAGACAGGAAATAACCAGTGTAGTAGGATGCGGAACATAAGTCTGTATAAAAGGCTACCAGTCCAAAGTGGGCAGAGCATAAATGTTCTTGGTGATGATATCATTGTCCATTTGTAAGGGAAGCAATCCTTCAGCCTTTCGGCTCAACAAAGTTAGTATCTCCAGGGTTAGTGTAGGAATCTTGATCATCCTTGGTGGTACAGCACTGCGAACATCTTCCAGGTAGGCCAATTCAGCCCGAATAGTGGTTACATTTGGAAACACAGGCACAGGCTGAATAACGTTGCCATTAACAATAACAGTGAAATTAGGCTGAAAACAGAAGCTGGAAGACCAAACAATGCAATAATTTCTGAGCCCATATGTCATACGATCCGTAATTGCAGTGACACAATAATGTCCATCTCCAGCATAAGCAACACACACTTACATATTCTTAGTCCACAATTCAGTTTGCAAATGACAGTTTTTAACTTTATCAGAAACACCACAAGGGAAACTTGCCCCAAGTCCAATGTTACACCTGCAAAGATAAATGTCTTGTAATTCAGTACAACAAGACAGGTCTGGCTCAACCCACTTATCATGTACCTGTGTAAGAAAGGTAGGAGCCAGCATAAGCTTTAAATGATATGGACTTTGTACTGTACCCATATTAACCACCTTTGTCAAACTCAAAACAGACATTTTACATGATATAATCGGTATTTGTAATACAATAGGAACCACAGGTGAAGTATGATTAAACACACATCCATGTCCAGCAAAGTACACTTTAGTTAGTTTTCTTTTTTTTTTCCATAATTGTTATATATTCTTTCATTACAACATAAACCATTCGGATAAACATAAAGAGACAGTGCACCATTCAAGCATATATAAATTCTCAAAATGAAACAACTAATTAAATTCAAGTCCATAACTAAGAGCTAAATAAAAAGGAAAGGAAATATAAACCAGTTAGTTAGTGACTAGCAAAAAGTATTTCAGCAGCAATAAGGAAATAATAGCCTGCAGTGTATAATTATTTAATAGGAAGTGATATATATTATGTTAAACTAAACTAATTAAATATGAACCTGGAGGGTTTATTCTTGACATAAAGGGTCCCCATATATCCCAAAAATGGTCCAGTCTATTAGAGAGCAAAAAATATATTCTCTCATTGTTTGCAGTATAGCTCATCATATTCAACCATTCAGGTAAAATGGGTACTTTAGGGTCTTTCCAGTATTTTAAAATAAACCGCATAGCACAGACAGAGGCCACTGTAAGCCATAACATCTGTTGGTATGTAAGCGTAAGGGTGGATGGGGAGATTCCCAAAATATATAATTCTGGGTAAACAGGGACCGTACAAGGAAGACAAGAGTCACAAAAATGTGCAACTCTTACCCAGAACTCTTTCAATTTAGGGCAATCCCGCAGCATGTGCAATAAGTCGGCATTAGGGGACTTACATTTCCAACAATGTGAGTTAGAAGAGAGCTCCATTGCATAGAGCTTAACAGGGGACATATAATAATGGTGAAGTATTTTGAATTGTATAAGCTTACCCTGAATATCTTTTTTCCCGTGGTACACATGGTCCCATACAGAGCACCAATCTTGGTCCTCAATTTCAATATCCAGTTCCAGTTCCCATTTCTGTTTAGCAGAAGAGGTAACAGATGTAGAGGTAAGAGAAAGAATGAAATATTTGTATACCAGGCTAACACCCTTTCTGAGGGTGCATAATTTAACTAGTTGATCCCACTCTTGATAACTAGGCAGAGAAAGATCAACCAGAGAGAAACGCTTGATAAATAGGTGGCGTAAGTGTAAATAGTAATGAAACTGTAGCCATGATAGACCATATTTTCCTTTATCTCCTGGAAGGACATCAATAAGCCTGAGTCATTGTGAAAGATGTCACTAACGTGATTAATGCCAGCTTGTGCCCATGTATTATTAGATAGTGGGGCCCCTTGAGGAGACAAAAATGGGTTAGCCCAAAGTGGCATTATTTTGAGGAGTTGAGAGTTGGGGTTAAAGATTTTATTTTCTTTCCTTAGAACCCTGAAGGTGTTACTTAAACGGGGGTTACTATTCAAGTTAATAGGGGTGGGCAAATAACTATAGTCCTTAAGGCGGTTAGGTTTTAATAAGGCAGATTCCAGATGTAGCCATAATGGTGAGCTGGGTGCAGCCTCAGGGTTAGGATATAGATGTCCAGCAGGTTGTTTTAATAAAAAGGCCCACTGGTACCACTCCCAGTGGGGAAGAGTTAGGTCACCCAGCTCATGAGGGTCTCTTAGCTTATTTAGACTTAATCAAGGAGGTTTGAAACCCCGGAAAAAGGTCCTAACTAAAGAATCTAACTTGTCAAGCCATTTTTTCACCAGCAAAACTGGAATATTTTGAAAAAGGTAAAATATATTTGGGGCGACAATCATTTTGATGGAATTCACCTTGCACCAGAGGGTCAGATTAAGCCGGCTCCAACAAATTAGTTCTTGCTCAATGGAGCAAAATAGAGAAGAATAGTTTAGTTCTACTAAAGTATCAAGGTCTGAGGGGATTTGCAGGTCCAAGTAAGTAATATGGTTTTTGGCCCAATTATTTGCAAACATTTTGCTGAGGTTCTGTAGGATATAGGGCATGGGGTTAGGACAGAGGGCTTGTGATTTATTCCAGTTCACTTGGAGACCTGAGAGAAAACTAAATTTAAGTAGCAAATTTTTGAGAGCAATATAAGATTGAACCGGTTTAGATAGAAACATAGAAACATAGAATTTGATGGCAGATAAGGACCGCTTGGCCCACCCAGTCTGCCCATTTCCCTACCTGATGGATAAGATGCAGATCCTAGTCAACCAGCAGCCTACTTCTTCCTACCCCCACGCCCTCTTCTTCCTACCCCCACCCCCTAACTTCTTCCTACCTCCACCCCCTAAATAATGTTAAGAGTAGGTCATCTCCGAAAGCAAAAGTTTTATGAATGTGAGGACCAATTTTAATACCAGAAATATCCAAATTTTCCTCTATAGCCCTGATCAGAGGTTCTATGGCCAGAATAAATAGGTATGGAGAGAGAGGGCAGCTTTGTCTGGTACCACAGGCAAAGGGAACGGACTTTGAAATAAGGCCATTAGTTAATATTTGAGCAGAGGAATCCTTAGATAATAAAGAAACCAAGGTGTTAAAATTACTCCCACAGCCAAAGTGCTGCAGAGCTAGGAACATATAGTCCCAAGACAAGGAATCGAAAGCTTTAAATAAGTCCAGGGAAAATACTAGATAAGGTTCATTGATTTTATTGGATTGCCAAATTACATTTAGAAGTCTATGAACACAACCCACACCGGATCTGCCAGGAATAAAATCCACTTGTTCCTTGCCAATCAGTTCACAAATGAGAACTTTATAATCAGTGTTCATCAAGTAAATGGGCCGGTATCTATCACAGCATAGAGGGCCCTTATTTTTCTTATGTATAAGAGTAACTAATGCCCGTGTAAGTGTTGGTAGTAAGATGCTATGATCCCAGGATTCATGAAACACGTTAAACAGGTGGGTGGATAGTTTAGGTTTTAATACTTTATAAAATTCTCCAGGAAGACCATCTAACCCAGGGGCCTTATTATTAGACAAGGATTCAATAGCAAGCACAATCTTTTAAGGACAGATCTTTGTTGAGCTGTTCCTCCCTTTCTTTAGTTAATTTAGGGGTTTTAATGGTAGCGAGAAACTGCTTTATCTCTTCTGTGCTAACTAATTTCCGGTGGTAGATTTGAAAATAGAAGGCATTGAAAACATTGTTTATTTCTTTACTTCTGCTAACTGCCTTACCATTAAGATCACGTATTCCAGGAACAATAGTTTGGTCTTGCAGTTTCTTAAGTCTATATGCCAATAATTTCCCTGCTTTTTCCCCTGATACCTAATAGCTCTGCTTAGTACGAAACAGAGCATGTTCAACTTGGGCAGAGAGGATTTTATTAACCTCAAACTTAAGTCATGTCATTTCATATAGGAGGGAACGGTCAATAGGGGCCGAGGACTTAATCTTCATTTCCAACTTGTCTAGTTTAGCCTGCATAGAATTAAGGAGTTTGGCCCTATCTCTCTTTTTGGATACCGGAAAGCTTATAATTCTGCCTCTGATAAAAGCTTTATAGGCTTCCCACAGGCAAGCACAATTAACCTCACTATTATTATTGTTCAGGAAGTATTCATCTGTCTCTTTATTGACCCAATCTATAAATTTGTTGTCTTTTAATAGAGAAGCATTCATCTTCCATCTGAGTTGTTTTGACCTGCCCTCTCCCAAAATAATGTTCATAGAGACCAGGACATGATCAGAAATCAAAATATTATCGATTTCAGAATCAAGAATTGAATTGACGATATCAGATGAGACAAAAATATTATCAATTCTACTGTATGTAGAATGTCAGTTGGAAAAAAAAAAGTGAAGTCTTTATCTTGGGGGTGGCCCAATCTCCAAGCATCCATGAGTGATAATCAGCCAAGAATATTATGAAGGGCTTGACGGCGTGGGGTACGTTCTAGAGGGGCTCCGATCTAGTAGAGGGTCCATTACTTTGTTGAAATCCACACCCATAATAATACTAGGATCTAGGTGTTTAGAGAGTATATCAGATAGGACATAAAAAAAAAAAAACATCTTGTCTTGAATTTGGGGCATAAGCATTGCAAAACACCACTTGAACACCATCTAGCAAACCTGTCAAAACCTGGAATCGACCCTCAGGGTCAGCTAGGTGATTAGTCTTAATGAAATTAACCCCTTTCCAAATTAAAATAGCAGTTTCCCTCTGCTTACCATTGAAAGAGCTAAATTCAACCAGACAGACCCATGATCTAGACAGCTTGGCTGATTCCAAATCCATCAAATGAGTTTTTTGTAGAACGGCAATATCTGTACCTTTCTTGTTTAGATACAATAGGACTTTTTTCTTTTAATTGGGGATCTTAACCCATTGACATTCCAGGAAATGATTTTGTAGGGATGCATGAATACTAGTTTAACTATTCGTTAGAATGCAGGATAAGAGTAAAAAAAAAACATATAAGGTACACTGATAATGACTAACTTAAGGGTCAGACTAAACAATTACTGACTTATGTATTACAGAATTTTTAAATAATAACACTCTATGCTAAAACTTTCAAGCCTTAGAAAATTACAATCCTAAAATCTATATAAGAATATAGAACTTTAGAGCAGAAACACTTAGCGATATGACCAAAACACAGTAAAATGGATTTAATATAACAAAAACTTATAGAAAATAAAGTGTAAACACTCCCAGAACAGTAGGTTGTTTTCTACTGTGATGACCTTAAGTCTGCCAAATCAACTAAGTCCAAGGCAGCAAAGGTACAGGGTCAAAGAGAGCCGAAGGTTAGGTTGTGGTGACTTCAACCTGGAAAGAGATGTATTAACATAATGCTCAAATTACTGAATCAAGAGGGCCAAGGCAGGAGCTGCATTAACCAGAGGCACAAGAAAATTGGGCCGGGAGAAATAAAAGCAATCAAGAAACTGCTAGAAACCTGAGCGTAAAAAGGGAAAGTTGGGGGGGGCATCAGCAAAGTCATAAAAGGGGGAGTATGAGAGTAAAAGGAAGAAGAAGCCCACAAGGGAGGGGCATGTCCTGGATGTGGTTCTGGCAGATGGGGATCTGGTAAGGGACCTGGTTGTAGAGGATCCCTGACTGGGAGCGACCACAATACTGTCTGGTTTCAAATAAGCATGGGAGATCTAGGACCCTGGCAGTGGACTTCAGGGGGGCAGACTTTGTGGGCATGGGAAATATTCTCAAGGACCACTTGAAGGGGATTACATCAATGACAGATGTGGAAAGGAGATGGGAGGTCATAAAGCGGGGACTTCATGAGGCAGTCAGGACCTGTGCTAAGGTGAAATGTAAGGGAGCAAGGTCACATAAACCATGCTGGTGGTCCAGTGAGGTTCAGGTAGCGGTCAGAGAAAAGAAGGTGGCCTACAAAAAATATAAAACAACAAGAGGGGATAGGGATAAGGAAATGTACCATCTTGCATCTAGAAAAGTCACCCGGATGGTGAGGGGGGCAAAGTCCAGTAAAGAGCAGCGGCTGGCACAGGTGATACATGGAGGAAAAGGGTTCTTCGGTACATTGGGAGTGGAGAAAAACCAAGGGCCATCTCAGCAGATTGAGATCAGAAGGAGGGTGGGTGGAAAGGCGAGGGCCAGGCAGAAGTATTTAACGAGTACTTCGCCTATGTGTTCACTAGGGAGGGGGATGGGATATCTACAAAGCAAGGCATGATGGGGATAGAAGCGGCAGTGAGTGGGATCTGGGGAGCAACAGAAATGGAGCAATAGGGAAGGAGAGGTACCCCAGGGGTGTCACATCAGGATAAGGATAAAAAGGCCAGGAAGGTGGAGAGGACGGATGATGCTATCTCCACCGAAAGGATGTGGTTAGCTCTCAAGGCCCTAAAGAAAGACAAATCTCCTGGGCCGGATGGCATTCATCCGAGAGTACTATGGGAATTGGCAGACATACTGGTTGCACCCCTGGTGGAGCTCTTCAACAGGTCACTTGAGACAGGGAGGGTACCTAGGGATTGGCGAGAGGCACATGTGGTGCCAATCCATAAAGGGGGGTCGAGGGAAGTACCAGGTAACTATAGACCCATCAGTTTGACCTCGGTGGTGGGAAAATTAATGGAAAGTATACTAAAGGAACGATTGTGGGTGTACTTGGAGGAGGTGGGAGGTCTGGATAGTCGGCAACATGTGTTTGTGCCAGGTAGATCATGTCAAACCAATCTTGTGGAGTTCTATGAATGGGTAACATCAGAACTGGACAGGGGAAAGCCTATGGATGTATTATTCTTGGACTTCAGCAAGGCGTTTGACTCTGTCCCCCACAATGGTCTGGTGGAGAAACTGATGGGGTTGGGAGTAGGCCCTTTGATGGTCAGATGGATTGAAAACTGGCTAGCTGGATGCACCCAGAGAGTAGTGGTCGGTGGGGAGCTCTTGAACCCTAGAGAGGTTGGTAGTGGAGTACCGCAGGGCTTGGTCCTGGGCCCAATCCTGTTTAATGCATACATATCAGACATCAGGGAGGGTATAGGGTGTGAAATGAGTCTCTTCGCTGATGACTTCAAGATGGGAGCAGTAGTTGAGGGAGAAGAGGAGAGGTTGGCCCTGCAGAGGACCTGGACACCCTGAAGCTGGGCTCACACATGGAAATTAAATTTCAATATCACCAAGTGCAAGGTGTTACATCTTGGGCGGAAACCCTAAACACAGGTACACCCTGGGAGGGAGGCACTGGAGGCCTCAGTAGGGAAAAGACCTAGGGGTCATGGTGGATGCATGTATGAATAACTCTGAGCAGTGCAGGAGGTGGCTAGCAAGGCAAACAGGATGTTGGGATGCATCGTGAGGATCACCTCTAGGAGCAAGGAAGTGATTCTGCGCTGTACAATGGACTGGTTAGATCACACCTTGAGTACTGTGTACAGTACTGGAGACCACACTTGAAGAGGACCTACAGCTCCTGGAAAGGGTACAGAGGAGGGCAACTAAGATGATCGAGGACTAGGGATTTGGCGTGAGGACAGACTTGAGGAGCTCTGCCTGTTTTCATTGGAGGAGAGGAGAGGAGAGGCGGGGGACATAATTGGGGTCTTCAAGTACTTCAAGGAATAAATCAGGTAAACATGGAGGATCTTTAGACTAAAGCAGGGAGGTATCACCAGAGGGCATGGTTTGAAGTTGGAAGGTGAAAGGGTGAGGGAAAAGAGGAGGGTTTTTCAATGAGAGGGTGGTGGACCCTTGGAATGCACTGCCTGGCGAGCTGGTTCAGAGATCCACAGCGGAGGGCTTCAAAAGAGGGTGGGACAGACACAGAAAGTGGATGTATCAGATGATGGTCTGTCCCGGGGGGTGGGGATGGATGATAGGAGTTTCTGGAACACAGGGGGCCTCAGCACCCAACTAGGGATCTGAGGTTCGAGCAGACTCGATAGACTGTAAAGCCTAATCTGCTGGCAATTAGTATGTAAGAAGCAACATGAAACAATAACAATGGCCAAAACACATATATTTGTTAGACAGACAATGCCCATCCTTGATAAAATCACTGCTCCGATGTTCCCTTTTTAAATTTAGAGGTGCTAAAAGATAATGGCTAATAGAAGCATGCAGAAAGCATTAGATTAGAGATACCATCTCAAACTGTGCTTCAGATTCATATAATCCTGCCTTGTGCTTCAGCCAGAAATAAGCAAGATAGGTCAAATTAATTTGCAGCAATATAGCCAACTTAGTTAAATATTATCTCACTGGCAGAGTAGGTAATTATCAGAGCATAAAGGGTAGCTTTCTAATTATTGGGCAGTAAGTAAGAAGTAAATAAAAACACAGAACTAGATGTCGTAGGGAGGTTAAAGGGTAGTAAAGCAGAGGAGTCGAAGAGAAAGAGAAAAACAGGTTCCAAACACCATTGAGGCATGTACACCAAAAAAACTAATACGATAAATATAATAAAATCGACCAAGTAAAATTTAACCTGTGCCTGCTGGAGAAAATGACCCCTTAAAATCTTGAGACATAAACAAGAAAAAGAGCATTCTGTTGTTGACTTTAACAATAAAATCAGGCAGATAGAGAAATTAGTAGATTTGTATCCGAAAGGTAGAGCTAGTGGCTCACCTTAATCAGCGCCTTCTGAATTGGAGAAAAGAATGACTTATATCTCCATGAGAGCTAGGTTGTTGCTCCAATATCAGACTGGAAGAGATGGGTGATGTGACCTCACAGGAATTGTAGTGAAGGAAGCAGAGTCTTGGGGAATAGTTCCATGCTGGGAGATGTTTCTTAGGGAAGGAGAGGAAGTGTTGCAGTCCATCAGGAGATTTTCTCTTGTCGTTTCTGTTTCAGAGGGTATCCTGGAAGAAGAGGATCATATACTCTCCCTACTCCGGTGGCACTTCTTAGGATTATATGCTGCAGGTCTGAGGATGTTGGACAAATGCACCAAGCCTCTTGCTTTCCTTTGAATAGCAGGCACATCAGAGGAGGTTAGTGTGGCATTAACAGCAGCTGAATAAAGATGGGGAGTAGAGCATTCAGGACTTCTAGGGGGGCTTTTGTTAGGAGGTTGCCTGCCATCTTGTAGAGAAAGCTGCGAGCTGACAGGGGCTCCTCGCAGTAAAGTAATCAAATGTTGTGCCCTATGTTGTCCTCATGGAGATTTTGAAGCAGAGTGACAGTTGTGTTGGGAGCCTCTGTTGCCAGTTGTGTGGAAATTAGAGTTGTTATCTTGTAAAAAGTGCCAAACATCCTGAATAGTTTCACATTTAATAAAATCTCCTTGACCTTTCTGAATAATCAAAGTAGCAGGGTATTTGAAGTGGTAGGAAAAACCTCTTTGCTGCAGATGCTGCTTAACCTCATAGAACATTTTCCGTTTGCCCACAACCTCAGACAAAAAGTCTTGAAAAAAGGAAATTTTAGCCCCTCTAGACTAGTTTTTTTCTCTCTTGCCAGTCTTAAAATTTCTTCTTTTACTATGAATCTGAGTAGATAAGCCACTATAGGTCTGGGTTTAGCTTGGGGTAATTTGGGATCTAGTGACCTCATTCAATTTCAAGAGGCCATTGCCACTGTTGACCCAGAATATCAGGAATAAAATTCTGGAGAAAACTGATCAGATTACTCCTTTCGACATCTTCAGGTACACCCAGTATTCTTAGATTATTTTGACGCCCCCTACTTTAGAGGTCATCAACTTTGTTTAATAAGTACGCTATTTGACTGTCTTGTTTCTGAGTAATACTTTCCAACAAGTTCACAGTACTAGTAAGATTATTAATTCTATTACAATTGACCTCCAGTCTGGTAGTTAATTCTTCATTATGCTTGTATAGAGCTTTTGTAGCTGATTTTATATCACTGACATCTAACTGTAGTGTTTCGAGCATGGATTTAATTTGTAATATATCATTTTTACTAGCCTGAGATATTTGTAGTACTGTGATTTCAGTTCCGGAAAGCAGGATGGGCCCCAGTACCTTAGGAGTGATGGCTGGCATGTTGAGATGTATGTGGCAGCACGAAAACAAATTTTATTTTTATTTGTTTAAATCTCAGATTACAAATACCTTTGAGCTAGGGGCAGCTCATTTACAAAGGTTCCACATCAAAAGAAAGGGTTACGATAAGGTTGGGAGTTATAGACAACATTCATGGTATCAACAGAGGTACAGAGAACATTCATGTTATCATCGGAGCACAGCAAGTCAACTGGTAACTAAGTGGAAACAGTGCTACACACTCAAGATTACAAGCAAGCATAGAAAACCATAAGGTACATTTAAAGCAACATTGCTAATGAGAGGTGGGGGGAAGGGGAACAGTAAGGAAGGGGTAGGGGAGATGAGTAGACATGACAAGAAACATGACAAGTAGGTCCTGTCATATTACCCCGGTGCTGCGCGAACTGCACTGGCTTCCTATACGGTGGCAGATCACCTTTAAAGTCATCTTATTGACTTTCAAAGCCCTTCACGATCAGGGTCCATCCTATCTGAAAGACCTTCTGGTACCTTACTGCCCTGGCTGATCGCTCCGCTCAGCCGACATGGGGTTGTGAGATTCCAAGAGTGAGTTTAAAATCTTCAGGCAGCAGAGCATTTTCTCATGCTGCACCCACTCTTTGGAATTCTCTACCATGCCGGTTATGGGAGTGCACCTCCGTGGAGATATTCAAGAAAGACTTGAAATCATATTTATGGAAAATGGCCTTCTTGGATAATTAAGTTAATTTTTAGTATGACTGGAATTTTATCATAATTTATTATGCTATTATGATGTATTTTTTATATGTTTTGAAGTTTTGTATTTGGAATCTGAATCTATGATTTTAATTTGTTCAGCGCCTTGACACACTGAAAGGCGCTACATAAATAAAATTATTATTATTTATTATTATTATTATGAGAGGGCAGAGTCCAGATAGAGAAGGAAAAGAAAATATGGCAACCAGAGGCCTTGTCGTAAGGTGAGGGGGAAGGAGAGCGGGTGAAGGGGAAGAAGATAAGGGAGAGTGGGGACAAGAGGGCCTGGACAGGTCCAGGAAGAGGGGGGTCAGTGGGATAAGAGCAAGGAGGGGGTGAGGTAAGGAAGGAGGTGGCAGGGGAAAAGGGAAATTGTTCTGTCAGGAGAGGTGAAACAAAACAGGAAGCCAAATAAGAGCCTTAGAGAGTGAAAAAAGTGGTATAAGGGTGTCTGCAGAAGTGGGAAACTAGGTGTAACAGCCACAAGTGCTTTCGGTTAGGAGATGCTGATGAAGCATAAGTTTAAATTGGGACAGGCTAGAAAGACTGCTCAGTTGGTTGCTTAGATTATTAAACAACAGGGGGGCTCTGTATTGAAAGGATCGCTGGTATTGAGCAGTCCGACAGTGGGGTACTAGAAAGAGGTCAGAAACTGAGGTACGTGTGTGTTGGGTCTTAGGGGATTTGTTTAGCAGGCAACCAATGCTCAGGGGTAGTAATCCAAGTAGAGCTTTTTGGACAGGAAGCAGATTTGATATTTGATCTGTTATTTTAGTTAGACCAGCCAGATTGAGCATATAACTCACAGGTATGAGTGAGGCGCGCAGCACCCATAACTAACCTACAGGCTTTGTTCAGGGGCACCATAAGTCATTTAAGAGATGTGGAGGTTGTAGCACAGTATATAATTAGACCATAATCAATGATCGAGAGGACCGAGCTGTGAACTGCAACCTTCAGGGCTTCTTGGGTAGGACTTCGTCTGTGTCTGAAGAGCAGACCAATTCTGGTATTAACATCTCTGGCAACATTTTCAATGTGAGGCACAAAGATAAGGTGACTATCCAGGGTTAGACCTAGGTATTTGAAAAGCTGAGTTTGTTCAAGAGCATCTCCGTGGTTGTTGGTGATAGTGAGTTGATGGGCCTTAAACTTTCTCCGAGAGAACGAAAACAGCTGGACTTTAGTTTTTTTGTAGTTTAGCACTAGTTTGTGATTGTTAAACCATCTCTCTGCTTCTGTGAAGCCTTGTTGAAGACTGTTTTCAAGAGCGTTGGGATCCAGGTGTCTAGTAAAGATGACCGCATCATCTGCATAGAGGAGAGTATGCTGGTTGCAGACAGCTGGAAGGTCGTTCAGGAAAATACTGAACAATAAGGGACCCAGGATTGAGCCTTGAGGTACCCCTAATCGGACAACCCTCTGTTCCAAAACTACATTTGATATCCTCCCCTCTGCAGTCTATCACTGAGGTAGCTTCCGAACCATTTCAGGGTGTTTGGGGCAACACCAGTTTTAGAAAGTTGGCCATGCAACAGTGTGTGATTTACTGTGTCAAAGGCTTTTGTTAGGTCAACAAAGGCTGCACCTACAATCTTGCCTTTGACAGTACTGTACAGGGATTAGGCATACCCCCGTGATGAAATTAAAGACAAATTGGGATGCATAGGGAGAGGCACCACCAGTAGAAAACAGGAAGTTATTATCCCTCTGTACAGACAGCTGGTCAGACCCCATCTGGAGTACTGCGTGCAGTTCTGGAGACCCAGTCTTCGCAAAGACATAGACAGGATGGAAGCTGTCCAGAGGAGGGCAACTAAAATGGTGCAGGGTCTGCACCGGAAGACATATGAAGAGAGACTAAAGGAGCTTAATATGTATAGCCTCGAGGAAAGGAGGAGAGGGGGGCATGATAGAAACTTTCAAGTACCTCAAGGGAATCAACAAAGTCCAAGAGGGTAGCATCTTTCAAAAAAAGGTGTGCAAGAACAGGGGCACAATTTGAAGATGGGGGGGCAGCTCAGAGGTTATTTAAGGAAGTATTTTTTCACAGAGAGGGTTGTGGATGCATGGAACGGCCTTCCGGAGGAGGTCGTGGAGTCAAAAACAGTGGTGGAATCCAAGCATGCATGGGACAGTCATAAGGCAATTCTAGGGGATGGGGGTAGGAAGAAGTAGGCTGCTGGTTAACTAGGATCTGCAGCTTATCCAGTAGGCAGGGAAATGGGCAGACTGGGTGGGCCAAGCGGTCCTTATCTGCCGTCAAATTCTATGTTTCTAAATGGTAGGACAGTTGTTCCGATGGCAGAAAATTAACTTTGATCCGACTAAAAATAAAATTATGAGCAGTTTAAAGTGAAATAAACGGGCGAAGCACCAGCACGATAGATTCATTCCTAAGTGTGTCCAGTTTTGCAGGATCAGAAAATCATACAATATTTCTTTCATGTTAACTATGGTTTTATAATGTTCTTCTAAAAGTCCCTGCCTAATGTGTACTTCATTGTAGAATTCCCTTTTTGAGCATGTTTTCAAAGTTTATCTGATGCTCTTTTACTGTCTCTAAATCCATAGTATTCCATACCCCCATACTTGAATAGAATGTGCCTGTAATGTCCCCCTATACAGGTCTCTTCCTTCTTTTAAGACCTTTGGCCAGCTGTAGTGGAAGAAATGGAGGCTCTATTTTAATATTCCTGTTTCTAAAATTAATCCACATATCACTAATAAAAATATTATATAACTGTGTTAAATGCTGAGGGCAAATATGCTTTGGTCACTTAATACTAGATAAGTTTAACAAAACAGAAACAGTTACATTCTGACCATTATTATGCACAGGTTTGTCAATTTTCTGGAAAACATATCCATTATCTGACATAGGTTTCACAGCATATCTAGAAGGACATTTATTAACCCCTGGTTTCGGCAACGGTGTTTCAGTATTGCCGATGGTTGGCTTCACTTACTGTGAGTGTATTAGCAAAAAAAGTTACAATGGGGAAAGTACCTAAAATATTTCACCAAATTTGTCAAAAATATGTGGATCCATTTGATACTAGAAAATCAGGTATTTCATATTTTCAAATACCAAAGATGAAAACAGTTCTGGGGCAGAGGTCTACACTTTACAACTTACCAAAACTTTTTAATTCTCTCATGGGTCAATTTGATTGTTTGGGAATGTCTAGTCTTGTGTTTAAAAATAGTTTAAGCAGACTGGCGAAACAAAATGAAGTATGTGAATGTTATAGGTAGCTACTGTAACAATTTTTTTAAGTATCCTCTTGTGACATTTTTATGTGTATTGTACTACTGTCATTTGTATTTTTGTACATTCAGATTGTAATTTAATATTGTGATGTAATTTGTACTTTGTTTTTTGCACTCTGGTTAATCATGTAAATGAGTCATATGGACTAACCAGAATAAATAAACAAATCAAATCAGATGTGGAGAAATGTAATACAATGTGTGGTGCAGGACCCAAATACTCAGGATAAAACCCACACATAGACTCGTATAATTCCATTACCTGTTGACACACATGAATACATCCCTTCTGCCCAAGGTCCTACGGAGGTTGTACTAATATACCGAAGAAGCCCAAATTCAGATGGTCTCCCATAATTACGTTTTTTGTGTCCAATTCCACTAATTTACCCATGATATCCTGGCTATCTATTGAGGCTTTGACAGCCTAAGAATCAAACAGTGTCAGCTTATCATAATGCCAGTTAGGATGTGTAGTGTGATGCATAACATGACATGTTACCAGAGTTAACCCTTCAGTACTCCATTTACACAGCCTGAGTTCTTCATCAGTGTGAGGTACAGTCCCAGTACCCAGATAGTGCAAGCGGAGCAATTGGCCCAATGTCAGTGAGCATTTGGAATAATCAAATGTGTTTGTATTGGTACGGTACTGTATACCCAACCCCCTTTTTCACAGGTTGCTGGAAAAGGTGGCAGGTCCACAAATCCACCAAATATGAAGTAGCCTTTGGTCTCCTCAGCATGGTTTGGGGTCAGGAAACATCCTAAAATAGAGAAGCTGAAAAACAAAACTCAAAATCGGTCAGCCACCAAACGTTTTTAACTGCAACACATGAAAATACTTGTGTACTGGCTTTTTACCATCCTGTAGTTGTATTAAGTACACAGTTGGACTGACCCCATTAGCTACAGGGCATGGACCTTTCCATGCAGCTCCCAGAAAGGGACCCTTCTCAGGTAGGACTTTGATTATTATTTTGTCTCCTACCTCCAGCTGTTGACTGCTGGCTTTATCATCTTAGTACATTTTAACTCTTTTCTTGTGCTCACCCATAATCTCTGCATGCTGCTTGTACACTTGCTTCACTTTTTGCAGCAAGGTTTGCTCAAAGTTTTTCAATTTTCACCCCCTGCTCCATCTGTGATTGTATTGGAGCAAACAAAGCTTGTTCAGGCAGCTGCATTTGTCTGCCTGTCATGATTTCACATGGTGATACCTGTGATGTTGTTTGGTTTAGCTCTCAACATCATCAAAATTAAAGGTAACTGTTCATCCTAGTCCTTACTAGAGTCTTTTACCCTTTTCTTCAGGCAGTTTTTCAATGTCTGATTAGTTCTTTCAACCTGGCCTGATGACTATGGGTGATATAGGATGTGAAATGTCTGATCAATGCCCATTGCTTGCGTCACCTGTTGCATAACGTTTCCTTTAAAATGTGGCTCCTGATCCAAATCAATTAAGATTGGCATGCACCACCTGGAAAACACTTGTTCTACTAATACTTTTGCAGTAGCTTAAGCTGTCATGTTACACATTGAAAAGGCTTCAATCCATTTAGAAAATGGGTCAATAATAACCAAAACAGTTGTGTGCCCCCTAGAGGTTCTAGGCAGACCCTCAATGTAATCAATTTGAATTTGTTCCCATGGACCTTTAACGTTAGGCAAGGCCAGCCAACCTTGCTTTGCTTTCCCTGGGGATTGTGAAAAGCACATTAAATACAATTTGAACAGTATTGAGTGATGTCATTTTTAACACCTGGCCACCAAACAAGAGTAAGTAAATGGTGCAGTGTGAAGGAAGCATCCCCATGACCTCTGGTATCACGTGCTATATGCAACATTTCTTTTCAGACCCGATGCGGAGCAATCCACAATGGTTGGGGTGCATCAGGTCCTTGCCAGACTAAAAGTTCAGACAAGTTCTGAACAGTCCCTCCATCCACAGTGCAGTTTAGTAAAGCACACGTGCAGTGTCAGATTTCTGCAGCTGAATCAAATGGTACACCTACATTATCTGGAGGCTGGGTTGCCTGACAAGCAGTACCCCAGCCAGCTTTGCCCGATAGACATGGTAACCCAATGCTACTACACCCGATGCTATTGCTCCCAATGGAGTAAGGTAATGGATGTGATGGAATGCTACCTCACCCCATCTGATGTTCAGGAATGGACAGCCGGATGGGGTTGCTGGCTGAGCTGCCCCAGTGGTGTGGAGGGGAATACCACTAGTAGCTCAGTCAGCATGCTGTGCGTGATCCAGGTTCTGGTCTGGGTCACGTCCTTTTACAAACCGCACCCCTCCATAACACTTTATCATCTTGCCCTGGGGTCTGTTCCCCCTCGGAGTTTGATATTTTAGTTACAGGGGTGGAGCCCCCCACAATGGAGGTGTGGGGGGCAAAGCCCCCCGCATTTAATACTTACTTTCCATAACATGCCCAAAATTTGTCTCTTGGGCATGAGAGTGACTCGGGGCAATCCATGTTGCGATGTTTGACTTGGTATGCCGAGTGTCGGCATACCGAGTTTAAAGATAACACAGTATATCCAATCAAATCGGGCTCTTCTTTTGCATACTTAACTTTTGCTATGTTCTCAAAATTGGGGGGAAGGGCAGGAGGTTCCCATAGAGGTGCCCCTTCCTTGGCTGCTTGTTTAGCATAAAAATCTGCCTCTGCATTGTGTTCTGCAACTGGACCTCCCTTTCTATGTGCTTTGACCGTAATCATTTCAATTTTCACATTTTCAGAACTCATTGTTACACCTGTTTCCTATAGTGCAGCTAAAACAGCAGCATAACACAAAGGCTTACCATCTGATGTAACAAAGCTATGAGTTTTACATACTGGCAAGTATGCAGTGGAGGCTAAGCAGACCCAATGGGATTCTGTGCACACAATTCTTATAGGCATCTCTGTTGAAATTTACAAAGCACAAGTGACTGCTGCTAGCTCAGCAAATTGAGCTGACTGAATTTTACATGTGTAGACCAGTGCAGGCATAGCATTAGTGGGATTGGATACTGCGAAAGCGGTTCTGGGTTTCCCTTCTACACACATGAATGAACCATCCACGTACACAGTAAGCGATGAGGGCACCATGCCCTGCTCATTAAGGCTAGTACGGGAACCTTCCTGGAAAGGGAGGGGAGATGCTGAACCATGGCTGAATATGGGCATGCATGAAGAAGCCCATCTAACAACAAGCCATTGGCTAGCAGTGAATCATCCTTTACCTGTTGTACCTCAATCTCAATGCTCTGCAACAGCAGAGTCTATCAGGCTAGTCTAGTACTAGACACTGCCCCGTCATTGATGGGAGAAGACATCGAGAACTTGAGTGGTGTATGTGCTGAAAACAAAACCATTTTACTTCCTCCCACAATATATCTGAGTGCTTTAACTGCCCAAAACACAGTTAACAGATATTTCTCACACAGGGAAAATCTATTTTCCACTTCAGTCATCACTTTAGAAACTAAGTAATATGTCTTTCTTTTTCATAACAAGCTTGTGCAAGTGCAGCAGACAATGAAAGACTTCTAACAGCAGTATGTAATTGAAATGGTTTGCTGTAATCTGGGGTGGCTAGTGCAGGTGTTTTAGCCAAAGCACTTATTAATGTGACACCCCCCCGATAATCCCACTCACCTGGGCTGCCCTGGAGGTCTCGGGGGCTCAACAGTACCTCCCTGAGAGGCTGGGCCTGAGTCCTTACCGGTAGTTTCTGTGGTGCCTTAGTGCCTCCACCTGGGGACCCTGCGTCGTCTCCTGTGGGTAGAACAGGTTAGAACGTTTCCCCAGGATAAGTAATGGTCTTCCCTCTAATGACTGCCCGTGATGACCCCCCCCAGACCCACAATCACTCCCCACAATGGTTTTACACACTCAGCAGGTGAAACAGATGAACAATAAATATACAGTTTATTACTACAAGCTAATACAAAGGAGGTGGGGGCTACTCCTCCAAAACCTCCTGGTTACCAAACATTCACTTATCCCACTTCACCCCTTTCCGCTGGGTACATCCAGACCAGTCACAGTTAGTGGGTACCTCATGGTCCCTTAGTCTGCAGGCCTGCTGTTTACCATCGGGGCCTTTACACACTCGCACAAGTTCCAAGAAAAACAAAGATAAACTGGTGCAGAGGACGGTTCCCTCCTGACCCTCCTGGCAAAGAAAACAATGGTTTCCCCTGAGCTGCAGCTCGGGCTACTCACAGTGCCCAGAGAGGGTGATGACCCCTGCAGTCCACAGCATGTTGTCTCCCACGAAATTGGTGGCATAGTTCTTCACCTGCCTGGCCTTTCCAGCTTCACCTGCAGGTCTTTGTATATGTCATTCACCAGGCAGACCTGTTCGTCCTGCTCTCTATGGTTCCTCTGATCTTTGCAATGGAGGGGGCACAGCAGTTCAACTCCCCCTGGTGCCTTTTCAGTCTCCCCGGCTTCTCCCCTGGCAGGAAGATCTGTCCCTGATGCATCAGCCTCCCAGATGCTCCAGATGGAAGGTCACAGTACCTTCAGGCCAAACAGTCTGCCCCAGTACTTTTGAGCAACCAACCTGAGGGGTCCTCCTGCACAGCCCCAGTGGCTGTCTGGCTCCTTCCTGTTCCTTATGCTTGAAAGGGGGGAAAGAGGGGGTGGAGAGGGATGCAGCCCTAGAGCCTTTGCCAGGCAAACCACCAAAACAGCCCTCTGCTTTCCTTTGGGGGCGCCTCAGGATTCCCTTTCCTCCTGCCCCTCCACCCTGCTCTCCCTCCTCTCTCCCAAAACTCTTCCTCTCTCTGTCCCAAACTCTTCCTCTCGCTCCCTCACCAGCTCTGCCTTTTCTCCACCCCTCTCTACTTCCTGTCGTGGGGGAGGAGTAGCCAGAGCCTCCCTTCCTGCAGGCAGTTTTCCTCCTCTCTTGCTTTTTGGAGGGGGAGCTGCCTTTCTCTATGTCCCAGCAGGTAAGCCAAGCATCAGTGTGTTCTTCCATCAACAACCAAATTGTGTTTTTCTTAAGCAGCCTGTACAATGGGGCTGCAATTTCTGCATAATCTGGGATGAAATCTCTACAAAAACCTGTCATGCCTAGGAGAAAATGCAGAAGTCCTTTGCTAGTACAGTAGTAAAGAGGCAATGACAAGAATAGTTTGAACCTTTGCTTGGTCAGGGGGATTTCCCTTCCTGACTTAAAGTAACCCCCGAAAACTTCACAGAATCTTGACACGACTGAATTTTAGCTGGGTTTACATTTAAACCAACTTGTAACAGTTTTTGCAACAACAACAAATGCAAATGTTCTTCTTTCTCTGCTGTGTGCAACAATATATCATCAACGTATTGAATAAGATTTTGCTGAAAAGACAAATCTGGCAAAGCCTGTTTCATGCATTCATGAAAAATAGCAGGCAAGTTGCTAAACCCTTGAGGTAACCTAGTAAAAGTCATTTGAATACCTTGAAAGGTAAATGCAAACAGATACTGACTGACTTTTAGGATGTAGTAGCAGTGATCAAAAAACATTTGAAATGTCTATTACTGAAAACCACTTAGATTGTGACACAACTTTTGTCATCATCTCCGGGCATGATGCAACAACTGGAGCCAAAGGCGTAATACATTTAAAACTGCCTATAATCTATAGTCAATCTCCAAGTATTATCTAGCTTTCTCACTGACCATATGGGAGAGTTTGTAACAGAAGAGCATTTTCTAATTATGCCCTGTTCTGCTAGGCTACTTATAACTTTTGCAACTGGCTCAATGGCTTCCCTAGGAAAGGGATACTGTCTCTGAGCTGCTGGCTCTTTCCCTATAATGATCATCTCAGTTTGTATATGTCCACAGTCATGCTTGTGTGTAGCGAAGACTTAGCTACTTGCTTGCGTACTTCCTATATATCTGCAGGTAAATGTAACTTTTCCCGTGAAACATGCTCTATTCCCTTAATAGTATGCACAGCAAGATCTGTCGGTACCACTGGTACAGTACAGTCAGTATTCATCCCACTTGCAAAAGTTGTAAGTTAGCTAAGTCCAGGATAATTCCATTTGGAACCATCCAGAAACTGCCCACACAAGCGCTTGGTCTGTCTAAACGCACAAAAGTAAATGGACCTTGCCAGGTACTGATGGTGAAATGAATAGGTTTTGTCAGTGGTGCATTGATTTTTGCACCATAAACCCCTTGAATGTTCACTGTGTGATAAACCTAGGCAAGCCTTGATTTTTTGAAGAAGAACTGAGCCAGAGCCGAGTCAAGGTTCTGGCCTGGCTCTTAGAGCCACTCATGAGCTGATGCAAAAGGTATCAGAAATACAATGTTTGAGCTGTTTTTTAGCTTTTCATACTGCATTATATTCCTACAATGTACTTTGCATATTCTCTGCCATGCTGCAGTTTCTGCTGTTGCTAAGTACCAGCAAACAAAAATAAGTAACAGCAAACAAAAATGTTGTGCCACTGCCACTACATCATGAGAAAAAAGTGATGATAAGGAGCACACAGGAGGCATAGAATTAGTAGTACAGATGCATTGGCTAATTAAAAGGAACATCACCCGAGCAGTGTCCAACTTAAAAGAGCAGGTAGTTACTTTATCTTTTAATTTGATATTTCTGTGGCAACATTGGCAGTTTAATAAATGCTTTCTTCTTACCTTGTCTCTGTGATTTTTTTTATTTCAGCCTTTCACTGTTATTCAAAGCAGCCCTTTTATGTGCCCCCCCATCCCAGAGAAAAAACACAATGCATGTTGAAGTCCGAGTCTTGGTGATATCAATTAACCTTATGAACCAATAACCTTCCTTCTTGTGAACCGCACTTATTCTAACCTTATACTATTCTGACCGTATGCATAACTGTGCTCAGCATGTAAATATTTGCAGTGTCAGTGGTTCAGTAGGTAGCACACTCGCCTCTGAGGCTGGGAGATCAGAGGGCTGTGGGTTCAGTTCCCACATCTGGCACTTGGGTTAATATTCCAGTACTGACACTGTAATGCAGCATGAGAGCGGTGCTGCACTTCTGAGGTGCCATCTTTCAGATGAGACGTTAAATCAAGGTCCCATCTGCCTGGATTGGTGGTAGTTCAAGTGGATGTTAAAGATCCCACGGCACTTATCGAAAAGAGCAGAGGAATTTCCTCGGTATCCTGGCCAAATTTCCCTCATTCACTAAAAATACCACCAACAGCTTAATCTGACTCAAGGTCAGTTGGCATTCATCTGTATCCCCTTCCCTCGGGTCGTGCCTGAAAATAGGCAGGATTTGTCTAGTGCACTTACCCGGTCAACAAAAACTAAATAAATAAAAATAAATTAAAAAAATTGTTCTAAGTTGCTAATCATTCTCCTTCACATTTCCTCTTGATCCCTTCCACTCTTTCCCCTCACCCTCTATGGCCTTCCCCCTATGCCCCTTCCCCGTTTTATATCTCCTGAGCTCCCTTGCTCACTTTAAAATGCTCTGTCCCTTATCTTCTCACCTCAGACGAGGCCCCTGGAGTGATGCCATCCCTTCCCTTGTTGATTATTAGATAATAGGCTGAGTCTGTTCTCATTTTCCTGTAAAGGGTTGTTTCATAAGACCCCACCCTCTCTAATATGACCCTTTGAATTCCAGGTTTTAATCAAATATGCACCATGGCATACATTGTACAATGCCACATGTATTGGAACTTCTCTTGCATGCACTCTTGTAATGTCTTGCATAATTCCTTGTTTTGCTTGTTCTCCGTCTCATACTTTCCCAATATGTATTGTTCGTCTGACGTGGAACCTGTGAAATGAGCTTGTTCTCAAAGGTGTTATCCGAAATTTCAATAAATAAATAAAATGAAATTAAATTAAAGAAAACAGACTTGGGCTTCATGCACCAAGGTGCTCACAATGCCATACCATGCCTGCACAATGAACCTGACCATCTGCTAAGGATGACCATTCTACCCCCTGGACAGCAACACCTCCTCTCCCTCCCCCTGTAACAACTCCAAGCCACTCCCCTACAGCAGAAGCTACAAGACCCCCACACACAGCAGCACCACCTTATGCCCAAGTCAAGATATCAACACATCTTTGACAACATAACCCATACAGAGATGGTAGTTCAGGTGGATGTTAAAGATCCCATGGCACTTCGCGAAAAGAACCGAGGAAATTTCCCCGATGCCCTGGCCAAATTTCCCCCCATTCTCTAAAAATACCACCAACAGCTTAATCTGGTTCAAGGGCCATTGGTGTTTGACACTGACACCCAACTAAGGCGATGACGAGAGTGTTGGGGAGTGAGCAAGAAACCCCTGACATCGACAATACAAAATGTGCCACGCTTATCTGTTAGAGCTAGGGCCTGACGTCACCTGAGTGAGAGCGGGTGAGCGAATGCCGATGCAGCACTGCCGCACCAATCCTGATTCCCACCAAAATCGCACACACTTATTGGCTGAGCTGGATTTGGAATTGAATTAAAATTGTCAAAATGCTGGTGACTGACTGATGAGGCAGAACGGCACTGATTTCTGACTGTTTGCCTAATTTAACCAGAACTGCTGCCTGGAACTGTGTAAATTCCATGAGGGGGGAGAGCCCCTATCTAATTTTCCTTGGGCGGGCTTCAGATCCTCAGCCCCCCCCCCCCCGTAGCGGGCGCCTATGGCAACAGGCAATTAAACAGCTTATCGCTCAGGTCGACTGTCTGCATGCCTTGGCTCGGCTCATGACAGGCTCCTAATTTATCACTGCAGTCGAGTCAAGCCGAACCAAGCCATGTCTTTGGCTCGAGCTTAGCTTGAGCCTGCATTGGCTCGCCCAGCTGTACTGTGTGATCGGAGTGCTCTGCCCTGAACCATGTCCCCAATACTGAAAAAGACACCCCCATATCTTAAGTAACTGTTGTATGTCGAGCACCCTCAATATGAGCCATAACCTGGGGGTGTGCCCCACCTGTCTAATGTAATTGGGCAGACAGTTGTTACAGGTGGGATGAGGGCTCAGTGTTCCTAGTGGGAGTGTAAGAGTGTAGGTCCAACTGCTGCAGTATGCAGCCAACTGTTTTCTTCCTTCAACATTTGTATTTTTGCTTGTAGCTCCTGGGTGGCGGGATTAGAACTTCCCTCCGACACTTCTCTTAGATAATGATCTCTGTCATGGCAATCTGGGCTATCCTGGTATCACCTCTGTCCTACCAATCTCTCCTAGTGCTTGGTAACCCCTATTGCCTCTAAAACCTCTGTTTCTGTTACCGCTGTATCCACCTCTATCTCTGTTCCACCTGTTGTAGTTGTAATGGGAGGGTGGCTCACCCTGTCCACCATCTTCTACTTGAACAGTTCTGTTTTCGTTGACTGGTTTAGGTTTACCTTTGCCATCTATGTTATCCTGCACTAAATAAGCATTTTGTGCTTTAGTGACTATTGTACACCTTCCATAAGCATCTCAGCAGTTATTGCCATTCTTACCATTTCTTTTGTGCAGGGTAATAGACCCTCCAAGTACATGTGACAGTAGGATAAGTCTGTCCTGTTAGGGCAATTGGACAATGCATGATAAGCGTGCTATGCCCGTGCTTCAGAATCACTAGGGGTTTCATTCTGACTCTCCTTCAGTTTCCCTAAAATACCAGTTTGTGACTGGATTCCTGTAAGAGTACATATACATTCATCGTAAATGGCTTGAGTTGTCAGTTTTGAGGTATTGGTGCATACTGCTTCTAACAACAGAGACAACTTTTCCTCCCCCATACGTCTCCGTAAGACCCGCAGGGTCTCTTGTTGGGAGCACCCATCTGCCTCAGTAATGCTCAGGAGTGTGCAAAGCCATTTGGTACAACCAATAAAATTGCAGCCTTTAGATGGGGTATCAAAGTCTTTGATATACATATCTAACACTTCTGGAGTCCTAGGGACTGATCTACATTGTATCTCATTCCATCGGGTTGCATCCTACTCATAAGTGGCTACTAGAGGTTCAAGTGGTGCACTCCCCTTAAAGGAACACTGCCCACTTTCTTGGGCCTCAAAGTGTCCCTGGTTTAAAAAACACATTTTATGATTGTTTACATCCTATACAGACTGTTGATGCAACTGGTAGTTTGATTTGGATCCCTGTTTTCTTTTAAAAACTGAAAAACTTTCTGCCCACCATACTGGTGTTACCACATCAAAGCAAGTTTGTTTACACTTCTTGATCAACTCCCACTGCATCTTTCCTGGACTCAGGAACATCCCAAACACAATCTAACCACTAATTATGCAGTGGGAGTAGAGGAGACTGGTGCCCCCTACAAATGGGGGTTCCTGAAAAGTCTTCATTGAGCTTGCCGAGATGCTCACTGCCAGGCTGGTGTCCTGCGTTTTAGCAGTTTAAATGTGATTAGCAGAGTCTGTATGGCCTCTGTGTACTGTCTCTTTAAGAGCTGCCTGATTGCAGCCTAAGTAATCTGAGAGGGAACTCTGCTGAAAGGTGAAATTATTTGCTGAAAATCATTTAGAGTGATAATGATAATGTAGTTTGTCTAACCTGCTTTCTTTGTAGCAAGGACTGTTTTGTTTGTCTCTACCATCTTGGTCCTGGACTGAAAATTGGACAATCAGTTCTGGTGGGACCTAAAATGTAGCCAGACTACAGGAGCTGTCTGAATTCAAAATCTGTAGGAACTTTAGTTTAGGTTTTTTTTGTGCCTTTTTTGCAACTGAAGGGGTAGCTGTTGCTTTGACTGACAGACAGCCAAACCTTTTGGATCTTGGGGAAATCCAGAGCTGCTTGCAGTTTTCAGTTTGTTCTGAGCTGAGAGGTGAAAAAAGAAGAGCTCAGGTGTATTTTGGGCAGCAATTCTGAGTGGATTCGCATGGGAAATCTGTGAAAAGGCTGAGTTTTTGGCTTTCATGTCTGCTAGCTGCTCCTGAGAGGGAGAGAAGAGAATTAATTTGGACTAAATCAAAGTTTGTGAGACTGAAGTAAGCTACTGAAGTGGGCCAGGCTCAACCTGAAGAAGACCGAAGACTTTGCTGAATGCGATCAGCCTATCAGGAGTTCCAGCTACCCCTAAGCTCCCGGTGTGTGCAGAGACTTTGCAATTGTGACCAGGGAGTGCTTTGCCTGGTACAGTAGAATTTCTGTACATGTAAATGTGCTATGAGCTGCTAGTGAGTTGTGAGTTAGTTCCCCACTGTGTGAACTGTGTTCTGCTTGCTGGAAGCTGTATCCAGCCCAAAACGAACTGCATCTGAATTTGTCTCCATGCGGTCTGGATCTTGCCAGACTGGCCCAGCCAAACTACCCACTGTACAGAGAAGCCATCGATGAGAGACCTGCCTGGGGATCAGTCCCCTGCTCCACGCTTGAACAGGAACGATGCCTCTGTGACTCGTGTGGACCCTGCTTCTCCTGGCATTCCAGATCAACCACCTGCAATCTCGATTTTCGTCCAGCCTGCATTCAGTCTTGGGTATCATGACTAAATAATAGGGTAGCTCCCTGCAACGACAGCTTAATCTGAGTGTGTCATCTGATTGTCTTGTTGTTTTGCTTCCTTTATGAACTGAGCCCTCTGGCTCCGGATTACAAATATTGTGTACTGTGCATGTTGTGTTTTCCATCACAGGGCCCCAACTAGCTGCAACCCCAGGCAACAGTCCTGGCTAGCCCATCTCTTCTCCACCTGGGTACCCAGAGGTGTGACTGTGTAGGGGGACTCAAAGCGCATGCATAACTGCTTGATTGATATAATCTTTAAACTAACTAACCTGATTTTGCCCCTTCCTTGTTCAAGTCCCCTGAATAAATCAGATCTAACTTTTTCTGCATGTAATCTGACTGTGATTCCAGTTTGTGCTCAAAGTACTGTACTGTTGCTATTTGCTGTGCATAACCTTGTTTTACAGGGGGTCCCTAGGGTCGAGCCAGAGGAACCAGCCCTGGTGGTAAGTGCAAACAGTGTGGGTACTTGTGTGGTGTACCAGAGGTATTGTGAAAAGTGATTATTGTAAAGTGTTCAAGCCACTAGAGGGGAAAGAGGTGGTTTACAGTGTCCCGGAGGGCTGTGCCCAGGTTAGCTTGACCACTACCAACCCTGACCTCCTGGTGGAGGCACCCATTTCAGAACTCAGGCCCCTTAACCTGGTACTAGCGAAGCAGGCAGGGGTAGTAGCCCTTGGGATAGCGCCACCTAGGGGTTACACTATTGTACAATGAGTGGCTGCACTGTTTGAGGGTGTTTCTAATGTTCAGGAACCGTGCACTAAGAGTAGTTCAATGATATATAAAGCAAAACAAAGTTGGCATAGCTATACATCACCATTCATTTTGGTTCTAAGAAGCAAGGAGGTAGATAAAACAACCAGCAACATCAATGAATTTTAGAGGAAGTGAGCAATCATAAAATGTGGGGTTTTACCTAAAAAATAATATGATGCAAGAAAAGGTTAACAGTGTCCCTTTTATGGTAGCTAGAGTGGGGTAGAGTTAATTGTGAAGCCCTGTGACAGTGGGATAAGGTGAACAGGCTGAAGGTGAGATACAGACAGAATCTGTATGTCTACACTGGAGAATTTCCTTAAAGGGACACTGTTAACCTGTTTTTCATCATATTATTTCTAGTTGAAACCTCACATTTTATGATTGCGCACCCACTTTAAAATTCACTGATGTTGCTGTTTGTTTTGTCTGTCTCCTTGTTTAGTAGAACTGAAATGCATTGCAGTGTATATTTATAAACAACCTTGTTTTTGTTTACAGTCCTGGTTCTGTTCTTACTGCATGCTTCTTGAGCAATAGAAACACACCCAAAAAGTTAAGTCACTGATAAGGAAGTAGCCTCCCAAACTCCCACAGCATCATGAGGGGCTAGACTGTTTTGCAGGTGTTCCCAAGTCCAGGAAAAATGTATTTTGGGCTGATCAAGGAATGTAAACAAACCTGTTTTGGTGTGATAACACCAGTATGTTGGACAGTCTGTTTTTTACTTTTGTAAAGAAAATATGAGTTAAAATCAAACTACCAGCTACATCAACAATCTTTACACAATGTTGGCAACCATAAAATATGTTTTTTTTAAACTAGGGACAGTTTGAGACCTAAGGGGGTTGACAGTGTCCCTTTAACATCCAGTCAACCTGTAAAGCAGCAAATGCCAAACTTGGAATCGCCTATAAGGCTTGTCACCTGCTAACACCATTTGCCAAATTGGCAATTGCCGAGGGTATTGTTTCCAGCGCTGACATATGGTGTCTCCACTTTTGCTAATGCCCATAAGACTGCTCTCCCTAAATGGGATGTCGTGTATAACAACATATGTCGGTATGCCTCCTCTTCCCATCGCCTCAAGCACCACTGCACACTGTATAGTGACCTAGGCTGGCTCTCCCAAACTGCCTACCGACTATAATCCCTAGGGACCCTCAGACTCTGTAATCCGTAACCAAATCCCCTCCTGCCTTGCAGCTCTACTTGTACCACAGACACCTGCATACAGACTATGCTTGGCAAACAAATTTCTACTCCCCATACCCAGGTGTCTTACTTCAGAAAGCTCTGGAGCATTTCACTGCACTGCCCCAGCCACCTAGAACTCCCTCCCTCTTGCCCTGAGGCAAGCTAACTCCCACCCAATCTTCAAAAAAGAACTATATTGCCACCTATCCCGGGACTCCTGCACATGCTTTCATCCCACTTAATGCCTCACAGCTAACCACCCTATTTTGTCCAAGACACTGCTGCACTTCTAAACAAACTTTGCTATAAAATGTCTTTATAGCTGCCACTTAGCCCAGTTTCAGTTATTTGCATGTACTAATGTCACTTTTGTCATCTCTGCATAGCTATATGTATTTTCTCGAGTACTGACTGACTTGATCTGTATTCTAACCTACCTGTACTATATACTATGTATTGTATAATCTCATCTCATTTTATGTATGTATTCTCCCGGGTCGTGCCTGAAAATAGTCAACTTTGGCTAGCGCACTTAACCCGGTTAACAAAAACTAAATTAAAAAAAAAAAAAAACTGCCCCTTTAGCCTGATATACTTGATCATTTAATGTGTCCACCTGTTTCTCAGCTTGTTCTAGCTGCTGCTGAAATTCCTGAATCCACTGGCTGTATTCTTTAACTTGAGTGGACAGAATAACACTAGTACTTGTAAGATCTTGGTTTATTTCATGCAGTTGTATTTTCTCTTCTAATTCTGCTCTAAGGTTAAAGTTATCTTCCTTTTTAGAGCTACATTCTTGTTTAAGTACTGAGACTCGTTCTTGCAATGCCAGCACAGCACAGAACAGTCCTTGTATGAGGATTCCTTTCTGCATATGGCCAGAAATCTTTTTATTGTTCAAAACTTCTGTTTCTAGCTTATTTTTAACATAATGTCATGGTTCTCCTTGTGACGTGACATCCAGTGCGGATAAAATCCCACCTCTGTGCATTTTAATATATTCTTCAACGTAATCCCTAACAGTTTTTTTTTTTTTGAACTTCCCATTTTATAGCCCCTTGGATGTGTCTGAAGGACAAATCTCACTTTGGTATACTGTAATTTAGGTTGCAACCCTTAACTACAGAAGTCTAATGTGTTTAAATCTGTGTCTGTCTGATTCCACCCTGTTCAAGCAGCCGGTTATTGGATTTGTGATTATTATGTCATAGATATTTTAGAAATACTAATGAAAAGTCTTATAAACAATTATAAAAGTGTAACAAAATCCAATTTATTTCACAGGGGTTTAGAATAAAAAGACACATACATCTAACATGATGTATTCAGTTCCCTGAACCATCACATTACTAAACCATCAGAACACAGAATACACATACATTTCAAATATGCATTATACAATTAGATCCTGTTACCTTTGGCTAACTGCATTATCAAGTATAATTAGCTCATACTCACTTATATAGCAAGATCACACAGAGGGAAGGTTGATATGCCATTGCTAGCATGAACTGCACACAAAATAGGTAAGAGCTAGCCTCTTTATATGGTTTCCCCTGCTGACCCCACAAATTATGTATATGTTTGTTTGACTTGATTCAAATTACCTCATGAATGTCTTACATAGTAACTTCCTTGGTTTGGCACAGAAAAATAACTTTAAGGTGAGGTACCTGCAATCTGTCTAAATAAGATAGCTTAGTTAGCCAATCTTAAGGAAACAACCACAATGACAAAAGGCAGTCTTGTCAACTAAACTCTAGGAAACAACCATAATGGTGTGCGATCAGTCTGAGTTCCCATACCATTATGTCCTGAGTATGAGGTAAATAGTATCTTGTGATAATAGCAAGCAAATATGGGTGACTGTCAAAATGGTGACTCATATTCCACAATATTATCATAGGTGACCCACTAGGGTAGTGACTCACTGATACCATGAGGGTAGGGGAGGGTGACTGGAAAGGGAGGATGGCGAGGGGAAAGGGAAGGATAGGGAAGAGGATTATTAGGGTGTAGTGTGCCTGCTGCTGCTGAGCCAGCTGTGTGGTGTGGTGGGGAGGGAGGCTAGCTTCAGCACAGCAGGCACTGGGTTCGGTCTGGGAACTGGGAAGGTGAGAATTTTGCCGCCTGTGGCTGCAGGACTTAATTTTTTTTTTTTTACATGTGGTCTGTGCCCCCTTCCCAACATGCACTCCTCCTGGAGTTAGGAACTGAAAATCCGGGAAGGGGCAAAAACACATTGTTTTGTGGATATCGGGTCACTGGCAAGTGTACATTACCGATCTGCTGTTCAGCGATATACACTTGCGATAATAGCGATTGCCGTTTATCGATCACTATTATCACATACAACCAAGGTAAATATACATCTGGGTTTCTATACCATAGTTTTCTGAGTATAAAACTCCTTCCTGAGTTCCCACCATAATCTTTCCACCAAAGATTTAAGGCTGTATAAATAACAATATTGTTCTCCTAATTCTTAGCTATCCTTTTTATCCCTTTAGTGACACAAACTAAAATATGCCTATTGGTATGTGTTGTGTATTAAAAACTTTAAAGATCTAATAAGTAATAAGTTCAAAGCCTATATTGAAAGAGAATATATTTCATAAACCAGCATACTGTGTGTATATGTGTGTGTCTATCTAAGACCTATTATAAAAAGGTATTATGTATTTCATATATGCATATACTGTATATTTGTTCTATCCCTCTCAGTGCTGGGCTCATAGAAACTACTAATAATGTACCTGTCACAGTAGCTCATGCGTGTACTGTGCTCATTGAATCTAATACAAGAATGGAAATCCTGCCTGCATCAGCACTTATGATCATGCTGAGTTCATTGAATCTAACTAATAAAAGTTAACTGTCACAACATCAGTTGTACTTATTAATCTGACTAATGATATGCACACACCTAATAATATGACCTCCAACCCAACAGCCACTGCCACAGAAACAGAATACCTTACTTTGCTGAGTGAACTTTTGCATCTGCTGAAAGACAAAGGTTTAAAGGTGAATCCTAGGAAGGTGCAAATGATGAAACAGCAAGTGACCTTTCTGAGCCTTACAAGAAGGAAGGAGGGTCTTACCCCTAATCAGCACAAGGTGGAGGTTGTTAGGCGACTGCCTCTGCCAACATCAGAGACAGCATTCAGACAATTTTTAGGTCTTATTGGAACTCTACAGATTTTTTTCCACACTTTGCAGACATTGCCAAACCCCTGTACAACCTTTTGAAGAAGGAAGAACAGCGGGAGCAGACCCCAGCACATACTGAGGCAATACAGGCTTTAAAGGATGCCCTCACGAAGGCTTCATCCTGGCCTATCCAGACCAGGCTTTTCCCTCCCACCTAGAGGTGGCAGCCTCGGAGAATTCCATCTCAGCTATCCTGGCCCAGCAGCATCAAGATAAGCTACTGTAGGAACATGTAACAATTTAAATCAACAAAAAAGGGTTGGTGCTGACTTGCGGTATTTATGGCTATACATCGTTCTGTACCTAAAGCTGACAAAGAACTGTTTTATACTGTTTTTGCATAATCCAAGATAGATGACAACTTCCATTTTGTGAGCTGTTTAACCTAAGTGAAATGCTTACAAAAGAGCATTTATAGGTCGAGGTTGTGTGCCTCCTTGGAAAGTTCATTTTGTAGACTGAGACTGGTCCTTTCTGGAGGTTGTTTTCATCCTTGGAAAGTTAATCATAGGTTGAGGCGTTTTTTGGTTTTTTTTTGTCTGGAAACTCTAGTCAAATAGCTATCAGTCCAGTTACAAGGACATTCCAAACTGCCTTTCTGTAAATAAAACTCTATATAGTCTAGCCTGAGAGTTAGACACAAATCCTCTATTAGAATTGTATGTTTAAAATAAGGTTTATGTTATATGTTTGTAAGGTCATGTTATATGTCTTAACCCTGCAAATATCAATGTTTCATCTTGTGTGTACTTATTTGGATACCAATGCAAAGTCAAGAGTGTAAGGCTTGTTATATAATTGAAAACGACACCTTGTGGAATCTAATGACACACTACTACCATTTAGTGGCCAAGTTAATTATGACTGTGTAATTTTATAATCATGCTGTAACCAGTTGCCACTCACCTCTTACGGCAAGGCCAAGAAACATAGAAACATAGAAACATAGAATTTGACGGCAGATAAGGACCGCTTGGCCCACCTAGTCTGTCCATTTCTCTACCTAATGGATAAGATGCAGATACTAGTTAACCAGCAGCCTACTTCCTCCTACCCCCCACTAAAATTGCCTTATGTCTGTCCCATGCATTTTTGAATTCCCCCCGTTTTTGACTCCATGACCTTCTCAGGAAGGCCATGCATCCACAACCCTCTCCATGAAAAAAAATACTTCCTCAGATTACCTTTGAGCTGTCCCCCCTTTATCTTCAAATTGTGCCCCCTTGTTCTTGCTCATCTCTTTTTCTGAAAGATGCTACCCTCTTGGACCTTGTCGATTCCCTTGAGGTACTTGAAAGTTTCTATCATGTCCCCCCTCTCCCTCCTTTCCTTGAGGGTATACATATTAAGCTCCCTTAGTCTCTCTTTGTATGGCTTCTGGTGCAGACCCTGCACCGTTTTAGTTTCCCTCCTCTGGACAGCCTCCATCCTATCTATGTTCTTGCAGAGACGGGGTCTCCAGAACTGCACGCAGTACTCCATATGGGAACTCACCAGCTGTCTGTGTAGAGGGATAACTTCTTGTTTTCTACTGGTGATGCCTGTCCCTATGTATCCCAGTATCCCCCCCAGCCCTCCTTACTGCCTTCTCACATTGCTTGCCCACCTTTAGGTCATCTGATATGATTACCCCCAGGTCCCTTTCCACTTTTGTTGTTGTTAGCATCTCACCCCCATTGTGTACTCTTCCACTTGGTTTTTGTTTCCCAGGTGCATTGCTTTGCACTTCTTTGCATTGAATCTAAGCTGCCATAAATCTGACCATTCCTCCAACCTTGCCAAGTCCCTTCTCATCCTCCCCCCCACCTTGTGTATCAATCCTGTTGCAGATCTTATCCTTCTGTTTAGAGTGTTACATTTAGGGATACTGTATGATTACACTACTTTTGAAATTCCGTGCTTGCATCAGCTCCCTACACGAGCGGCCGATCACTTCTCCCTACTGAAGTTCCTACTAAGCCTCATCTTATGTCCTCCTTAAATATTACTCTGAACTGATATGACTGATGTAACATTGAGTACTTAATTGCATTGTTTTTTACTTGTGTTATTTGGCTCTATTGTAAATATCTCTGTATGCATTGTACCATTTGACCCGGAGCTAACCAGGTCCATCTTGTAAATGAGCTTGCTCAATGATGTTCACCTGGATAAATAAAGATTTTGATTTTTAATTGCTTGATTGATTGAAATCTAACATTTCTGGTGAGCCAGGCAGGAGGGGGCACTAAAAGTCAGCATTTCAAATTTTGGGGGACATTCCTAAAGGAACCCCACATAAGGATTGAGAATACCGTGTGTTAACACATTGTGACAGTGGGAGTCAGTCCAGTAATCAGTGGCTGATGCCATATGGAACTGTATATTACTGAATTTGAGACATAGAAACAGAATTTGATGGCAGATAAGGACCGCTTGGCCCATCTAGTCTGCCCATTTCCCTACCTACAGGATAGGTCACAGATCCTAGTTAACCAACAGCCTATTTCTTCCTACCCCCTACAAGAATTGCCTTATGTCTGTCCCATGCATTCTTGAAATCTCCCACAGTTTTAGACCCCACAACCTCCCCAGGAAGGCTATTCCATGCATCCACTACCCTCTCTGTGAAATAATACTTCTTCACATTGCCCCTGTACTGCCCCCCCATCTTTAAATTGTGTCCCCTTGTTCTTGCACATCTCTTTTTCTGAAAGATGCTACCCTATTGGACTTTGTTGATTCCACTGAGGTACTTAAAAGTTTCTATCATGTCCCCCCTCTCCCTTCTTTCCTCAAGGGTATACATATTAAGCTCCTTAAGTCTCTCCTCATACGGCTTCTCTTGCAGACCCTTGCTGACCCTGCACCATTTTAGTTGCCCTCCTCTGGACTGCCTCTATCCTGTCTATGTCCTTGCAGAGATGGGGTCTCCAGAACTGACACAGTACTCCAGATGGGGTCTCACCAACTGTATGTACAGAGAGAGAACAACTTCATGGAGGGCAGGATTTTTACAAAGATGCTAAGCATCAGAGTGATACTTGGGAGTATGTTAAGAAACAGTTCCATTTGCAACGGGACAAGAAAATTAAAAAGAAACAAGAAAAAGAATGTTGTATGCAGGCTTTATTTGCCACTGTTTTGACTTTGCAGGACAAAGTCAAATGCCTCAGAAGAAATGCAACAGATCTAAAAAGTGTTAATTTGAAGTTGCAGAAGGAAATAGAGGATCTAAAACACAAAGAGGTGCAGGGTACAGTGGCACACTGTAGTCTTACAGCTCAACTTGATGATGTATGGTGTACTAAGAACACCCTGCAGCAGGAACTAGAGAAACTTAGACAAGAGAAAGAGATGTTAAAGAGAGAAAATGAAAATGTAAATACAACTTTAATGAATCAGAGTGAGATGATGCTATATCTTAAGCAAGGTAAAGAAATACACCACACCCAGTGTAACAGAGCAGTGCAAGAGTTAAATGAAGAAATGAAGGCTCAGAGAAGGATAATGGCTGCAATAGCACCAGAAATAATGCCTGTAGCCATAGCTCCACCACAATATGATGGTGCCAAGCCTGCAACTCTACCCAGGGTTTGATTATGAATCAGGGCAGTTTGAATATGGGGAAGAGTGGACAGGAAGGTTCCAATCTGTAATTGGAAAGCCTTCACCTTACGAGATGGTGAAACTTCATAGTTTGCACTTGTGTTTAATGAGGCAGAAGATACTGTAGGTTCAAGTATGTACAGG
The DNA here is from genome assembly GCA_016271365.2 of Neoceratodus forsteri. Lineage (NCBI taxonomy): Eukaryota > Metazoa > Chordata > Ceratodontiformes > Ceratodontidae > Neoceratodus > Neoceratodus forsteri. Next base: position 151,312,775 of record CM028130.1, on the reverse strand, counting down.
AAGGTGGAGAGAGAGTTAAGTTAAAATGTTAAGGATGGAAAATAAAACTCCTCCAATGGTTCCACTGGTTGTGGAAGTTGAAACTAAGGGGCAGAGGCAGAATCAGAAGGTTAAGCATGTAAGAGGAGATGGAAGCAAGCCCTGAGACAACTGATAAGGTAGCACAAAAGTGTAAAAGATCACAAGGGCAAGCTTTGAATGATAAAGATTAGATGTATGAAAACTAAACACTGGCATGTTGAGAACTAAAACTTTCTGTGCAGAAATGGGTATGCCAGTCCTAATTTTGACTTGGTCTTACTATTTTGTATGCTGACCTTTCCTGTATTTTTTTTATGGAGCTGTTTGGTCTCCATCGCCTCCTCCCACCAACTGGTGATGGGGACATATAGGTATTTTTTCAGGTTTTAACACTTTTCCCCCTGAGGCCCCAGCACACAGCCATGTGAGTGTGTGGAGGCATGCACACACCCCATGGCACCAGCTCAGCCCCTTCCACCATCCCATAACTTTTTGCTGCCCCCTCTCCATCTATGCTATCCACTGGACCTCCACACGGTGCAAGCAGAACTACAGGGGTTGCCAGCCCCTCCTCACCACCATCAGGAGGGAAGAGCTGCCCATCAGCATGATTGATCCTGCTCCACCCTCCCCCCCACACCGGCACCACAATGACCAGAGGTCATTCCCAAACCTGGGTCACCAGCATGGCGAGAGGTGTGGCGTCCAGTGCCTCAACCCTCTGAGCCACCAGACCAGCACAACCTTTTCTGTATTCTAACCCCTCTTTTCTGCTTCTTCTCTTTTCTACCCCACACACAACCACAGCTAAACAATAAGTCACATGAATTGCTTGGAGCAGCCAAGTGAAAGAAAAGCTTGTTGGCCTTGGTGCTTTATTCTTCTGATTGGTTGTAAAATATGACATCTGTTACTAAATAAATGCTATGACAGTGTTTTCTGACCCTGAAAAGAAAAATAGGGGTTGAAGAACTGCAAGCGAGGCTGGAGGCTAGGGCAAGTGCTAGCCAGCTGGACACACCAGGGTCCACAAAAATATAATAAAATAATATAAAATACTGAAGGTGAACTATTATAAACCACCTTTAGTTTACATGAAGAGTAATTATGGTGTAAGAAAGCGAGGGAGGGTGTGTGGCTAGCTGCGTAACTGATTAGATGCACTTACGGTGAGCTCCCCTGAAAAGCATCTTAATTTTACAAGAATTGGATAGTATCTGGTCTGTTGGAATGTTCAAAAGGGTGTGCCAACACAAGGTCAACTCCACCACTGCGAATACAAGCACAGCGACAGAAATCACCTGTTCTCGGCGCATCACTGTGCTGGTGCGAAGGAGACACTGACGGTGCATTTCCTGTGTAACACCTTCCCCCATCCAACTCTGACTTGGAATTAGAATCCTAGAGACCGGGGGGTGTGGGGAGCAGAGCTCCCCACATGGGGGGTTAGGGGAGGTGTAGCCCCCCCAATAGGAAAGCACCAACATCTCTGACTGTACAATGCCAACAGTCGGCATTGTAGCTGTCGCAGTGGGGGATGCCGGTGCTAGCTCGGTCAAAGCGCTATAGTAAAACCGTTCAAAAGCCACCTGAAGGGTTCCAATTGAGGTAGTGCTCATTGTTGGAGACTTTTATTGAAATGGGCAGGAAAACGACTAAGCAAAATGTGAATTTCTTCATTCTGCATAGCAGAGCCTCTAAAATGCCATCCGCTTCAACAGGCCCTACTCAGATGGATGTGGGTACTGATGATTCCCAACTGGTGACTTTGGAGTCCCTGCAGCTAGCTGTGCTTAATTTGACCAAAACTATACAGCAGATGGACAAAAAGATGGAGTCCTGCCATAGATAGCTTTTGTCAGAGAACAGCGAGAGGAAGGAGGTGCTGTTAGAACTTCACTACTCTTCTACTGGGACTATATAGCCCTCCCTCCTCCCCACCACCCCACCACCCTTTCCTAGTTCCACTTTTATAGCCACAGGATTTGCCTGACAACAGGAACTTCCTGTTTGGGAGCAGTAAGGGAGTGATCACAAAGGCACAGAAGACTCCCCATCCTAGAAGGAAAAGAGCAGCTCTCCCCCCCCCAGCTACTAGAGGTCTGACCCTGAGCAAGTAAGGAGACTACTGAGGAATACAGGAGCTTCCTGTCCCAGAACAGGAAGAGCAGTAGCTGTAAAGAAGCAGTAGGAAAGTATAGAGGAAAAAAAAAAGAAAACAAAGAGAGGAAAGAGTAAGCATACAAAACAACAGTAGAGGGGCCACAAATAAGACATGATAGGAGTGGTGCAGTGCAGTGGCTGTGGAACGGCAGTCTTCTGGGAGACATTCTGGAGGATGCGGTGTTGTCCCATCTGCAGGCACCTCTCTGGGCTGAGGTTGCTCATCTCCAGGCTGAGTTGGCCAGGATTCGGGGACTTCCTCCTCCTCTCCCACCCAGGGACCACCAGGGCTGCCACCGCTGCCCCAGAGGTTGCCAAGAAAGAGGAGTGGTTGGACCACACTGGGCTCAGGGAGGGTGAGGGTGGTGGAACAGAGGTGCATCCCTCCAGTTGTACCCCTCCACAATTCTTATGTTGTTCTGGCAGAGTGTGGTTCCTCTATAGAGGCACCCACAGTAGAGACCAAGGAGGATGCTGGGAACCTCCACAAAGTAGACCCATAGGAGGGTGGCATGGGACCCCACAGGGGAAGGAAACAACTCCTGGTGGGGGATTCAGTTGTTAGGGGGGTAGAACTGGGGGAGAGGTGGAAGAGGGGGGTAAGGTGCCTGCCTGGTGCCATGGCCTGGAGGGACAGGGAGCGTATACTCAGGATCACAGGAGCAGCTGCACAGGGAAGGGAGCTGGACATCACTGTCTACCTAGGGACAAATGACCCGACTGGGAAAGGGATTAGAGCAGTGCAGAAGGAGTTTGTGGAGTTGGGGTGGGGCCTTAGACAAGTAGCACACATGGTAACCTTCTTGGAGGTGCTGCCTGTCTATGGCATGGGTGAGGCTAGGGTGCTCCGCACCATGGGATTCAATCAGTGGTTGAAAAACTGGTGGCAGAGCTCAGGGTTTTGGCTTCTCTGGGGACTGGAGGTCCACCTAGAGGGATACAGGTCTATACTGGCACGATGGTCTGCATCTGTCCAGGAGGGGAACCAAGATCCTATGTAATAGCTTTGAATACTTCATTGGCAAGCATTTAACTCATTCTATCTGATGCCACCATTTTGGGTCAGGTTAAGCAATGGATGGTTCAGACGCCATATGGTGCTAATGGGTATAATGGGTTAAACTAGCCAAGAAGGGAGGCACTGAAAAGGAGCAGGGAAATCCTAGCCCCCCCCCAAAAAAAAAACAACTCAGGGTAGTTAGTGAGGTAAACACCAAGATAGGGAGAAGGGCAGTGGTAAATGGAGAAAAAGGCAAAGGTAGTAAGGACAGGGATGGGGCTAAAGGGTTAAGGCCATCAAAAAATGGAGGGCAATGAGTACCAACGCCTGTAGTCTGGGTAACAAGCTCCCTGAACTGGTGAGGGATGCCTGGATATTGTGGCAGTCACAGAAACATGGCACACAGAGAACCATGACTGGGATGTTAACATACCAGAATACACAATCTACAGGAGGGACAGGGAGGGTAAAAGAGGAGGAGGAGGAGTAGCTCTCTATGTAAGGGAAGGGATCAAAGCAGCGGAACTAAAGGGTAAACAGGGAGGAGAGGAGGCACTGTGGGTCACCCTGGAGATCAGAAATGGCACCACAATCTGCACGGGAGTTGTATACAGACCCCTGTTTCAGGTGGAGGAAATGGACAAGGAAATGATAGAAAGCATCCTTAGGATGGAAGAAAAGGGGGAGATATTGTAGATTGGGGACCTCAATATGCCAGATGTTAACTGGAGCACCTTTGCTGCAGCCACATCCAAGAGCAGAGTCATTATCGATGCACTACAGGGGGCGTGCCTCAGACAGCTAGTGTTGGAACCCACTTGGGAGGGAGTGATCTTAGACCTGGTACTCTCAAATGGGGACTGAGAGAGGATCTCAGATCTAGAAGTGGGTAGCCATCTGGGAACAAGTGACCACCAAACAGTGTGGTTCACAATAAACAAGAGCCGCAGAGTCAAGCCATACAAGAGTGAGAGTACTGGACTTCACCTCCACCACCTATCTGTTTAAGGGCCATTCATGATGGGCCTGGCTGATTCAACTCAGGGCATCTGCTAGGGTATTGTCCTTGCCTGGCAGATGAATGGCCTGAAGAGAAGTTCCTAGGGAGCAGACCAGAGTCCAAATTTGCATAGCTTCTGTGCAGAGAGAATCTGACTTTGTTTCTCCCTGCTTGTTTATGTAATACATAGTGAAGTTACTCTTGGAGTTGGAGGAAGAAACATCCAAGAGGCTAAGCTGGGAGGCCTACCCTTCTAGCTATGTCCGTGGGAGCTGGTAGATAGCATAGGGTCCAGTGTCTCTTGAAGAATAGAGAAGGGTAAGAATAGTACTAGCATATCTCAGTAATAGTCCTTTTCTTTTGTCATTTGTTATTTAAAAACATCTGTTTACATTTCCTGTAACAGTGTTATTCTCTTGTGTTAAACATATATATCCTTTAATGCTGTTTTGACTTTCTGTTAAGTAAAAGCTATTTATTTGCTCAGTATTTGTGACTGTGATTTCAATTATTTTCTAACATAATTCACGGTTTCCACTGGCTGAGATAAACTCTGTTTAGCATCTGCCATCTGAGAGAGACACACTACCAGGCTTTAATCTGTGCAAATGCATGTGTGACCTACAGGTTTTATAAAATTGGGAGTTCAGTGCTGGGGGTGAACCCAGCTGGTGGCACCGAATACCCAAGAACAGACACCTCTCTAAAAGCTGTTACAGTCCAGCGAGAGAGGTGGGTCGTCACAATTGTGAGTTGAGGACCAATTCAGTGCTACCCTTGGTAAATTCAGCTGCAGAGTCAAGCCATACAAAAGTGAGGGTACTGGACTTCAGGATGACTGATTTTGTCAAAATCGGAGAGTGCCTCAGAAAAGCACTAGCAAACAGGCAAGAAGGAGGTGTGGAGGAACAATGGGAAAACATCAGAACTGCCATCACAGAAGCAACAAGCCTTTGTGTGCAGCAAATAAACAAATCAAAATGAAAGAAAAAACACTATGGATCTCAAAAGAGGTGGTGGGGGACTTCCGGTGACGTCATCGGACCTATGGCGGCTTAGCCTGCTGGCTCCAACCCCGTCGCGACTAAAATCTAAAGCCATCGACTTAAAAACTAATGCCTTCCCCAGCCAAAGCTACCAGAATGAAAGCAAACAAGGCACTAAATACTCCGGTGCAAAAACTGAGGGAAATGCTTCATGCGGAACAAGAGGATCCCACAGAGACTCGACCGGCAGCAGACGGCCCCAGGCTCCCCCATACATGAATCGGGCCTACCAAATGAGCTTGTCAAAACCATCATGCAGACAGCACTAACGGTCCAAAATATAGACCAGAAATTAACAGACCTCAGAATGGAGTTGGGCAATGTAGATCACAGGACGGAGCAGTTGAGCTAGCTCTTCATTAAACGCCAGAGCAATCAGATAGACAAAATCGATTGCTTCTATATCTGCTTGCTAGAGACAGGGAGCTGACCCAGAAGATAGATGATCTGGAAGGGCGATCCAGACGACAAAACGTAAGATTCTATGGCATCCCAGAAGGTATGGAGGATAAGCATGGAAATACTGGAGCTTTTTTGAAAGAGTTAATACAGAAAGTGTTAAAGATCCCGGAAGATCTTGACCTCTCGATAGATCGCGCACACCGCTCCTTAGCCCCGAGGCCCCGGGATCCTAATGCGTGACCTAGAACAATAATAGCTCATTTTACCTATTACCAAGCCAAGGAAGAGGTCCTGAGAAGTGCCTGGCAGCAAGGATAGTTAACCTATCGGGGACACAGAATTTCCCTAGATAATGACTACACCACAACAGTACAAGAGGCCCGAAGGGCTCTTTGGCCTATAGTGAAAGCACTACGAGCTAAGTCCATTAAGGCCCAAGTCCTTTTCCCAGCATGACTGAAGATAGCCACAGATAAAGGTACAAAGATCTTTCCTGATCTACTTGCTGCTTCACAATATCTTGAATCAATATCAATACCGGTACCCACTCTGTATAAAGAAAAGTTGGAGAGAGATCTGATGGCTCTCGTGGATGGTAGCCCAAAGGGAGCGATGCTTCCTGATCCCTGAAGAGAGCTCCCGCTCAAACTTGGCGATCGGATGTCTCCTCGCTGTTGCGGAAATATGGCGATCCGCCACAGTAAATAAAAAGCGCAGCACCTGAACGGGACTTAAACTCTGATCAACTGGAGGCAACAGGTTCCTGAGTACTCTGGGAAATTGCAAAGAAGTGATTTTCTCCTTTTACCTCTCTTCTGCTACGCTGGTCTTTGCCCTGGACCCCCAGCAGGTCCCCCTATGAACATCCAGAAATCAAGAGACATACGCGGATCTGCTTCAATACTCTGAACCCTCGCTACGGAGGGAAAAGGGTAAAAGAAAAGGCGAGAACCATTCAAGACTGTAGAAGTGATTAATCTTTGAAAATTTAAAGACAGATGTAGAGACTAACAGAAGAGATGGAGGGAGGGATGAAGGAATCCTGTGGGGTTCGGGAGGAGGGCGGGAGGCCGGGACCTGGGGCGGGTTCGGTCGAGCTTCGCTTATTGCCGAAGAGAGGTGAACTGATATATAACGGCAATCTGGAGTGAGCCAAAATTAATGCTGGGTCAATAAGGGTCCTTCAGTAGTAATTCTAAACTTAAGCCTCGTCTGGTTCAGGAGGGTGGAGAGTGTCTCACCTGATCCTCAAAGGATGATAAGAAGACCTGACGAACCAGACCGGCTTCCCTAGGCCCCTAAAAGCGACATGCAGTACCCTAAGACCTCAAGACCCAGCAAATCGCCACAGCAAATCATTATTGCAGAGGTGCAGCTGGCTCGCTCAAAAAAAGGAAGAATGGCGAAAATTGTTATAAGACAGATTAAAATAAAGAGTCGCGGGTGGTGGGGGGACAGAGACATAGCAGCTCAGTGGGGAAAGGTAATTACGATGCTAGGTCCTAACAGAGGGATTTCCCTAGGACTAAAAGGGTTTCTCTTGATAATACTGAGTTCCCTTTTAACGGCACCAGAGGCTATAGCATCTAGGCTGGGATATACCCAGCTAAACCTAGGAAGTCAACAAAATTCAACTTGGTTAAATGAGAATGGGAGTTATTCCACTTGCTCATTGCTGAAAAGTTATGGTTTTATTTGGTTAGTAAGAGTTGAATTCAAGCAACATGTTGCAAATGATGAGTTGCAATGTTTACAAGTTCACTTATGTTGTAGAGTGGCTAATTCTTTGGGTAACAGTTTTATTAATGGCTTCAAGGATTTCAGGCATGATTCACTTAAAAAGGCAAAACAATGTAGAATAGTATGGCAAAACGTGAATAAGCCACATGAGTAAACAACTTACTAGAGTTTTGTCTTTCAACATAAATGGCTGCACAAGCCCAATAAAAAGGAGAAGATTAATGACATATTTAGCACAACAGGAGTGTGGGGTCAACTTTCTCCAGGAGACACACCTCTCTCCGCAAGAAATAATGAAGTTGAAATCTAGGAGATTCCCCCAGGTGTTCCACTCTTCTCTCCAGAAGGGGAGAAAGAGGGGAGTTGCAATTTTACTTGCCGCATCCCTCCCTTTTGAGGTGAAGGAGGTGGTGCAGGACCAGGGAGCCGGATATATTATAGTGACTGGCAGAATACAAGATACTAGGGTCACCCTTGTAAACGTCTATGCACCTCCAGGGTCACCGCTCTCGTTCTACTCTTCTTTAATTCACCTAATTCCGAAAAGGCAGAGGGGATATTGGTCCTAGGGGGAGACTGGAACCTAGTTTTTAACAGAGCGCTCGACACTACATCCCAAGTTCCTACAGCAGATGCTAAAAAAGCCAACTCTGTTAAGAAAATATTAGAACAGAGTGGGTTGAAAGATATCTGGAGGGAAAGGTATCCCAAGACTAAGGAGTATACCTGTTATTCTCCCAGGTTTAAAGTGTTCTCCAGACTGGATATCTTCTCACCTTTCACAATGTCTCACTGAGTTTGTTGAGATCTGGGTGGAACATGTACAATGTCGATCATAACCCGATATTTGTGGAAGTAGACTTCTCCCTCCCAAAAAAAGACACACTGGAGATTGAACAGCCTCTCCTTCAGGATAAGAACGAGTGCAAGAAATTAAGCAACATATTGCTAGAACCCTGCAGGAGAATAATAAGGGGGATATTGTGGGACACTGTTAAAGCTACTGATTAGGGAAGGCTTATTGCCATTGCATCTGCAAGAAAAAGAGAACATAAGCAAAAACAACAGGAACTTGTGCAACAGATTAAACATCTGGAGGATGGTCAAAAACTTAGATGGGAAAAAAATAGAGACAAGGAACTTAAAACAAAAAAGAAGGAGATGGAGGATCTACAAAAGGCAGAGATAGAGAAGTCCCTACATTACTTACTAACATACTAACATACTAAAATGCCAGCAGAATAGGCCTAACGGTCTTTCGTGTCTGCTCGTTTGGTCAGCCCCCACCCTGGGTGCTGACCTTGCTGTCCCTCTCGCCTTCTCTGGCTTCTCCCTTCCCAGTTCCAGATATTCTTGCTGCATTGGATTTTGCTTCCTGAACCCTTCCCCTGTACCTGTCCCACCCCTCTTGAACCCTCCACTGTCTCTGCCTCCACCACCCCCTAGGTAGTGCATTCCATGGCTCCACCACTCTCAGTGAAGTAGCACCTCCTCCTTTCTCCCCTGAATCTTCCCCCCTCCAGCTTCCACCCATGCCCTCTAGTGGCCCCTTCCTCCTTCCTTCGAAGCACCCTGACTGTTCCTCCCCTATTTACCCTCTTCATGTACCTGAAGACCTCTATCATGTCCCCCCGGTCCCTTCTCTCTTCCAATGTGTACATATTTAGCTCTTCGAGTCTCTCCTCATAGGTCCTGTCCCCCAAGCCCCAAATCATTTTGGTTGCCCTCCTCTGGACCCTCTCCAGGAGGTTAATGTCCCTCTTTAAGTGTGGCCTCCAAACCTGCACGAGTACTCGAGGTTGGCCTCACAAGCAGTTATACAGAGGGGTATCACTTCCCTCCTTCTGGAGGTGATCCCCTAGTGATGCATCCCAGCATCCTGTTGGCCTTGGCTGCTGCCCTCCTACAAGTCTCAGAGTTGTTCATCTTGACATCCACCACCACCCTCAGGTCCCTCTCAGCCATTGAGACTTGTAGTATTCCCCCCAGGGTGTACACTTGGCCTGGGTTTCTGGCCCCCAGGTGGAGTACCTTGCATTTCCCTGCATTGAACCTCAGCTTCCACTTTCTAGACCATCTTTCCAGAGCCTCCAGGTCCCCTGCAGGGCCACCCTCCTCCTCCCCATCCACCACTGCCCCAGTTTCGAGTCATCTGCAAAGAGACTCATCTCACTCCTGATTCTGTCCTTATGTCAGATACGTAGGCGTTGAACAGAAGGGCCCAAGGACTGATCCCTGTGGGACCCCACTAATGACCCTCCTTGGGGATGAGACTATCCCACCAACCACGACCCTCTGGGTCCGGTCCTGGAGCCAATTGCTATCCATCTGATCATCTGGTTTCCCACCCCATTTCTCCTAGCTTATCCAACAGGCCCACGTGAGGAACAGAGTCAAATGCCTTGCTGAAGTCTAGAAAGAGGACATCCACTGGTCTACCCAGGTCCAAGGCACTTGTCACCCAGTCATAGAACTCCACCAGGTTTGTCTGACATGATTTCCTGGATGAATCCATGCTGTCTATCGTCCAGGCACCCTGACTCTATCCAGGTCCCCCCAGCCTCTCCTGACAATGCCCTCCATCACCTTGCCCACCACCGATGTCAGGCTGACAGGCCTGTAGTTCCTGCCAGCTCCTTGATCCCCCTTGTGGATAGGCACTACATGCACCACCTTCCAGTCTTGGGGCACCCACCCTGTCCTCAGAGATGGTGAAAAGCTCTGCCGGGGTTTCTCCAGGACATCTGCAAGTTCCTTCAGCACTCTAGGATGTAATTTATCTGGCCCGGTGCTCTCTGTCTTAAAGAGCTGAGGGCTTCCTCACTCTCTGCTGTGATTTCCACTTCCAGTACCTCTTCTCCTGCTGAGCCCTCCCCCACCTGCCAGTGATGCCCCCCCTCTCCCAGACCTGCCGATCGGTAAGGGTCCCCCTCCTCAGTATCTCTGTCTCCTCCCATGTATGATGCAGCATCCCCATTTTCCCTGGTGAAAACTGAGGTGAAGTACTCATTTAGTACCTCAGCCTGCTCCCCTGGGTCTTGTGCCCATCTCTCCCCTGATTTAATCCTGCTAATCTGCCCCTTCACCCTTCGTCTTTCCCCAATGTATCTAAAGAACCCCTTTTTTCCTCTCCTAATTTCCCTGGCCAGGTTCTGCTCCTTCCTTGCCTTAGCCGCCCTCACCACTCTAGTGGCCCTTCTAGCCATCAGCTCGTACTCCCCTCGATCCCTTTCACTCCTTGAGCACTTGAATTTCTTATAGGCTGCTTTCAGGAAATGGAGGGTAATAAGTACCAATGCCCGTAGTCTGGGCAACAAGCTCCCTGAGCTGGTGGCCTTAATGGAAGAGGGATGCCTGGATATCGTAGCAGTCACAGAAACATGGTACACAGAGAACCATGACTGGGATGTTAACATACCAGGGTACATAACCTACAGGAGAGACAGGCAAGGGAGAAGAGGGGGAGGAGTAGCTCTCTATGTAAAGGAAGGGATAAAAGCAACTGAACAAAAGAGTAAACAGGGAGGAGAGGAGGCACTGTGGGTCACCTTGGAGACTGGAAAGGGCACCACAATCCGCACAGGGGTTGTGTACAGACCCCCATGTCAGGGGGAAGGAATGGACAAGGATATGACGGAAGGCATTCTTAGAATGGCAGAGAAAGGGGAGATACTGTTGATGGGAGACCTGAATATGCCAGATGTTAACTGGAGCACATTTGCTGCAGCCACATCCAAGAGCAGGGCCATTCTTGATGCCCTACAGGTGGCAGGCATTAGACAGCTAGTTTCGGAACCCACTCATGAGGGAGCAATCTTAGACCTCATACTCTCAAACAGGGGCAGTGAGAGGATCTCAGATCTAGAAGTAGGTTGCCATCTGGGGACAAGTGACCATCAAACAGTGTGGTCACGTTAAACTCAGCTACAGAGTCAAGCCATACAAAAGTGAGGGTACTGGACTTTAGGAGGCTGACTTTGGCAAGATGGGAGAGTGCCTCAGAAAAGCACTAGCAAACAGGCTAGAAGGAGGTGTGGAGCAACAATGGGAATTATCAAAACTGCCATCACAGATGCAACAAGCCTTTGTGTGAAGCAAGTAAACAAATCAAAATGAAAGAAAAGCCACTATGGTTCTCAAGAGAGGTGGCTGTGAAAGTCAGGAAGAAAAGATAGCATTCCGAAGTATAAGGAAACACAGAAGGAGCAGGACAGAGAGCTGTACCAGTTAAGGCAGAAAGAAGCAGGGAGGAAGTCAGAATAGCAAAGGCCCAAACTGAGGAAAGATAGCCAACTCAGTTAAGAAGGGATAACACCTTTATAGGTACATCAGCGACGAGAAAGACAAGAGAGGAATAGTGAGGCTGAATAGAATGAGCGGTGGGTGGGCAGAGGGGACAGTGAAAAGCAGGAATACTGAACGAATATTTCTGCTCAGTATTCACAAAGAGGAGGGAAGTGCTAATCCAATTAACAGAAGCACTCTTGATAGGGGGTCGATCCCAGTCCTTTCACAGAAGAAAGGGTTCTGCAAGAACTCCTAAAACTGAAGGTGGACAAAGCAATGGGTCCTGATGGAATTCACCCAGAATTCTAAAAGAATTAAGGAAGGAACTAGTGAAACCACTGGCTACTCTTTTTAATAAATCATGGGAGGATGGTGTGGTACCCGAGGACTGGAGGAAGGCGGATGTGATTCCCCTTCACAAAAGTGGGACCAAGACAGAGCAGGAAACTACAGACCTGTCAGTCTGACCTCTGTGGTAGGGAAAGTGATGGAGTCACTTCTGAAGGAAAGAATAGTTGAGTACCTAGAGGTCAGTGGAGCACAGGATCCAAGGCAGCATGGGTTCACAGCGGGAAGGTCATGTCAGACGAATCTAATAGATTTCTTTGACTGGGTGACCAAAGTAGTAGACCAGGGAGGGCTGTGGACATGGCCTACCTAGACTTTAGCAAGGCATTTGACACAGTCCCACACAAAAGATTAATAGTCAAATTAACCAGCCTGGGAGTGGGTCCCAGGGTGGTAGCCTGGTAAAACATTGGCTGGACAACAGGACACAGAAGGTAATTGTAGATGGAGTCCACTCTGAAGAAAGGGCGGTTACTAGTGGGGTACCGCAGGGTTCAGTATTGGGTCCAGTCCTTTTTAATGTCTTCATCAGTGACATTGCAGAGGGACTGGAAGGAAAAGTATGCCTTTTTGCAGATGACACAAAGATCTGCAACAGGGTTGATACACAAGGAGGCATGGAAAGGATGAAAAGGGACTTAGCAAGGTTGGAGGAATGGTCAGACGATGGCAGCTAGGATTCAATGCAAAAGTGCAAAATAATGCACCTGGGAAACAAGAACCCAGGGAAGAATACACAATGGTGGGGAGCTAATAACAACAACAAAACAGGAAAGGGACCTGGGGTAATCATATCAGATGACCTTAAGGTTAGCAAGCAATGTGAGAAGGCAGTAGGGAGGGCCAGGGTACTGGGATGTATAGGGAGAGGCATCAGCAGCAGAAAACAGGAAGTTGTTATCCTCTGTACAGACAGTTGGTGAGACCCCATATGGAATACTGTGTCCAGTTCTGGAGACCCCATCTCATAAGGACATAGACAGGATAGAGGCAGTCCAGAGGAGGCAACTAAAATGGTGCAGGGTCTGCAAGAGAAGCTGTATGAGGAGAGACTAAAGGAGCTTAATATGTACCCTTGAGGAAAGAAGGGAGGGGGACATGATAGAAACTTTCAAGTACCTCAAGGAATCAACAAAGTCCAAGAGGGTAGCATCTTTCAGAAAAAGACTTGCAAGAACAAGGGGACACAATTTAAAAGATAGAAGGAGGCAGTTCAGGGCAATGTGAGGAAGTATTATTTCACAGAGAGGGTAGTGGATGCATGGACAGCCTTCCTGAGGAAGTTGTGGGGTCTAAAACTGTGGGAGAATTCAAGAATGCATGGGACAGACATAAGGCAATTCTTGTGGGGGCAGGAAGATAAAGGCTGTTGGTTAACTAGGATCTGCGGCCCATCCTGTAGGTAGGGAAATGGGCAGACTAGATGGGCCTAGCGGTCCTATATCTGCCGTCAAAGTCTATGTTTCTATGTTTCTTTCCCGCACCACCTCCTGGACCTCCTGGTCCACCAACAGGGTTTTGGGCCCTACCGCATTTCGTCTTACTCTTGCACAGGTGCTGGTAGCATCCTGCACCCCTCTCCTGATGATTTCCACCTACTATCAGCGTCCATGTCTGACCCAATCCCATCCAAATGCTCCTTAAGGATCCTTCCCATTTCCTTAAAATCAGCCCCCTGAAGTCGGTTACTTCCGTCTTTGTGCAGCCTTCTACCCCTCCTAGTTCCAGGCAGAACCAGACCGTGGCATGGTCACTCCCCGCCAATGGGTCCCTTACCTCCAGGCCCCAATCTGGTCACTGTCTGCCAGGACCACATCCAGTACCCATGCCTCCCTGGTCGGTTCCCTCACCTGCTGAGTTAGGACATGTCTTGAAAGACATCCAACAACCTCTGTTCCCTGGTACAGAGGATGTCATAGTCTCCAGTCTGTTCCTGGCATGTTTAAGTCCCCTAACACCACCATCTTTCCTCTGCCCAGTCTGCAGTGTCTCCTAACATCTGCCACCAGACTGTCCTCCAGCTCCTCCGCCAGAGCAGGGTCTATACACCTCCTATTTTACTCTCTTGCCCCCTTGTTATCAAGGTGACCCAATCGCCTCCACGGTTCCCTCTGCCTCCTCTACTCCCCCTATGCCAATGCAGTTTTTGACTATCATAGCTACCCCTCCTCCCATTCCCTCCCCCCTGTCCTTCCTGAACATAGTGTAACCCTCCAGGTTCAGGTCCCAGTCATGTCTTGCAGTGGCCCAAGTCTCAGTGACCACTGCCACATCCACTGCTCCCTCAGTTAACATCGCCTGGAGCTCAGGCATTTTATTGCCCAAGCTCCTGGCATTTAGCAGGACTACCTTCCACCCTTTCCCTATAGTTCCATTTCCCCTGCTCATGTTCCCATGGGGATTCTGTTTCCTCCTGGTCTGCACTTTGCCAGTTGGCCTTTTCCTGCAATCCTCCTGGTCCCCAGGGGTGTGGAGACAGAGTCCGTCCTTTATCGGCACCCCTTGACAGCCTTTTCTCCCATCCCACCCCCCTTCACAAGTTTAAACCCCACTTTTCACCAATGAACTCCTCTATTTTCAACTTAAGGATTCCCTTCCCCTCCAAATTGAGATGTAGTCTATCTCTAGCATACAGCTCCTTATCCTCCCAGGTCTCCCCCAATCCGCCATCAACCCATACCCTCTGGCCTCACACCACTCCCCTGAGCCACTGGTTTATCTCCTAATTTTCCTTTTGTCCCCCACTAGCCCTTGGCACTGGCAGGATTTCTGAGAAGGAAACTGTGCATCCTATGTCATGACAGACCTGGCGAGCTCCCTGAATCTTGCCTGTATCTCTAGCTCGCTATTTCCCTCAATGTCATTTGTACCCAGGTGGACCAGTATGTCTGGGGAACCCCCACAGTCCTTTGCCAGCTGATATACCTCGTGCTTAGCCCTGTGCACCGTTAGTCCAGGGAAGCATCTTGTTCTAACTGGCCAGGCTTCTCCCTCCCTATCCCATTTGATACCCCTGATCATAGAATCCCCCAGCAGGAGCACTCTGACCACTCCTTTTCCTCCATTCCCCCCATGTCCCTCATCCTTTCTACCGGCCCCTCCACCCAGCTGGCTCCTTGTTCCTCCCCCTATCTGGGTGCCACATGCCACCCCCTCCTTATTTACCATGGCCACTCCCTCCCCTCCAATCCTATGCCTCTCCTCCTCCTGAGTATCCTTCTGTACCTTGCTAATTCCCCCTCACTGCTCGCAACTGGTCCTTCTCCCCCATCTGCTAAACTAGCCTGACTCATCCTCCTTCCTTCCTGTCTCCATTTAGTTCCTACTTGCCTGTCGTGCTCCCTGGCCCAAACCCTCAGCTCCCCTTTACTGAATCCTCCTTGTACCTCTGGTCCTTCTCCTTTACCTTTCCTCCCAACTGGTCCTTCTCCTTGCGCTTTCCTCCCTCTTCCCCTGCCCTCCTGCTCTGATTCACTGCTCCCCATTCTCCTGCATTCCAGGTCCCCCTGTTCTTCCTGCTATCTGGCCCTGCCTCCTGCCTCCCACTCCCACACCTTTCCGTCTCTAACCACCTCTGTTGTGGCTACATCACCCCCTCATCCTTGAGCAGAAGAAGAGTGAAGCGGTTACTGAGTATAAGGTCTGATCCACCTCCCCGCCTTGCTTCCTTCTGTCCAGCCCTGGCCATCTGCCTACTTCCCTGAGAATGTTGTCCCTCCGTCCCCCCTTTGTGAGGGTCCCCAGTTACCTGCCTGCTTCCTTGGTAGTGTCCTTTTGGACCCCCTCTGCCAGGGTCCCTATGTGACCCCTGAGTATTCTCCTGCACTCCTTTCCCTATACCCCCACCCCCAGTGCTTGGTGCAACCCTGTGGGAGATTTCCAGCCCCCTTCCCCAACCATACCACCCCCCTTCCCCCAGCTTTCTCCTCATCCCCACAACCTCCTCCCTAAGCTGTGCTAGCTGGTAGCATACTGGGCAACCACCAAACTTCCAAGCCCAGTCCAGTATCATGGCTGCTCCACACCCTGTGCACCCCACCACCCTCCCAAAGACGCCGGCCCTAATGATGTGTGGTTCCATCCCCTTCCAAATAGGTTTCCTTGGGTGAGCTACCAGGTTCCCCCCTAGTCCAAGATACCCCTACTGCCTAATCAGGTCACCCACTAATCTTAGAGACAGTCCCACTGTACACCAGTAACTCTGTTACTAGGTGCAGTACAACACATTAAACTTATAAGGGAAATGAACAACTCCCTAAGCTCCTCTCTCCCAGCCTTTAAATCCAACCCCCAGTGGCTAGAACTACATGAGCTGCACCAGCAGCCTTTTCCTCCAATTGCAGGGCAGGTGTTCCCCTATAAATTTGCAGACTTCTGGGGAGGGCGGGTCTTGGGCAGACACCTGACAAGAGAGAGTGTATCAGCCCTGTGTCTCCCCTCCAAGCCCTGCAGCTAAAGAACCAGGCCCAAGCAAATCCCACCAAATAGGTTTGAAATCAGAAGAAATAGGCCTCTACCAGCGCAGCCTGTTACACAGTGAAACATCCACAAAAAGAGCCCCACTTACAGCCACCAAATCAGTTTACAAACATCCAGCATCCCCAAAAACAATACCCTGCTAGCCCCTTAGAAGTAAGAAAGAAAAGAACTAACCTACCAAGTAAAATCCACAAGAACCCTGTGAAAACAACAGCAGCAGCAGCTACTGTCCTGGAACACAACTGATCCTGTCCCCTTCCAGTTCTTTCTGAAGCAAAGATTTTATGAGGGAGGTCCACGGGCAACAAAACTATTGGCCTTCAGATTAAGGAGACACCAGGCAAATTCAGCTATTACCAAAATAATAATTCCGAACACTAATAAGATGGGCACCAAATTAACAGAGATTTCAGATGCTTTTGTTTCATATTTTAGTAAGCTCTATCAGGCCCCCGAAGAAACTCCTCCTACAGACAGACTGGAGTTCCTTTCATCCCTCTCACTTCCCACCCTGACGGAGGAGGCGGGTCAATCCCTAACTAGACCAATCTCCCAATTGGAAATTATAAATACAATTAAGCAACTAAAACCAGGTAAATGCCCCGGACCTGACGGGTTCAGTGCTGAATTTTATAAAACTTTCAAAAAGGAGGTGTCCCCTCTCCTACGAGAAGTATACTCAGCTGTCTGGGAGGATGGAACTCCCGGTCCACCCTCCTGGCAATATGCCACAATTTCTTTAATTCATAAAGAGAATAAAGATGCGGCTAAATGTGAATCATATAGGCCTATATCACTGCTTAATGTCGATTACAAAATACTAACCTCAATCGTAGCTTCTAGACTAAACACGCAATTGCCGGGTCTCATTAATATGGATCAAACAGGATTTGTCTCTGGACGACAAGCTGCAGACAGTGTTCGATCCGCCATAAACACCATTGATGCAATACATCAAACACATACTCCAGCATGTCTTATGAGCCTTGACGCGGAGAAGGCTTTTGATAAAGTCTCTTGGAGCTTTCTGTTCATGGTACTAGAGACCATGGATTTCCCCCGTCCATTTATAGAGGGTATAAAGGCTCTATATACTAACCCACAAGCATACATTCGAGTGAATGGAAATCTTTCAGAAAGGTTCAGGCTAAGCAGGGGAACCAGGCAGGGCTGCCTCTATTCCCACTGCTATTTGCATTATACATAGAGCCTCTGGCGGAGGCCATCCGCCAATCGGAGACCATAATAGGTATTGAGGTGGGAGGGAGGAAGGAGAGTATCCTATACAGCGGATGATGTGCTCCTCACATTGGCAAACCCAGAATCATCCATCCCTGCAGTCTGGTCGATCCTGGAGGAGTTTGGTGGGCACGCAGGATACTCTCTGAATAAATCCAAAACAGAGATACTCTGCTTCCACTATACTCCATCTCAGGAGACATTCAAAATGTATCCGCTAAAATGGGACTCTGAGAGAATGAAATACCTAGGTACGGTAATAACCAGGAATCCTTCCAGACTCTTTGAGGCTAATTATAAACCCCTGATAGACCAGATCAAGAAAGATTTCGAAAAGTGGGCCCTAATCAATCTTCCAATGTATTCCAGAATCCATACAATCACAATGAATATCCTTCCCAGATTCCTTTACTTATTTCAATGTCTTCCTATATTTATTAGTAAATCTCAATTCCTGAAATGGAATAAGTTAATAACTAATTTTGTCTGGAATGGTAAGAAGCCCAGGATTAACTTTAAGATACTCCAAGCACATAAGAAGGTAGGAGGTAGATCACTGCCAGATTTGGAAGACTATTTTGGCTACTCAATTAAAGATGGCCCTGATCTGGTCCACTCCTAATTTTAAGTCAAATTGGAAAACAATTGAATTAGCGGAAGCAGAGGGAGCAGTTCCATTAGATGTGAGAGCCCTAATGTCCCAAAACAAACTGGACATACCCCCTCACCCACTCACGCCTGTCAGGAACACCATAGCAGCCACACACAGAATCTGGCAAAAATATGGGTTGAGACGGTCTGTTTGGCCTCTGATTAGAATAGCTTGGACCCTGGACTTCCTTCCGGCAAAGCTAGACCACACCTATAGGCTCTGGGAGAGGCAGGGCCTAGTCTACCCAGATCAATTACTGCAGGGTAAGCAGGTCCTAGATTTTGCCACACTTAAAGAAACTTATGGACTTGAGAACAGAGACCATTTCAGGTTTTACAAATCAGGGCCTATATAAATTATTGTCAAAATCGGACCATACTTCATCTAAAGCGCCCTCTGCTAAATTGTATCCGTGAAATTCAGACAGGACAAATACAGAAAGGCCTCATCTCAAATATATACAGGGCCTTATCACAAATGAAAAGAGATCCCTTAAATAAAATTAAAGTCAGGTGGAGGGAAGAGGGTGGAGTTGACATGGAGGAGGGAGACTGGCTCAGGGCTTTCCAAGTTACTACCAAGGCCACAAACTCACCCTATTGGCAGGATTTCGAATGGAAAGTGAAAACTCGCTTTTTCCTCGCCCCCTCTGCTTTGCATAAAAGAAATCCAGCACAGGCCCCGGAATGTTGGAGACAATGCAAAGAGGAGAAGGCGACATATGTACACGTTTTCTGGGAATGCCCAAGGTTAAGGGACTATTGGGAGGGGATCTGCAACATCCTGCGGGAAGTTTTTTCTTTAACACAAACTCTGAGCTTCTCAAACTTAATTCTGGGGTCCCCCCCAGGGTCTTGGCTCCACCGACGCTCTATATTTGTGGGCTATACTTATTGTGGCGGCACATAAAACTATAACTCGCTTATGGCGAAGACTGAACCCACCAAAGATACAGAGCTGGGTCGCTACAGTACAGGAGATTAATGAAATGGAGGAGATAACCTACAAATTAAATCAAAAAATAGATTTATACATAAGGAGATGGACACGGTGGTTCTTGTGGAAAGATATACACCCAACAGTCCCCTCCTGATGTGGTTTGAAATAATTAGAGGGGGGAGCTGAGAGGGTGGGGGGATGGGCTAAGGATTCATTGGCCCAATGGTACCCACTGGGACCTTATGGTGGCAAGAATATATTAATGTAACATGCTCTACATTGAGGGAATGGTAATGCTGAAGGACAAACTGGAAAAACCTTAAAACTCTGTATTGAAAAGTGACAATTTATTATAGTACTACAGAGTAATTGTAACTGAACTAGAGTGATTGAGAAGCCTGATGATGATAAATGTATTTGTACCCATTTGATGTCAATAAACTTGAGTATAAAAAAAAAAAAAGAGGTGGTGGGGAAGGTTAGGGAGAAAAAGATAGCATTCAGGAAGTAAAAGGAAACACAGAAGGAGCAGGACAGGGGCTGCTGCAGAGTGGTGGAGACCCACATCCCTCCCCAGGATAGGATAGCAGTCCTCCGGATGCTCAAGCCTAGCCTCCCCTGCTGACACCGGACAACCTGGGCTCATGTCCGAACCCGGGTCTCCAGCAATCCTGCCTCTTCTCCCACCTGAAACCTCCAACCCTGGACTCCTCCAACTCCACGGCTTGTCCAGACCCCCAGATCACCCCTTGGGGAAGGGCCCACCCACCCTTGGTGGCCTTTCTGGGAATTAGAGGGACAGTCTTGGAGTCAGTCAGAATGAGGAGATCCGGGTAGGTAGGTCCAGCTACGGGGATGTGGGCAGTTTACTGGAGGCCCCTTTGCCTCCACTAGGTCACCAGGGTATTCTTGGAAGTTTCACTGGAGCACTGTCGTGCAGTGATGACAGCACATTCAAGTGCAGCCATCCGCCGCCGCTCCTCCCCCGACATTGCATTGAGCTGTGCTTCTTGTAGGGTCCCCAGTCTCCACTAGGGGCTGCTCTGAGGTGAGGCTTGCCCGGATCCCTCCCCAGGAAGGGAGAGCAGTCCTTCAGATGCTCCATCCCTTCCTTCCCCTGCCAATTCTTGATGACTCGAGTCTGTTCCTGAACCCAGATCGCCGGCATGGTGCGAGGTGTGGCATCCAATGCCTCAATCCTCAGTGCCACCTGGCCGGCTACTGAACAGTATCTCGATGCCAGCTCGCCTGTATGTCATGGTAGGCTGGAAAGCATATATATACATGGATCCTAAAGAGGCTGCAAAGCTGCTTGAGAAATTGGAAATGGAGAAAGCGACGCAAGAGGGAGTTTCTTCCTCAGATTCTGATGAGGGAGACACCGAATATTTGCTTGTTAGTGACTTTTGCTTTTACTCAGAAGAGTCTGTTGGCCTATTTTCTTTTGAGCCTTAACTAGCCTACAACTTGCAATTCCTATCCTAAACTGAGTTTAAATTGAGAAAACATTCTGTTTATGTTGGGACCTAAGGCTTTTGAAGTGTCACTCCAGGTACCGCCTGAATATTTTGAGGAGTGTTATGTTGGACTCTCAGCCTTGGACTTGTAATTTGTCTTCATTATTGGGGAGCATGTTACCTTAATCGGACATGGCACACAAATGTTCTCATTTTTAATTTTTAAATACCATGTGGTTCGTATGGGGCAGTGCATGCCTATGGGGTGGCTGACCTTACAGGCAGAGATTTAGTTACAGTATTGGGATGCTGGTGGGGTCTAAACTGAGGGGGTAGGTGGAGTAAATCTGTCAAGCTGCTATCATAAAGGCAAGGATGCCAGGTTTCCTTATTATGGATTTCATGTTCAAGCTATTTTCAATTGTAAGCACTGGCAGCAATAGCTACTAGCGATTTTTGCATGCAAGGAATGTTTTGGGACAGTATGACTTTTTGGAGGTCTGTGACTCTCCTGTCCAATGCAGTGCTCGGTATAGTGACTGTGACTGTACCACACCAATGGATGCACGAGCTGTCTATGACAGCAGTTTAGCTGCAGTGGTCTTCAGTTCAAAGAAAAGCACTGCTGCAATCAGTGGTGGTAACGTGTGTGTATTTTTTTTTTTTTAGTTATTTATTTATTGCCTCTGCTGGGGGGGTTGTGCCTTTGGTTCCCTCCCCCGCTTCAGTCAGTCTTCACGGCTACTGCCCCGGACACGGCCAGAGCTCTGACCTCCCCACCATAGCCAGCCCAGGCTGCATCGCAGCAGGTACATACCCCACCACTGCGGAGACCTGGAGGGTGGGCCTAGAAGGAAGCTAGCTTGGGCATGTCCATGGCAGTACCATCAGGCAGCCTTCATGCTGTCGAGGATGTTTCCTTGGTTTTCTCCCTTGCGGGAAGGGGCGTGCAATGATGCCAATGGAGGAAGCACGCACACATCCGCATGTGCTCCTCCCCTAGCATCTGCCCCATCTTCACCCCTTGTCTTTCAGCATCAGTGCACTGTCCCCAGTATCTACTAGGGGCCAGTTGAACATTGACCACTGATGTCCCCCCTTCCCAGAGAAGGAGAGCAGTCCTACAGATGCTTGATCTTTCTCCAACCCTGCCAACCCCCAGCGATCCATGCTCATTCCTGAACACAGGTCGCCAGCACAGTGCAAAGCAAGGCGTCCAGTGCCTCAGCCCTCAGCGCCACCGGGCCAGCAAAATGTGTGTGTTTTTAGCATATTGATGTCACCATTTTCTCTGGCCCTCCTGCACATCTGTGAGACCAGCCACAAACAAAATCCCTCCCGCTTCCATTTAGCCTGCTTTTCATTGCTGCAGTTTTGCATAGTTGGGCTTTGTTTTACGTTGTTAACCCACATGGGTAACGTAAACTAAACATTTCATCTCTGTGTTCAGGGGTTGGGTTTCAGCTTGCTCTAACACAATTATTGAGGAGCTGGCACCACACAGGGAGACCCTATGTTGGGCTTTACTGACTACTTTAATGGAATATATAAGTCTGTTAACCTCTCAGTGCTCCAGCCACACAGCTGCAGAAGTTGGTAGAACCAGGATTCACACCAATGACAGATCAGCTGGTCTACCTGGGTAAATACATTGTAAAAATTAAACAAACAAAAGCACTTGTGAGGGTGATAGCCCAGTACCATAACAATGCACCAGGTGTCTCCAGATCAGTAACATACACCCTTATGTTTTACATTTTGTTCCTCTCCGATTCACGTCATAATAATTCTCTGAGAATGGTTTGCTTGGTTCAACTCATTGTACTACCTAGTGGTAATGCCAAAGCACCTGATTCCTTTTCGTATGTTTAGCGTTAGATTTGCAATAACCAGAAAATAAATGAGCCAATGTGGGCTGCGGAGACAGCAACTTTTCTACTATATTCAGATGCATTCCTCTACCTTAGTTTCGATCTCATCACGTTTAGCTTAAAGGAATGGATTTTTTCAAGAACAAAAGTCAACAAAAATGCTGCATTCTGTGTAAAATGCATGTAAGAGAAAGGCAGTGTCATAACCTTTAAAAATACTGCTAACGAGATAAACAGTTATTTTTTGTTCAAAATGATAGTGCAAAAATGTATCTAAGTGAACGCCCCATGTGTTTATATTGCTGCTGTACGTGTTTCCAAAAGTTTGTAGTCTTCTGCGTGGCTTTAACTGGGGAAGCATGGGTGGTCTCCCTCAGTTTCTGTGCCTCGTGTGTCCTTATGAACTTCTCACAGTTGCTTCATTTACAGTATTTTATGTAGCTACCGGCATATCACATGAGAGGACAGACCGAACTTTATTGCAGTAAGCACATTGAGATGAGCGCAAGAAGCCAGAAGTCCATTAATTAATAGTGGCGCAGGTATTAGGGTTGAGTTGGCAAAACCCTGATTTTTGCACTCAGAAGGAATAATCTGGATTTTAGCTTTCGGGTAGTCCCTGCGAAGATCTCTGCACCTGGTAAACTTGGTTATAATCGGTTCAGCAATTTCAAAATTTTGGAAGGTTAAAACACATAAAAAGATGGGTTGTAAGACCTTTTTTTTTTTGCTTCCTGGTGGTATTAAAAGGCTGCAGGTTGAAAACTAAAACTTCACTGGTCATTAGTGGTTGGACCGAGGATGATTGTTTTTTTCATCAGGTCGCATAATGGAAAAATGTGTTGATTTTAACATGTGCAAGTCTTGTGTTCAGGAATGATTCATAACTGGATTCTTTTTTGTGACATTGACCTACATCATGTTCATGAGTAAGCACCCACTTTGGTGAGAAATGCCCCCTGCTCCTGTGCCTTAGTGCCCAGGAAAGGAAACAAGAACAAACTACTTTGTCCATCAAAAACAAGAAAACCTGCACACAGTTAAGTCTAAAAATGTATGTGGTCGATGCTGTGGTATAGCATGTAAGGTCTACCACTTTAAAAAAATTATTAAGCAAATTAAGCTGTTGTGAGTAAGGAAAAAATGTCACGGTCCTGCTTTTATCACTCGAGAACCTGTTTTCATAGCTCCTAAACCCAGTCTTTCCAGTCAGGAAAGAGGAGTAAATAAGGACAACTCTTGTAGCTTGTGGGAAAAGAAGAAATCATCATGCAGCTTGCTTGAAAAAGTGCTCTTTGTGGACCAAATGGGGTTTTCACACAAGCCACATAATGATTATACATTTTCACGCAACTTGCTCAACAAACAGCTCTTTATGCCATAAACTGGACTTATTATGCAAGCTGTATGACAATGAAAGATTGTCATTGTAAAACCAAAAAGTACCCTTTGCAGCACAAACTGAAAAAAAATATATGTCGACCCAGTGCACAATGGCCATCAGTCAGCACATCTCCCCATCCACTTGCCCATATATGACATTTGCTGCCACTGGGTGCCCAAAGCTGTTGGCTGGTTAAGTGCTCCCCCCCACCATTTCCAATACATGGACCCCAACCATGCTACTGGGAAACCATCTCTAGCAACTGTGACATGGACAGCCAGTTCTGAGTGCTGTATCATTTTTTTTAAATATAAAATATATTACTAATTGTCTCGGCTGAGAAATCTGGTGCTCTTGGAATTACCTCACTCATCCCCCCCCCCCGGTCTCAGCTGAAAGATGAAGGCCATGAGAAATGCTGAAACAGCATGTGGAGATCTCACACACACACACACACACAGGTTTTAGATACCAGGTGTTACCTAGAAGGCCTGAAGCTAATTACAGGCTGGAAGAAGCTTGAGTTGAGCATATTCATTTTATGACGTTTCAAGAGGAGGACACCAGGTTTAGTAAACTGGTGCAAAATCATAAATGCTGATGTCTGGAGAGGGGAAACTGATCAATAGATCAAAGAAATGTCATTTGAAGGACATGAGTCTTTATCGTTAGCAGTATTTTTAATGTCTTTATAAGTGACATTGCAGAGGAACTGGAAGGAAAAGTATGTCTCTTTGCAGATGACACAAAGATCTGCAACAGGGTTGATACACCAGATGGAGTGGAAAGGATGAGAAGGGACTTGGCAAGGTTGGAGGAATGGTCAAATGTATGGCAGCTCAGATTCAATGCAAAGAAGTGCAAGGTAATGCACCTGGGAAACAAAAACCCAGGGCAAGAGTACACTACGGGGGGTGAGATACTGACAACAGTAAAAATGGAAAGGGACCTGGAGGTAATTCTATCAGATGACCTTAAAGTGGGCAAGCAATGTGAGAAGGCAGTAAGGAAGGCTGGGGGGATACTGGGATGCATAGGGAGAGGCATCAATAGTAGAAAACAGGAAGTTGTTATCCCTCTGTACAGACAGTTGGTGAGACCCCATCTGGAGTACAGTGTGCAGTTCTGGAGACCCCATCTCCACAAGACATAGACAGAGTGGAGGCTGTCCAGAGGAGGGCAACCAAAATGGTGCAGGGTCTGCACCAGAAGACATATGAAGAAAGACTAAAGGAGCTTAATATGTATACCCTTGAGGAAAGGAGGGAGAGAGGGGACATGATAGAAACTTTCAAGTACCTCAAGGGAATCAACAAAGTCCAAGAGGGTAGCATCTTTCAGAAAAAGAGATGTGCAAGAACAAGGCGGCACAATTTGAAGATAGAGGGGGGACGGCTCAGAGGTAATGTGAGGAAGTATTTTTTCACAGAGAGGGTTGTGGATGCATGGAACAGCCTCCCTGAGGAGGTCATGGAGTCAAGAACAGTGGGGGAATTCAAGAATGCATGGGACAGACATAAGGCAGTCCTAGTGGGGGGTAGGAGGAAGTAAGCTGTTGGTAAATTAGGATCTGCAGCTTATCTGTTAGGTAGGAAAATGAGCAGATTAGGTGGGCCAAGCGGCCCTTATCTGTTGTCACATTCTATGTTTCTATGTTTCTATGAGTCATGCTGAGGATTGCAAAATGTAATACTTGAAAAAGACATCCTGTTTTTATATAGATGTTTTTTTTATATATTCTGACAGGGAGGAGCCAGGTGACCTCATGCAAAATAGGCGGGGAAAACCAGCTTTTTAAAGATTATTCTGTTTTCCTTCAGAGACACTTCTGTCTAGACTCTGACAAAGAAACATCTTTGGAGCACTTTAAGCAGGTATTTAGAGAGACAAATCTAATTACTGTAGTAGGAATTGCACTGTTTTAAACCTTGTTCTTTTATAAAATTTGTATGTCTTGTGATATAATAGTTCTGCATTTTGTGTTTTACATATTTTTATCTATTTTAGAAAAACTCTTTTTAGAGCATACTTGGTCTTTTTTTGATTTTCTTTCATTTGCCAAGAAAAGTATATATGGTTATAGCAGACACTAGGCATAAGCTTGAATGGTGATACCAAACTGGAAAGAGAAGCATTTTAAATCTGAGGTCTTTATTAAAGTTTTTAAGGGTCCATTTCTGTACACCTGGTTAGGTTCCCATAGGCAAAAATATCTGGCTCCCTGAAGACAGAATTATCTGAGCCTATAC
This sequence comes from Neoceratodus forsteri, assembly GCA_016271365.2. Lineage (NCBI taxonomy): Eukaryota > Metazoa > Chordata > Ceratodontiformes > Ceratodontidae > Neoceratodus > Neoceratodus forsteri. The sequence continues at coordinate 151,286,498 of CM028130.1, read as the reverse complement.
ATTGGGTATGCTAACAAGAAGTTCACAGTTTGAATCCCTCCAAGACTTGAGACCAAAGGTTGATCTGAACTCACAAAACAGACAGGAGGGTTACCTTGTTCTGTTAAACTGTTCACAAGACTGTGCTCAGAGGTTGGCACTTTTGGAGTAGAAGGCTGACCTGCTGAGTGGGTTTGTGACAGATTGGTTGGCAGCGGTGGCATAATTTTGGTATCACAAGCTTTTATTGTTCTGTGTTAGCTTGAGACCGTAAGCTCTCTTGCAAAAGAAGAAAAAGACAGAGTTTTATTTTAAAAAGAACACAGAACTATATATCACTTGGCGTACAGTCAAGTTCCTACCCGTTTTATTTTTTTTTTCCTAAAGTGCAGTCAGAGTAGCAGTAGTCAGGAAAGATGACTTCCAACTACAGCAGGCACACTGTAGATTACTTAAGGCAGCTGCACGGAGACAGAGGAGTCCCATTCGAGGTGAAAGCAAACAGAGCCTCATAGATGCCCTGATGGTAGCTGATACCCAGAGCAGCAAGTCACTGACCGTGACTGAAAGGGACCAGACCTCGAGTGTGGCAGGGCTAGCAGCCAGTGCTGTGTCCAGGTCCAGTGAGGAGAACAGCAGGGCCACTGTCAGTGAAGGGCCACAGCAGCAGGGGAAGGTCACCAGTATCCTGAATCCAGAGGTACTCAGGTTGCAAATTGAGTTTCGCAGGATGGAACTGGAGTTCCAGGAGAAGAGAGAGAGTGGGAGAAGCGAGAGGCAGAGAGGGAACAGCGGGAGGCAGACCGTGCAGAGCATGAGTGCCAGCAAGCTGCACGGGAGAAGGCAGAACAAGAACACCAAGAGGCAGAGTGGGAATGCCGAGAGGCAGAGCGACAACAGAGGGAGGCAGACCATGAGGAGCATGAGCACCAGTGAGCTGCAGAGGAGAAGAGAGGAGTGCCAGTGACAACATGAACTGGAGAAGCTATGACTCTGACCAGCAGCACCAGAGCAGGTAAGTGGCTTGGGTTTAACTGGGACTGCAGGACTGGGTTACAAATTGAATTCCAAATTAATTGCTGAATTTAAAGAGGGGGAGGATATGGATGCCTTTTTAAATTATTTTGAAAAAGTCTGTATTCAGGCTAAAATTCCTAGAGAGTCCTGGAGCTTCCAGCTATCCCCGCTACTTACCGGGAAAGCTCGGGATGCATTGGGTCAAATGGACAATGAGGACAGCAATGATTACAGCAAGCTAAAAGCTGCACTGTTAAAAAAGTTTGAATTAACTGCTGAATCATACAGAACTAAATTCTGTAAGCTCAGGAGAAACCCTGATATGAGCTATGAGGAGATAGCCATGAAACAACATCAGTTTTTAAAACGTCAGTGGGAAGGAATTGAGGCAAACTCTGTTGATAAAATTGAAAATGTGGGATTTTATTAGAACAGTTTTATTGGACATGCCCAGCAGAGTTAAAACCTGGCTAGAGGACCGAGATCCCAAAACAATGCAAGAGGCTGTGGAACTCTTGGACCACTATACCAAGAGCAGACCTGCTCTGAGAGCAAATGGGGTGGGCGTGGCAGTGCAGAAAGGGAAAAGCGTGCCTTCTGGGCAGCTAAAACCCTCACTGCCTCCACCAAAACCAGTTAGCCCCAGGTTTCAGAGAAAAGATTTCTCTGAGAGAAGAAATGAATGTTGGATGTGTAAAGAAACTGGGCATATTGCCAGACAGTGTCCAAAAAAGGCGAGCAATAATACACAATAGGGTGCTAGAAAGGAAGTAGGTTGTCTGTGTGTCCCTGGAAGCATGCCAGTAAACATGAGGGAACACTTGCACCCAGTCATGGTGAATGGTGTACAGATGCAAGGGTTAAGGGACACAGGGGCATCCCTGACCTTGGTAAAGGGGGATCTGGTACAGCCTGGTCAGCTTATACCCAATAAATACATCACTGTACAGGACTTCACTGGTGAGGCAAAAACATTTCCCCTCGCTAGTGTTCTCTTAGACTGGGATGAAACAGGAGGAACTGTACAACAGGTGGCTGTAGCCAAAACATTAGCAGTGGATGAGATCCTGGGCAACAATCTAAAACAGGAGATGGTACATGCAGTTACCCATATCCAAGCGGCTAGGGAAAATTGTAGTTCCCTGAACCCCACAGAAGCCATTGTGGAAACCACTGAGAGGCTGGTTCCCCGGCCTGTGTCTCCTGATATGGAGATTAATGAAGAGGGGGTAGAAATTTCCCTAGTAGCAAGTAACGACACAGCTACAGAGAGTTACTCTGAAGAGGGAAGGGTGACCCATTGTCAGAGGGATGGGACTGACAGTGATCCTGAGGGCCCTAAAGCTAGTGCTAGGTACCCAAGTTTAGCGACTGAAGAGGACCTGTCCCATGCCTTGGGAATGTGTTAGAGGTTTGCAGCTGCTCAGAGAAGTGACGCTAGTTTAAAGAAGCTAAGGGCTTGGGCAGACTCAAGGAGGTGATGGCAGACATAAGGTTTATTGGGAAAATGGACTTATATATACTCAGGCAGTACAGACAGTGGGAGGGATGCTAGACAGGCAGCTTGTTGTTCTCCAGGGGTATCGTGAGCAGTTGCTCAAGACTGTGCATGATATTCACTTGTCTGGTTATCTGGGAATCACGTGCACAATACAGCGGTTGGATCAGAATTTCTACTGGCCTAACTTCATCCAGCAGGTGAAGGAGTATTGCAGGTCTTGTCACCGGTACCAAGAAGAAGGGAAGGTGGGCAAGAAAACCCAAGCTGCCCTGTTTCCATTGCCCATAGTGAAGAAGCCATTCCAGAGGGTGGGAATGGATATTGTTGGGTTTTTAAATACCCCCAGTTCCTTAGGGAAGAGATTCATCCTGACTGTGGTAGATTATGCCACCCGGTACCCAGAGGCAGCCACCCTATCCTCACTGAGGATGAACAAAGTGGCAGATGCCTTACTTAGGATTTTCTCCCATGTTGGGTTTCCACAAGAGGTTATCACTGATCGAGGGGGTTCCTTCATGTTGGACCTGATGAAATGTCTATGGGAGAAGTGTGGGGTGGTGCAGAGATGCACAACACCATATCACCCACAAGCCAATGGGCTTGTGGAAAGATTCAATGGTACCCTAAAGTCAATGCTACAGGTGTTTGCTGAACAGCATGGGAGGGACTGGGAGAAATATCTTCCCCACCTGTTGTTTGCATACAGGGAGGTGCCCCAAGAGTCGACAGGATTTTCCCCCTTTGAACTCTTATATGGATGCCAGGTACGTGAGCCCCTAGACTTGATCCAGGAGGACTGGGAAGGCAAGCACACCAATCAGGCTACTCCCATTGTGGATTACATCCTTAGGTTTAGGGAAAGGCTGAAAGAGCTTATGGGGACAGCCCCGAGCAACCTGGCAGCTGCCCAACAGAAACAAAAAGTGCTGTATGTCCGTAGAGCCAGAGCTCGCTCGTACATGGTGGGTCAGGAAGTCATGGTCCTTATTCTGGTCCAGAAGACAAGCTGCAAGCTGAGTGGGCAGGACCATACAAAGTGGTTAGGAAGGTAAATGACATGAACTACCTTGTGGAGTTACCTGACCGAAGACAGACAGAAAGGATGTACCATGTCAACATGATGAAGCCATATGCAAATAGGGTTGACATGGTGTTTGCAGAGTGTAGTTATGGGGAGGGGCCGGATGAAGGAGACCCCCTTCTGGATTTGCTGCAGAGAGTAAGCGGGACTCCTCTGTGAAGGCAGTAAAATTGTCTCCCCAGCTGGCCCCGGACCAGATCCAGAAAGTAAGGGAGGTTTTAGTAGACTTTGCCCCATTGTTTAGCACCAAGCCTGGACTAACCCCCTTAGCGACTCATGATGTGGAGACAAGGACACAGACGCCAATACAGTGGACAGCATATCAGGTGTCAGAGGCTGTCCAAAAGGACATTAGGAGGGAAGTGGAGGAGATGCTGGATTTAGGAGTAATCCAGAGATCTCACAGTCCCTGGGCCTCATCCATAGTCCCTTGCCTAAGCCAGATGGCTCTACTCATTTCTGTGTGGACTATCATGAATTGAACGCAGTCACAAAGTCCAACGCCCACCCAATGCCCTGGACAGACGAACTCCTGGACAAGTTGGGAGGGGCGACCTACCTTACAACCATTGACCTGACCAAGGGGTATTGGCAGGTAGAGTTGACAGGCAGAGCTAGGGAAAGGTCAGCCTTCATCACTCTGATAGGCTTATTTGAGTTTAAAGTAATGCCTTTTGGAATGAAGAACGCCCCTGCCACTTTCCAAAGTTTGGTGAACCAGGTGCTAAATGGTGCTGAGGAGTACGCCGTGGCGTACCTGGATGACACTGCCATCTTTAGTACCAGCTGGGAGGAACACCTATCCCACTTTAGGGAAGTGCTGGGCTGGATACAGAGGGCCAGGCTCACTGTCAAAGCTGGGAAGTGCCAGGTGGCCATGGGAGAGGTGGCATATCTCGGGCATGTGGTAGGCTGGGAACAGCTCCATCCTAACCAAATAAAGATAGGAGTGATCCGGGCATGGCCCAGACCAGAAACACAGAAGCAGGTCAGAAGTTGTCTAGGGATAGCAGGGTACTACAGAAAATTTGTACCCAATTACAGTGCCCTAGCTGCTCCCCTATCTGACCTGACAAAGAAAAGGATGCCAAAGAAAATTACCTGGGGCCCAGCCTGTGAGGAAACCTTTTCCAAACTAAAGGATGCACTGTGCAGTGCTCCTGTTTTGACAAGTCCTGACTATAGCAAGACCTTTACAGTTCAGACTGATGCCTCAGACATGGGTACTGGGGCAGTACTGAGTCAGACATCCAGCCATGGGACAGATCACCCAATAGTATACCTCAGTAGGAAGTTACTTCCCAGGGAGCAAGCGAACTCCACAGTGGAAAAGGAGTGTCTTGCCATAGTGTGGGCCCTAAAGAAATTAGATCCATACTTGTATGGGCTGCATTTTGTGGTGCAGACTGACCACAACCCCCTGGTTTGGCTGATGCAGATGGGGAAAAACAATGGCAGATTGCTAAGATGGAGTCTTGCTTTACAAGGGTATGATCTGAAAATCATACATAGGGCTGGAAAACAAAACCAGAACTCAGATGGCCTGTCTCGTCTCTGAGAAGTGAACTGATTTGGGAAGCTCATCCCATGCAGGGGGTAGAGCCCCCATATTCAGTCTAGGTGGGGAGGATTGTGACATGGACAGCCAGTTCTGAGTACTGTATATTTTTTTTTAAATATAAAAATATACTACTGATTGTCTCAGCTGAGAAATCTGGTGCTCTTGGAATGACTTCACTCCCCCCCCTAGGTTTCAGCTGAAAGATGAAAGCCATGAGAAATGCTGAAACAGCATGTGAGATCACACACACATACACACACAGGTTTTAGATACCAGATGTTACCTAGAATGCCTGAAGCTAATTACAGGCTGGAAGAAGCTTGAGTTGAGCATATCCATTTTATGACATTTCAAGAGGAGGAAACCATGTTTAGTAAACTGGTGCAAAATCATAAATGCTGATGTCTGTGTGAGAGGGGAAACTGATCAATCGATCAAAGAAATGTCATTTGAAAGACATGAGTCATGCTGAGGATTGCAGAATTTAATACTTGAAAAAGACATCCTGTTTTTATATAGATATTTTTTTTTATATTCTGACAGAGAGGAGCCAGGTGACCTCATGCAAAATAGGTGGGGAAAACCAGCTTTTTAAAGATTATTCTGTTTTCCTTCAGAGACACTTCTATCTAGGCTCTGACAAAGAAACATCTTTGGAGCACTTTAAGCAGGTATTTAGAGAGACAAATCTAATTACTGTAGTAGGAATTGCACTGTTTAAAACCTTGTTCTTTTATAAGATTTGTATGTCTTGTGATATAATAGTTCTGTATTTTGTGTTTTACATATTTTTATCTATTTTAGTAAAACTCTTTTTAGAACATACTTGGTCCGTCTTTGATTTTCTTTCATTTGCAAGAAAAGTATATATGGTTATAGCAGACACTAGGCATAAGCTTGAATGGTGATACCTAACTGGAAAGAGAAGCGTTTTAAATCTGAGGTCTTTATTAAAGTTTTTAAGGGTTCATTTCTGTACACCTGGTTAGGTGCCCATAGGTAAAAATATCTGGCCCCCTGGAAGACAGAATTATCTGAGCCTGTACATTGGGTACACTAACAAGAGGTTCACAGTTTGAATCCCTCCAAGACTTGAGACCAAAGGTTGATCCAAACTTACAAAACAGACAAGAGGGTTACCTTATTCTGTTAAACTGTTCAGAAGACTGCGCTCGGAGGTTAGCACTTTGGGAGTAGAGGGCTGACCAGCTGAGTGGTTTGTAACAGTGACCATCACAGTAAGCAGCTCCCCAAAAGCCACCCCCATTCTAACACTGGGATCACAGTGTCAATGCTGGGTATAACCAAAAAATGATTAATTGGTCACAGGACACTTCCCTTCTGCCACCTTGGTCAACTGCATTGATATGATGTTTGTATAAAACAAGTAAATACACAAAGTCTTAAAAAAACAAAGTCCAAAAAATCCCACCAAGTGCTTATGCATGCTGATTTATAACTGTTTATGCATGCTGACTTAGTTTTTCCAGGCTCAAAATGTTTAGATTTTGAGATCAAACTTGGGTTATAGCTGTGTTAGGTCCCCTCCTCAGGGCCACAAAGGGGGTGAAAGTTACATTCCCATAATGGGTTTTGCCAGTTACCCCCCCAAAAAAAACACTTTTCAGGCAATTTAAAGTTCACCCCTTATGCAGTTATGAGGGTATCCTAAGTTACCCCCTCCCCCCATGTTTTGGCTCAAAATGTTTAGAACTGGCCAAGTTATGGGTATGTAAATATATATATATATTTTGTCATAAAGATGTTCATTAAGATTTTCATATAACAATGAAACAGAACTGTATAAGGCCGAAGCCTACAATAACAACAAATCATTACAGACAATATCAGGTGGAAAAAAGCTAAGCCCCAGTAGTCTGTCTTTCAATAATTGCACCTTTAACTTACTTTCAGTATTTATCCCCAGTTCAAGTCATTTTATGCATTCCCCACTAATTTTAGCTTGATTTATTTGTTGACTGATCTGGATTTATACCAGTGCCCCCCCCCCCCTTGGATTTATATATGGGAAAATAGCAATCCACTTAATAGCAGCATGCAAAGTAATAATATAATTTGCTGTCAATCTTGGATCAAAAACCTACAGTACATTTTATTATTTGACCATTGAGTGTGTATTTGTCTTTTTAGCCATGTTTTCATCTTAAATTAAACACAGTACCATCTTAGGAGTGCTTGATCTCACAGATTCAAATAGAATGGTCACGCTGATGTGTCAGGAACCATCTGAGAAGTTATCTTATCCAATGAAGCTATATTTTCCTCCAGATTGTTGCTCCCAAATGGTTTCTTAGAAGCTCACTGAAGAGCTCCTGACATCCAATAAGAAACTCAAAACAACATAAGTTTTACAGACATTTGACCTATTTCATACGTATTCTGCATTTTGCTTACTGCTTTTCCTAATTAATAAATAATAAACATGAAAACAGAATGCCTACTCATTAGATTTCCTTTGCTCTGGCTGCTTATCTACTCTTGATATCATCACTCACTGAGTGTGACATCACAACCTGTTTTAGTTGAAATAATTACTGCTTTATGTCATTAACCGAGGATTATGATGTCACCTTCAAAATTAGTAAGTAATACTGGTAAGGTATCCTCATGGCCAAAAAATTCTCAGAATGTTTCTGGGAACTTTGATGAAGAACTTAAGACATTACCCCATCCCAGAAAGGCAGAACGTCTTTCTTCACCGAGACAAATATATGTTATAGGTGACTCCATTATTAAGCATCTGGATTGTCCTATCTGCAACGCTGACAAATTTAATTGTACCTGCTTGAGTTTAAGAGGGGCAAGAGTTTCAGACATTACATCTGTAGTTAAAGAAATATTAGCTGGGACTACAGAAAACTTGTTTGTAATATATGCCGGGACTAACGAAATTAATAGATCAAGTCTTGAAGAGCATAAACATGACATTATTGCACTAAATAATGTGTTAGCAGAGAAGGACAGCATTGTGTGCTTTTCTGAGATTTTACCAATACCTAGAGCTACCAATGCTATCAACACTAAGATCAAAGCCTTTAATGACTGGCTGAGACATTGGTGTCTCCAGCAGGACACCCTATGCTTAGCTCACTGGGAAACCTTTTATCTAAAAAATTCTTTGTTTTGCTGGGATGGACTCCATCTTAGCCATAGGGGAAGTACCTTATTGGGTAGAAGTGTAAACTTAGCTATTAACAAACTTTGAAACTAAAAACTGGGGGGAAGAACGGGAATTCGTCCTATTCTCTAAAAAGGGTTAATAGTGATTTGTCTGTGTGCAAGTTTCTTTCTCTCGATGCTAGCTCCTTGAATTTGGTTAAAATGGCTGAACTAGAAGCTAAGTGCCTATTAGCTAATTATGTACTTATTTCTATTACTGACACCTGGTGGGATCTGGATACTAATGTGGATTCAGAATCTTCCAGGATATAAGCTATTTCACAAGGATCAACAAGGCCAGACTGGGGAAGGGGTATGCCTCTTTGTTAGGGAAGATATAACCACATTTCAATTGCCTCTTGTCAGTGATATGGAATCCTTATGCGTTAATATCCAGTTTAAAGGACAACCCCAACTTTTGGTTGGTACCTGCTATAGGCCCCCTACATCTAACTTGGATTACACTCTACGTTTACATAAAAAAATTTCTGATATGGCCTCTAAAGGAAATATTCTTGTGTTGGGTGACTTTAATATGCCCTCTATTATTTGGACTTCCCTAACTGGTAGCTCTCTAGCAGAAAAAGACCTAATTACTCTTATAGTGGATTTGGGCCTTGAACAACTTATAAGTGAACCCACCCATGGAGAGAAAATATTGGATTTAGTCATTATTAATATAGGGAGCTCAATATCTGATATTCAAGTTGGTGCCCCTCTGGGTACTAGTGACCATAACTCAATTTCCTTTTCATTATTATTTTTACAGCAAAAATTGAATCATACCGAATTTAAAAATTATAGTAAAGCTAACTTTAAAAATATTAACGACCATTTAAATTCTATTTCCTGGGAAGAAATTTTATCCCCTCTATCTCTTGAGGAATCATGGAACTATTTGAAATCTTTAATCTACCATTTGGAGGACTTATTTGTTCCAATTATAAAAAAATTAAAAATGGGAAAATCCTCTTATGGTTTAATAAAACTATTAAAAATGTAATCAAAAATAAACAAAAGCTCTTTTCTCTTGTCAAAAAAGTGAGGGAAGTATAAAAGAACAATTGCTTAACAAATACAGGAAAATTGTAAAACTTTTGAAACAGGCTATTTTACAATCTATAAAGAACTTGGAGTTTTACTTGGCTCACTCTAAAGATAGTTATAAATCATTATTTTCCTACATTAATAATAAAAAAATGAATGGTAGATATATGGGTCCTTTATGCGTAAACAACTCTACTATTTCTACAGATAGGGATATTGCTAATACATGCAATAATCAGTTTTGCTCTGTATTTACAAAAAAAGCAGTTCCTAAACTTCTTATGCAAACAGATAAAAACTCTCCTGTCTATATTATTAGTGAAAATGATACCCTTGAGGCAATTTGTTCCCTCAAAAGAAATACTAGCCCAGGACCAGATAATGTTAATTCCACTTTTCTATTAGAAACAGCAGAAGCTATAACTAAGCCTTTGACCCTCATTTTTAACAAATCTTTAGATGAAGGGGTTATTCCTCATGATTGGGCAATGGCTATTGTTATACCAATATTTAAGAAGGGTAATCATTCACAGCCTGAGAATTATCGCCCAATAAGTTTAACCTCAGTCATCAGTAAATTAATGGAGAAAATTGTCAAAACATTATTAGAAAATGAAACAACTATAAAAAACTTAAATGATTGGACTCAGCGTGGATTTAGACAAGAGGCCAGATGGGGTGCACCCCAGGGTCCTTAAAGAACTAAGAGAGGTGGTGGCTGAACCTCTGGCTATCCTGTTTAGCCGATCACTGGAAACAGGGGAGGTACCCAAAGACTGGAGGACAGCAGATGTAGTCCCCTTATACAAAAGTGGGAACAAAGAGGAAGCAGAGAACTACAGACCAGTCAGCCTGACCTCGGTAGTGGGGAAGATCATGGAAGCACCACTGAAGGAGAGATTGGTGGAACATCTGGTTGTCAATGGACTACAGGACCCAAGGCAGCATGGTTTCACCAGGGGAGGTCATGTCAGACCAACCTCATTGAATTTTTGACTGGGTGACCAGGGAGGTGGATCAGGGGAGGGCAGTAGACATGGCCTATCTGGACTTCAGCAAGGCCTTTGACACTGTGCCACATAGAAGACTATTACACAAACTGGGGAATATGGGTGGGGGCAGGACAGTAGTGTGGTAGGTAGGTAACTGGCTGGGTGGCAGGACACAGAGGGTGGTGGTAAATGGCTGTCACTCCACAGAGGGAATAGTGACCAGTGGGGTACCACAGGGATCAGTGCTGGGACCGGTCCTATTCAACATCTTCATCAGTAACATTGCGCAGCACCTAGAAGGCAGAATTTCACTGTTCACTGATGACACAAAGCTCTGTAACAGAGTAGACACACCAGAGGGTGTAGACAGAATGAGAAGGACCTGCAGAAACTTGAAGAATGGTCAGGGGTTTGGCAGTTGAAATTCAATGCAAAGAAGTGCAAGATAATGCATATGGGGCACAAAAACCCTGGTACAATATATCAGTTGGGGGGTGAGGATATAGCATGCACCAAGCAGGAAAGGGATCTTGGGGTTATAATCTCTGATGACCTCAAGGTAGGGAAACAGTGTGACATGGCAGCAGGTAAAGCAAATAGGATGCTGGGATGCATAGGCAGGGGCATTACCAGCAGGAAAAGGGAGGTCATAATTCCACTATACAAGACACTAGTGAGGCCCCACCTGGACTGCAATGTACAGTTCTGGAGACCATACCTATGTAAGGACATAGACAGGGTAGAGAAGGTTCAGAGGAGGGCAACAAAGATGGTGCATAGATTGCATCACAAGTCCTATGAAGACAGGTTGAAGGAACCGAACATGTACTCCCTGGAGGAGAGGAGGGAGAGAGGGGATATGAGGGAGACATACAAGTATCTTACAGGGAGGAACAGGGTGCAGGAATACACAATTTTTAAGCAAAAAAGGTGTTCCAGGACTAGAGAGCATGGGATGAAGTTGGAGGGAGGATGATTCAGCGGAAACATGAGGAAGAATTTCTTCACAGAACGGGTGGTGGACAAGTGGAACACCCTGCCAGAGGAAGTGGTGGGGGCTGAAACAATCACGGGATTTAAAAATGCATGGGATAGACATATAGGAATTCGGAAGGTCAGGGGTAAGGGGCAACAGACTTCTAGGAAAACATAAACTGAATTTACAAGCTCAAATGGGCAGACTGGGTGGGCCATAGGCCCTTATCTGCCTACACTGTCTATGTATCTATGTATCTATGTATTCTTGTACCACAAATTTGGTAGCTTTTTATAACTATATTAGTATGGGACTTGATAACGGAATCCCTATGGATGTGGTACTCCTTGACTACAGTAAAGCTTTTGACATGGTTCCTCATGATTTGCTGCTTGATAAAATGGTTGAACTTGGATTTTCACAGTATATAACTAAGTGGGTTTCTGGATGGTTATTCAACAGAGAACAGTGCGTCAGAATAAATGGTGTTCTTTCAGAATTTCACAGTGTGACTAGTGGGGTTCCTCAGGGTTCAGTTCTCGGACCTTCTCTATTCAATATTTTTATAAGTGATTTACAGGTTAACTCTGACAATCTCCTCTCCAAATTTGCTGATGATACTAAATTGGGAGGGCCTGTATCTACATTTTTAGATAGGGGAATCCATTACAAATAACTTACAAGTTATTGAAAAATGGGCAGATGCAAATAAGATGTTACTCAATCCTGACAAATGTCAGTATTGCATTTTGGAAGGAGCAATCCTAAACTGACATATTACCTAAATAATTCTCCCCTTAAGGTATCAATAGCAGAGCGTGACCTAGGAATACTAGTTAATAATAAACTATCTTCAACTGATCATTGTGCAAGGATAGCTAACATATCTAATGCGATACTTAACCAGAATACAAAGATCTTTTGTGACTAGGATGCAGGAATGTATTATTCCTTTGTATAGATCTTATGTAAGGCCATATTCTGATTATGGTTCTCAGTTTTGGAGTCCATACTTAAGGCAAGATATTAATATACTGGAAAAAAATTCAGATGAGAGCGACTAAAATGGTTCCATATTTGTCTAAGATGGACTATAGGAACAGACTGCAAAAAAACTGGGTTACATTCACTAGAATTTAGATGTACAAGAGGTGATCTACTTCTTTTACATAAAATCCACAATTCCCAGGACCTAATGTAACAATGCGGATTAAAATATTCACGTGAGAAGGATATCCTCTCGTCTCCATAAAAACAAATTGATGTGGATAAATCTATAAGGAACAAAATGCTTAATTACTTTACGGTGAGAGCTCCCAGAATTTGGAACAAGCTTCCTCAATATTTGGTCGAATGTAGTTCGAACCTTTCATTTAAAAAGGTCTGGATATCTGGATGAAGTCTTATTACTCCCAGGTATAACTTTTCCCACCATAGTGGTGGGGGACAATCTCGATGGGCAGTAGCCTTCTTTTGTCCTTATTAACCAAGTAAACCTGTAGAAAGCAGTCAGATCAGATATAAAGTATGTTTCAGACTCAGCAGGTCAAAAACTGAGATTCACTTGTCTGGGCACTAAGCAGCAACTCATGTAAAATATGTGAATATCTTTATTGACAAATAAAACATCTGTCCAGTTCCTGTAAAATATATATATATATATATACTCTGTTTATTTTTACACCCATATGACCAGTGTTGCACAATGTAGCTGTTTTCACTTACTTAACATATGCCAAATTCAGAATTTCGTGACTCAAGACAATACAAAAATGTTGGGTCATGCTTTGGTAATTTCAAAACTGTTTTATTGTACAGATTTACTAATTTCAGTTCTACCAGAATCTTCTATTCATCCTCGCCCATAGATCCAAAACTGGACCGCTTGACTTATTTTTAAACAGTCTCATCAGAGGCACAATGCCCCATTGCTAAATGAGCTTCATTCCTCAAGATATCAAGTAGAGTAACTTTTCAGTTTGAGGCTCTTATATTTTCATTTCAGTGGTTAAAAACTCTGCATCATCTTACTTCCAAGACCAGATTCCCCTTATACTACAGCAAGACCCTTGCACTCATCTGAAAGTCACATTCTACAAGTGCCAAGGGCTGGTAATGAACATGCCAAACTGTACATTTACGTGTCTGGACTCAACAATCTGGAGAAAACTACCTGTCTATATGATCTGCTGCATTCCAAAGTTTTTAAGCAAAGGCTACAAAAATTTTTATTTTCTGTACAGTAGTTTTTATCGTTGTGGTCTGTTTTGCAGGATGCTTTGAAACCTGTAGCGAAGCATTGAAGAAGTGCTTAAATTAACAAAAAACTCTACACGATAGTGACCCTGCTTTCATGTTTATATGCATAGTTTTAAGTAAACAGAGAGCTAAATATAGAGGATATGTGAACTGGAACCTGAAATGTTAGTGAAAATTATGCTTTCTCAAGTTTCCCCTTGGGACATCAGAGGTTCTTTAAGTAGCAGTGGATTATTACTAACCATTAAATACAGGTCTAACAAGCCCTGGAAAGCTTTACTCAAAGCTCTTAAATGAAATTGTGATGAAATATACTAAAATGACAAAAGTATATATCATTTTAATCTCCTGACTGAAACAACCAGGCTACAAAAACAAAACAAAAAACCTTACATTCAGCCAAGTAGAAAGAAAAAGGAGTGGTAAGTTTCCTTTGCTAACATCATGAACAAAATAGGGTCAGTTTATTTCCTAAATATTTTCAACAGAATCAACCCTATGTGCAGACATGCAGATCATATTAGTTTTCTTGTTCAGATTTTGTTTTAAAGAGCAGGTGACTCTCTTTGGGCAGGCAACTCATGAAATGGAGTTTCCTGCCTTAGGTGCTAAATTAACCATCATTTTATTTATTTTAGTCTTTGGTAACCGGGTAAGGCCCACTAGGCACAAGTGCCTGTTTTCGGGGTGACCTGGGAGCACTGGGTGGTTAAGTGACTAACTCAGAATCGCACAGTATGCAAGTGGAGGTTGTGAGAATCAAACTCAGGTCTGGTCTGCTGGATGTATCAAGCTCGTTCACACCTCATTCCTCTAACCTCTAGGCTATACTGCCAGACCAGTTTTAATACATTTTTAAAAAAGGTTTAGTTAGTTTCTTTATTTACTGTGGCTATGATCTCTCTTCCTAAATGTAGTACTTCCTTCTTACTAGGTACAACTGCTTACAAATTGACTGAATTCTTTAAGGCAGGTGCTCCACTGTGGTCATGCTGGCACTCTATTCATACCATTGCAGTCCCATTCCCTAATTTGCATAATCAAAACATGAATTTGGGGAGTGAAGGTGTGGCTGTGATGGTCCTCAGCAGCTCATCACAAACTCAGAAAGGAGATCATAGCTACAATCAGTAAAGGAACTAATGAATCATTCATTAAAAAAAATATATCATGGCTCATTTAGCTTCATGGCCAGACTGCTGCTTGACATGAGTTGCCCACAAAGCAGAAATTATTATGTTAGCCACTCTCTAATCTTTGTTTGTTTTTGAAATGCTATCTACTGCATCATTGTTGTGATCCTTTTTGCATTTGCTTGCGCACATGCGCAAGGAACGTTTTGGGACAGTATGACCTTTTGGAGGTGTGTGACTCTCCTGTCCACTGCAGTGCTCAGTGTAGTGGGTGTGACCATACCGCACCAATGCATGCACGAGCTGTCTATGACAGCAGTTTGGTTGCAGTGGTCTTCAGTTCAAGGAAAAGCACCGCTACAATCAGCGGTGGTAACGTGTGTGTATTTAGCAAATTGACATCACCCTTTTCTCCAGCCCTCCTGCATGTCTGTGAGACCAGCTACAAATGAAATCCCTCCCACTTCCTCTGCTGCTGTCCTCCCCGCTCCCTCATTCCCCCACCTCACCCTCCAGCTACAAAAGAAATCCCTCCCACTTCCTCTGCTGCTGTCCTCCCCGCTCCCTCATTCCCCCACCTCACCCTCCAGCTACAAAAGAAATCCCTCCCACTTCCTCTGCTGCTGTCCTCCCCGCTCCCTCATTCCCCCGCCTCACCCTCCAGCTACAAAAGAAATCTCTCCCACTTCCTCTGCTGCTGTCCTCCCTGCTCCCTCATTCCCTGGCTCACCCTCCGACTACAAAAAAATTCCTCCTGCTTCCTCCCTCTGCTGCTGTACTCCCCGCTCCCTCGTTCCCTGGCTCACCCTCCGGCTGCAAAAAATTCCCTCCTGCTGCTGTCCTTGCCACTCCCTCTTTCTCTGCCCTCCGGCTGCAAAGAAATTCATCATCATCAACATCATCATCATCAAATCTTTATTTATTCAGGCGAACATCATTGTAGGCACTTTGATTTAAGAAAAGCGCCTTTTAAAAATAAAGTTGAAATTGAAATTGAAAAATTGAAATTGAGCAAGGCTCATTTACAAGACGGACCTGATAAGGTCAAGGTTCAACAGTTGATACATAACAGATACATCATACACTTATATAAAACAATTATACATACAGGGGAAAAAAATGTTTATAAACACAGTGATGTACAATAAAATTCACATGATAAAAATGGGTTATAGGAGAGTTAAGCTAATATTTACAGTATATACAGTATATACATATCCCAGTGGAGGGGCCATGGCAAACACACAGCATAGTGTAATACTAGGATGGTGAGGGTATTCTTCCTCCCTCTGCTGCTGTCCTCCCCCTCCCTCATACCTGTATTTTGGGCTAAGTGTAGTATAGCAAAAATGAGTTCTGCCAATGTCAAATTGTTGTTATAATTACCTTTTTTTAACTGACTGACACCAACCTAACTCAGCTCATTGCTGAACCCACCAGAAGGAACTTCAGGACGGGCAAGCATACCATCATTGACTGGGTCCTATCCAACTGCGCACACCAAATCTCAGCTGCAGGGGTCCTCCCAGATAGCATAAATTACCTCTCACCAGTATATTGCATCTGGAGAAACAAAACTCCTACCCCACCCCCCAAAATTGTTGAATCACGAAACTTATCAACGTTTGTTACATTCCCCTTTCTAAGCTCTCTTTTCAATGTCATCTGGGACCCAATATGTACCCTGCCCACTACTGACCAGGCCCTGGATTATCTAATCAACTCTGTTACTATCATCATAAACTGTCATGCCCCTCTCATCCGCCACAGGTACAAAGGGAAATCTGCTCCTTGGTTGACTAAAGATAGTAGGAAACACATGTCTAAACGCGACGCTACCTGGAAAACGTTCAAGAAAATTGGCCTCACCTCAGACTGGCACTCCTATAGGTGCCTTAGAAACACCTGCAAGTCTATAATAACAAATGCAAAGAGGAGGAATTATCCTTCTATACAAACGGACAAACTGTGTAATCCCAAAGACTTTTGGACCAAAATAAATTCCCTACTAAAGGGAAAAAAACTCCACCTTTCCTGACTTGCTAGTTGCCAAGGATAAAGTATTCTCGAACCCATCTTCTACAGCTGATGGCCTTAACAATTTCTTCACTGACCTCAGCACATACACATCTCATTTCAGCATGCCCCAATCCTACCACCCCTCACTTGACACACATTCCCCCAGCACCACTACTGGGTTTTTCCACATCAAATTAACTTCCTTCAAGGAAGTTTTTAAATTATTGCATAACCTTGAGGACCATGGTTCACCCGGCCACAACTCTCTTGAGCCCCGATTTTTAAAAAATGGGGAGCCCCTGCACTGGCTACTCTAGTCAGGGATCTGAATAACAGATCCTTCATTGAAGGTACAGTCCCCACTAAATGGATGTAAGCCCTAGTCATCCCTATTCATAAGGGGAGTTCGACCTCACATGTTGAAAATTATAGGCCTATCTCAATCCTTTGTCACCTTGGCAAAGGGCAATAATGAATTCTTTACAATCAGTTATACAATTACCTAGAACAATATCAACTTCTGTCCCCCTGCCAACATGGATTTCATAAAAATCACAGCACCCTCTATGCTCACATCAACGTCACCTTGGACGATCAACACACCTTCGACCATGGCCAGGCAACTGGGGCCATCTTCGTGGACCTCACCAAAGTCTTTAACTTGGTGAACCATGAACAGCTTATTGTGAAATTAAAATTACTGGGGCTCAATCAACACTCCACTACCTGGATTCAAAACTACCTCACTAGTCGCTCCCAAAGTGTTAGATGGGCAAACTGCCAATCTCCCTTTAGATTGGTTTCCCTTGGCATTCCCCAAGGTTCTATCTTGGGGCCACTACTCTTCTTACTATTCATTAATGAGCTGCCTGGCTGCTGTGGTGGGGCAGCTGTTCAGCTCTACGCAGATGATGCCATCATATAAAGATCCTCTGCTGACTTCTCATGACTCAGCCATCACTTGGATTCTGACTTTCATCAACTGGAGGCATAGTTCCTTGCAAATAACCTGCTCCTGAACACTAAAAAAAAACAGAACAATGCTTTTCCTCCCACACACCTACAGAACTGAACTCACCCCCCAACTCCCAGTTACCACTCGTAATGGTGAACCCTTAGAACAGGTACACATGTTTAAATATCTAGGCATCCTTATTGACCCTAACCTCTCCTGTGAGGCACTGTGGAGGGGTTGTGGGATAACAGATGGACCAGACACCAAATTTCAGGTTCAACACACAATCTCTGTGTAATGTTTATTCAAAATACAAGAAATAACCTTCTGCAATGGCATATTTCTCCTTCAGTACATCAGTTTACAGCAACATACTATGAATGTCCTTTCTCTGCACTTAGCCAGCACCTACTGACACTGATCTCTGATCCAATTCATCAGCTGAGATGTAGCCACCACCCTTATGCAAGCCCTGTTTGCTTGGGTAGTGGGGGGCCCAAAAAGAAGAAAAACAAAACAAGCTATAAACAAAGAACCTCAATGCAGAATCACTGAAAGAACAGTTACCCCAAAGGGTATTGGCAACAAATCAGGTTTCAAAGCTATACATCCTCATACATACTTCCATAATGCAATGCATCATGGGCTATATGCAAATCATCATGACATTTCTTACTTAAGTTTACATGCATTTCAAATAGCACAACTAACTTAATTTCTATAATAGTCACCTAGTACTTTTTACCATTATCAAAAACACCTAGTGCCATGGTATTTTCAACATTTACAGGTTTCATAAATGTAAGGTACATACATCAAGGTATTTTGTGACACAGTGCTATTACATACTAAATCCAACAACAATAAACACAACCTGTTTTACATACACTTGGAGGTCACCACAATAACCTCACTGTACAAGGACCTAAGAGGGAAAAGGAAAATTAAAGAGGACACTGTAGCATAGTCAAGAGAGGGGAGGGAGGTGGCCAACCTTATGGACTAGAAATAGTAAAGGACAGATTAAGCTTAGAAAATAGAACTGTTGCAACAGATTTAAGAAAAGTTCGGTCCTCAAGAGTGGCAGGAGCTCCCTGTCACAAATCCCTCACCTTAAGAGGGAAGCAGTTATTGCAGACTGCTTACCACTTTCCTGTCCCAGGAAGGAATGGAGCTTCCACCCATCCATCTTCAGAAGGTCTGTCTCAGGGTCCCTATTAATGATAAACATTCTATCATAAACACAGTGGATATCATCATTCTTTACCCTGAGGCATTAATACATATCTCAACAGAGATGAAGAGTACCTTCCCACCTCGTTTTAGGGAAAGTTCAAAAATCTAGACATATGTAAAGTCCAGTACCATAGAAAGACATTCTCTGGGGTGAGTAATTACCTGCTCCAACCCCACCAGACATGTACAGCTTTAAGCAGGGGCCCAGTCCTAGGTTCAAACCCTCTACATAAACCCAATATGACTCTTGATTAATTTCACTTGTTACAGGCCACCGCAGGGCATAACTGGGACCTGAACCTGGAGGGTTACCCCATGTTCAGGAAGGACAGGGGGAGGGAAGGGGAGGAGGGGTAGCAATAATAGTCGAAAACTGCATTGCCATAGGAGGAGGAGTGGAGGAGGCAGAGGGAACTGTGGAGGCGATTTGGGTCTCCTTGATAACAAGGGGGGCAAGAGAGTAAAAATAGGAGTGGTGTGCAGACCCCTGTGCTGGAGGAGAAGCTGGAGTACAGTCTGGTGGCAAATGTTGGGAGACACTGCAAATTGGGCAGGGGAAGAGTGGTGGTGTTGGAGGACTTAAATATGCCAGGAACAGACTGGGAGACTATGACATCCTTGGTGGCCAGGAAACAGAGGTTGTTGGATGTCTTTCAGGACGCGTTCCTAACTCAGCAGGTGGGGGAACTGACCAGGGAGGCACAGATACTGGATGTGATCCTGGCTGACAGTGACCAGATTGGGGGCCTAGAAGTAAGGGACCCTGTTGGTGGGGAACGACCATGCCATGGTCTGGTTCTGCCTGAACCTAGGAGGGTTAGAAGACTGCACAAAGATGGAGGTAACTGACTTCAGGGAGGCGGATTTCCAGGAAATGGGAAGGATCCTTAAGGAGCACTTGGATGAGATTGGGCCAGACATGGACGTTGACAGTAGGTGGGAAATCATCGGGGGGGGTGCAGGATGCTACCAGCACCTGCACAAGAGTAAGACGAAAATGCAGTAGGACCCGAAAACCCTGATGGTGGACCAGGGAGGTTCAGAAGGTGGTGAGGGGAAAAAAGGTGGCTTATAGGCAATTCAAATGCTCAAGGAGTATGAGCTGATGGCCAGAAGGGCCACTAGGGTGGTGAGGGTGGCTAAGGCAAGGAAGGAGCAGAACCTGGCCAGGGAAATTAAGAGAGGGAACAAAGGGTTCTTTAGATACATTGGAGAAAAATGAAAGGTAAAGGGGCAGATTAGCAGGATTAAAACAGGGGAGAGATGGACACAAGACCTGGGAGAGCAGGCTAAGGTACTAAATGAGTACTTTGCCTCAGTTTTTATCAAGGAAAATGGGGGGGCTGCATCATACATGGGAGGAGAGGGTGAAACTGAGGAGGAGGGACCCTTACCGATCAGCAGGTCTGGGGAGGGGGGCATCACTGGCAGGTGGGGGGAAGGCAAAGCAGGGGGATGAGGTAGCAGAGGTGGAAATCATGGCAGAGAGAGTGAGGGAAGCCCTCAGGTCCCTTAAGATGGAGAAAGCACCGGGGCCAAATAAATCGCATCCCAGAGTGCTGAAGGAACTGGCGGATGTCCTGGTGAACCACTGGTGAAGCTCTTCAGCATCTCTCTGAGGACAGGGTGGGTGCCCCAGGACTGGAAGGTGGCGCATATAGTACCTATCCACAAGGGGGGATCAAGGGAGGTGGCAGGAAACTACAGGCCTGTCAGCCTGACATCAGTGGTGGGCAAGGTGATGGAGGGCATTGTCAAGGAGAGACTAAGTGGGGGACCTGGAAAAGTTGGAGTGCCTGGATGATAGACAGCATGGATTCATCCCAGGTAATTCATGTCAGACAAATCTTGTGGAGTTCTATGACTGGGTGATGAGTGCCTTGGACCTGGGTAGATCAGTGGACGTCCTCTTTCTTGACTTCAGCAAGGCGTTTGACTCTGTTCCTCATGGGGGCCTGTTGGATAAGCTGGGAGAAATGGGGATGGGGAACCAGATGATCAGATGGATAGGCAATTGGCTCCAGGACTGGACCCATAGGGTCATGGTTGGCAGGATAGTCTCATCCCCAAGGAGGGTCATTAGTAGGGTCCCTAAGGGATCTGTCCTTTGGCCCCTCCTGTTCAACGCCTATGTCTCTGACATAAGGAAGGGTATTAGGAGTAAGATGAGTCTCTTTGTGGATGACTCAAAACTGGGGGCAGTGGTGGATGGGGAGGAGGGGAGGGAGGCCCTACAGGGGGACCTGAAGGCTCTGGAAAGGTGGTCTAGAAAGTGGAAGCTGAGGTTCAATGCAGGGAAATGCAAGTACTGCACCGGAGAGCCAGAAACCCAGGCCAAGTGTACACCCTGGGGAATGCTACAAGTCTCAATGGCTGAGAGGAACTGGGGTGGTGGTGGATGTCAAGATGAACAACTCGGAGACTTGTAGGAGTGCAGCAGCAAGGCCAACAGGATGCTTGGATGCATCGCTGGGGATCACCTCCAGAAGGAGGAAGTGATACTCCACTGTATAACTGCTTGTTGAGGCCACACCTCAGTACTGCATACAGTTTTGGAGACCACATTTAAAGAGGGACATTAAACTCCTGGAGAGGGTCCAGAGGAGAGCAACCAAAATGATTTGGGGCTTGGAGGATAG
This sequence comes from Neoceratodus forsteri, assembly GCA_016271365.2. Lineage (NCBI taxonomy): Eukaryota > Metazoa > Chordata > Ceratodontiformes > Ceratodontidae > Neoceratodus > Neoceratodus forsteri. The sequence goes on along the minus strand of CM028130.1, from coordinate 151,264,923 downwards.
GACCTATGGGGAGAGGCTCGAAGAGCTAAATATGTACACATTGGAAGAAAGAAGGGACCGGGGGACATGATAGAGGTCTTCAGGTACATGAAGGGGGTAAATAAGGGAGGAGCAGTCAGAGTGCTCCGAAGGAAGGAAGGGGGGGCAACTAGAGGGCATGGGTGGAAGTTGGAGGGGGAGGAGATTCAGGGGAGAAAGGAGGAGGTGCAGCCATGGAATGCACAGCCCAGGGGGCTGGTGGAGGTAGAGATGGTGGAGGGGTTCAAGAGGGGGTGGGACAGGTACAGGGAAAGGGTTCTGGAAGTAAAATCCAGTGCAGCAGGAATATCTGGGACTGGGAAGGGAGAAGCCAGAGAGGGAGAGGGGGGCAGCAAGGTTAGCTCCAGGGTGGGGGCTGACCAAATGAGCAGACACGAAAGACCGTTAGGCCTATTCTGCTGGCATTTTTTTTTTTAATTATGCTTTATACTCTCCTACTGTCTGCCAGCTCCGACTTCTTTGGGACATCCAAGGGGTCATCCTCCTGCCATCTGCCCTGTCGAACCAACCTTCCAGTCCTCCATGCAGCTTCAATCCCCCCCCCCGAGTGGGGACAAGGTGGGGCTCTAACCCCCATAATCCTTCATTTCGACAGACCCCAGAGGTGGTCAGCGAGCAGGAGCAAATCGGAGGCATGCCTCGGGAAGTCCGTCATCCCGAAGCCGGCAGGTGTATTTTTCCTGTTTTCTCCCCGACGCAGTGAAATCCCGTGATGTCAGGGCACTGAGCGCCGATGTCCACTGCGCTACTGACTGCCCATCCCCTCCAAGCGGAGCTTGTGGTTCCCCCGGGCTTCCGCTCGAGGTCACACACAAAGAGCTTGGGCATTGGCCAACCCCCTGCCCCCCCCGGAAACGGCGAGCTGTCATGGGATGCTCAAGCTGTACTCCCCCTGGCTGACCCAACAAGTGACCCAAGTCCACTCCTGAACCTGGGTCACCAGTGTGGAGCGAGGTGTGGCTTCCAGCACCTCAACCCTCAGTGCCACCGCCCTGCTGGCATTTTGGTATGTTAGTACAGATATAGACACCTGAGCATAGACACTCAATGTGTTACTCCAGCGCAGGTTCCAATCCAATTTCCACTCACTTCTCCTTTGTAGGTTTTCACTCAGAAAGGAATAAAACACACATACTACCTCTGACTCCTTGTCTGCCCTTGGGTACCTCTTTGACATCAGGCCTGCACCCTGACCAAACATGCTACACTTTTGCCTACAGAAAGGGACCATTGCAGAGCCACCTCTGGTCTTGCCTGCAACCAACTTGCCCCTCTGTCTTACGAAAAGTGTCTGTGGGAATGTGGAAGGAGCAATAGTAGTTTCTACTCTCCTATTTCAACCTTTTATAACTTATGACCCCAAAACCTTGGTCATCTTATCCCCAGATAGGTCTCTACAGAAACTTACAGGACCCCAAGGAACCTCCCATGCTGAATATCCTGCAATGTTAAACAGCAGGTTCCTAAACCTTTTAACTCTGGAGTGTCTTAATAAATATTCTTCTAATCACTGTGCTTTTTTCAGCCATCTGTTACCATCCAATACGTTGTGACCTATGTGAGAGTTTCCCTTTTTCCAAGAGTGACATTTTTTAAAATGACCTCTACCCTCCTTAACTTTAACATACTGTAACAGTTTGACAACATTAGCATTTTTTAGCATGCAGTATACCCCAGTCAATACTGTTACCTGGGGTCTCGCATTCAAGTTCCATACTTGAAGTTTAAGTTTAAGTTTATTGTTCTAGGAATTATTACCTTTGAGCCATGGCTCTTTTACAAAGGTTCCACATCATTAGTGTACAAACAAGTCAAAGTTACATAGGAAGACAAACAAGTTATGAAGTGGCATAAACCAGTATAATGCAGTACAGTAATGTCAAACTTGGAAAAAAAAATACTTTAGCATACACAGTACTAGCTGAATATGATAGAGAAAGAACAATGGAAGGGGTAAGAGGAGAAAAGGGGAGGCAGACATAGAGGGATTAGAGCTACTCAGATGCCTTTGTCAAGAAATGAAATGGGGTGGTAGATGAAACAAGAAACAGCCAGGGGGGGGAATTTAATCGAGGCAGTCACAGGAGCTGGAGGCTGTGAGGTGAGAATGTAGCCTAGATTTGAAAACTCCTAGGGAGGTGGAGGAGGTGATAAGAGTGCTGAGGGCATTGTACCAGCTGGGGGCACGATAGGCAAAGGATCTTTGGCCCTGTGTGGTGAGACATCTGGGGACCTGGAGAAGCTGATGTTCCGAACTTCTGGTGAAGCGGATGCTGGTATTCTGGCATAGTAGGTCTTGGAGACACGGTGGAGTGAGGCCCATGGTAGATTTTTTTGCCATCAAGCAGGTAAAGTACTTTATGCAATTTGAGAGCTGTAACTATCCTGTTTCAGTGTAGAGTTCACATGTATGAGTGCGTCTTTGAGCTCCAGTGAGCAGTCGACAGGCCTTGTTAAGGGAGATTGTAATGTGCCTAAGTGCAGTAGTTGAGGCAGAGCCATAGATAATTAAGCCATAGTCTATGATAGAGATGACAGAGCTTTGGATAGCAATCTTCAGCGCAGATTGAGTAAGGAACTGTCTGTTTCGGTACAGAATACCAATGCGTTGATTAACAGATTTCGCTGTACTATCAATGTGGGTCACAAAGGTTAGGCCAGGATCAAAGGTGATTCCAAGGTATTTAAATGTTGTCACTTGTTCGAGGGTATTTCCTGTGTACGCATTGATAGTAAGTGGAATTTGCCTTTTCTTGTTTTGCGAGCTTGACAAGAGCATGGATTTTGTTTTTTTGTGGTTTAGGACCAGTTTGTGATCTAGGAACCATTTCTCAATCTTGGAGAAAGCAAGTTGCAGGCTATGGAGTAAGGGTTTTGGATCCTTATGAGAGGAGAGAATCACGGCATCATCAGCATAGAGTATTATTTGTTCTGGGCAGGATCGGGGGAGAGAGTTTAGGAAAAGGCTGAAAAGAAGAGGGCCTAAGGTGGATCCCTGGGAACACCTGAGAGAACCGGATTTGAGTCTGAGAGAACTCCTGAGATTTTTACTGTTTGAGAGCGTTGGGCGAGGTAAATTTTTACCCAGGCACTAGGACCCTGAGAGAGCCCAATAGCCTGTAGCTGTTTGACAAGTAAGCCATGGTGAACAGTGTCAAACACCTTTGTTAGGTCAATGAAAACGGCTCCGGTTTGGTATCCTTTGTCCATAGCATTGTGGATTGCTGCTGAAAATTCCAGGAGGGTGATCAATGTACTGTGTCCTTTCCTGAAGCTATGCTGCAGTGCGCAGAGGATGTTATACTTTTGCAGGTAGTCTGAAAGTTGGTCCGCCACAATATATTCAAGGACCTTGGATAGGGGTGGGAGTATTGATATAGGTTGATAGTTACCAGGTAGGGACTTGTCACCACTTTTGAACACCGGTGTGACTGTTGCAGATTTCCATTTGCTGGGGAATTGACTGAGGCAAAAGGAGAGATTGAAATTTTGGTGAGTGGGAGCAGCACCTCTTCCAGGGTAAGGGACAGTAGTTTAAGGTCAATAGTATCGCTGCTTGCTCTGGACTTAGAGATAGCCTTTTTTATATATTTGCAGACTTCATGTGCCCTGACTTTTTTGAAATGGAAGGGTGGTTGGTTAGGAGAAGCAGTAGGTGAAGTTGGTTTTGGGGAGTCAACATCGGAGAATAAGTGCAGGGGGAGGACCCCACTAAGGTCTGTGAAAGTTGCATTTAGGGCCTTTGCCATGACCGTTGGATCTAGAGTAGTGGCTCCATCAACAGTCATTAGCGTATGAGAGGATTTGGACTGCTTACCCGTGATATTTCTGATGCTGTCACAGAAGGATCTCCCGTCACCCCAGGAGTTGGAGAAGGCATTCTTGAAATAGGAGCTCTTCATCATTCGGATTTGTTTACTGCAGTAGTTGCGAGACTGTGTATACTTTTGGATGTCCATCAGGGAGCCTGTGGCTCTAGCTATAGCCCAGAGGTGGTCCCTTGCTTTGAGTTGGGCCAATAGCTTGGCCATGAGCCAGGGATTTGAGAAAGCTTTGATTTTGCGCTTTTTTACTGGTGCGTAGGTGTCGCAGGCAGTGTTGAAAGTAGTGATAAAGTAATCAAGGGCTGCATCAACATCTTGTGTATTGTATATTAGAGACCAGTCTTGCTGCCTGAGATAGGCCTTGAGAGGAGTCAGATTGCCATAAGGTAGTACTTTGCTTGAGATGGTTTTTGGAGGTGGTTTTCGGAACTTATTTGTCCAGGTACAGACAACAGGTGTTATTTATGCGGGCTGGGTGGCTAGCAAGGATACAGTCTATGAGGGTGCTAGTCCCCGATTTGTAATTTTTCCTAGTAGGGGAGCTAACCATCTGCGTTAGGTTAGCTGATAGGATAGCATCCTTGTGGGACCCTACATCAGGTGCGAGCCAGTTGATATTAAAGCCACCAAGGAGAAGGAGCTCAGTGTCAGGAGGTTGTGATCTTACGAAGTCAAGGACAGTCTGGAGGCTGGACCCTGGGTCTTTTGGTGGGATATAGCTAGCAACAACAGTGAGGACTTTATTTTAGGCACCAAGGAGTAGCTTGACAGGAAGGAATTGCACTGAGGTGTTTGTGGAGGTAGTACAGACAGGGTGACAGGTGAGGTTGTCTTTTATGTAAATTGCACAACCCCCCCTTTCAGTAATCATATCCAGTCTGAGAATACTGTAGCCTTGTAACAAGATGGCATGGTCAGGAGTATTGGGTGTCAGCCAGGTTTCAACAACGGCTAGAATATCGGGGTTATATTTGCCGGCAAAGATTTGAAGGGAGGCCAGTTTTGGAAGGAGGCTGCAGATATTTAGCGTGGCAATGATGAGATCCCACTCCATTTTGGCAAGATTTGTTGAACTGGAGTAAACAGGACCAGGACTTGGATGGACACTTCCTGACATCAGGAGGAGGAGGAGCAGGAGTTTTAGGGCCATCTGACGCTGTTCACAGTATGTGAAATAATGCCTCTGCTGCTTGTCTGGCTGAATGCAGTGTAGGCGTCTAGGGTCCCAGTGCAAGGTAATGGCTAGAAGCAGAGGTCGGTTTGCCTACGTTCCATTAGCATGATTTGTCATAAGCAGCCAGTTCTTTGCAGGGGGGGTGCCACAGGTGTGGGTAGGGAGGATTTGCCATGGTGCCAAATTGGTGGTAATGGGCATGAATAGTCAGAGTGTAGGGTGGAGAGGGGTAGCAGGAACTAGAAAGATGGCAGAGGGGAGGAAAGAAGGAGAGAGCTAGAAGAGACAGGAAGAGGTGACTGTAGAGAGTCATATCAGAAAGAACAGAGATGTGTTTTAGAAGGTGGTGAGGGGCAGAGCAGGAAAATAGGAGAAAACAGGAGAGCACAGGGGGTTGTGAAGCAGGCTTAGTGCAACAGAGAAACTAGCAGGAAATGCAGGTGGAGGGTGAGTGGTATAACTAGGGGACAGGATGGGAAGCAGGATCGGGGTCGGTCCTGAGAGCAGGGGGTGGAGCGAAGAAATTATTTAATAAAGGTCGGGGGGACGGGCGTAAAATTTCGGCACTGAGCAGTGCAAGTGAATGGGCGCCGAGCCCAGCAAAGCAACAGTCTCAGAAGCACCAATCGGTAGGCAGTGGCTGGAACTGGAGGCCAATCAGCAAGTGGCTTGGAGCGTGGTCGGCCAACAGCAGCTGATCACAGCTTCCCCAGCCCAGGGATGTCCTTACCCGGCTTTCCAGAGCCCAACGGCAGCAGGTGGGGGTGTCAGGGGTGGCGTGGATTCCCCGGCACCAAACCATGCCTACGAGGCACATGGCTGGCCCATTCAGGGCTCAAATCTGGAGTTGGGAGAGAGAAAAAAGACTGGAGTGAGTAGGCAATTAAGCAAGAAGGAAAACAAAAGGTAGTGACATAGTTTTGTTAACTGGGGGTGGGGGAAAACGCCGGAGAAAGGCAGTGAGATGGGGAGACAGAAGAATTAAGTGATACAGGTGTCGATTGGAATGGTAGGGGGTGGGGGTAGCAGCCAGAAATGATCGGACTCAACAATTGATCTGGCGCCAGCTGGGAGTGGCGGTAGGGGCTGGGTAAATTCTGCAGGGAGTGAGCAAGGGAGCAGGAGGAGAGCAGAGAAAAAAAAAAAGAAATTAAAACAATGAGGGTAGATTTTGGAGGCAGCGGATAGACCGAGCAAGCAGGCAGGGCAACGAGAGGGACAGAGAGATGCAGTCAGCACAGCACAGCACAGTGTAGAGCAAACTCTAATTTAGGTGAGAAAAGCAGTAGAGATCACTGCACAAAATCAGTTACAGGGAAAGACAAGAGCATTCAAGAGGAGAGTTAACAGCAGGCTTAACAGAGTATTCAGGAGGAGAGCTAACAACCAGGCTTTACAGGGCTAGCGCAGTATATCGGATTCGGCAGCTTAACTCAAAATAAACATAAACATTCAGTAAAACACTGTGGCTACTGGATACAACTGAGCATATTTTTTGAAAATAAGAAAGAATTCAGGCAGCAAGTCCAAGAGTAAAATTTCGGCACTGAGCAGTGCAAGTGAATGGGTGCCGAGCCCAGCAAAGCAACAGTCTCAGAAGCACCAATCGGTAGGCAGTGGCTTGAACCGGAGGCCAATCAGTGAGTGGCTCGAAGCGGGTCGGCCAATAGCAGCCGATCACAGCTTCCCCAGCCCAGAGATGTCCTTACCAAGCTTTCAGGAGCCCAATGGCAGCTGGTGGAGGCATTAGAGGCAGCGTGGATTCCCCGGCATCGAACCGTGCCTACGAGGCACACGGCTGGCCCATTCAGGGCTTAAATCCAGCTTTCAGGAGCCCAACGGTGGCAGGTAGAGGTGTCAAGGGTGGCATGGATTCCCTGGCACTGAACAGTGCTTACAAGGCACACGGCTGGCCCGTTCAGGGCTCAAATCCGGCTTTCGGGAGCCCAACGGTGGCAGGTGGAGGCGTCAGGGGTGGTGTGGATTCCCCAGCACCGAACCGTGCCTATGAGGCACACGGCTGGCCCGTTCGGGGCTCAAATCCGGCTTTCGGGAGCTCAACAGCGGCAGGTGGAGGCGTCAGGGGTGGAGTGGATTCCCCGACACCGAACCGTGCCTACTTGCATCTCCGACCTCCAACAGTTAACCTCCTGGGATCAAAGGAATGTCCTGCTCAGTCAGGTGGTCCTCCTCAAACTGAGTCCACGAAAAATCTTCTGACACTTTGTCCAAACTCTCTGGCAGGGACCTCATGAACACCTGGCATTGGTGTTCCACCTCTCTGCATAGTCGAGCTGCCTCCAGCCATTGCCCACTCATCCAGTGGACCATCCTCATCAGGGTCTCCACCTCCTGGGTGTTGTCTCTGGCACCTCCAGTCTGCATCGACCCCATGGTAGCTCCTCGTCCTTTTGCATCTCTTCGTCATCTTCAGGCTAGGCCATCTTCCGAGCTCCCAGGTCCAGTCCAGGCAGCAGCTTCTCCCTTCATCTGTCAGCCATGATTCTGGACAAAACCCCACAGACCTTCTTCTCTGGGTTCTCCTCTGGCAACTCCTGGTGCATCGGTCCACCTGGGATATCTGGGCAATGCCCACCAGAAAACGTCCCTCTTCAGCCAGTCCAGACACTTCCAGCACATTATCCCACTTCCGACACCAACTCTGTGGAGGGGTTGTGGGATAACAGATGGACCAGACACCAAACTTCAGGTTCAACACACAATCTGTGTGTGATGTTTATTCAAAATACAAGAAATAACCTTCTGCAATGGCATATTTCTCCTTCAGTACATCAGTTTGCAGCAACAGACTATGAATGTCCTTCTCTGCACTTAGCCAGCACCTACTGACACTGATCTCTGATCCAATTCATCAGCTAAGATGTAGTCACCACCCCTATGCAAGCCCTATTTGCTTGGGTAGTGGGGGCCCAAAAAGAATAAAAACAAAACAAGCTATAAACAAAGAACTTCAATGCAGAATCACTGAAAGAACAGTTACCCCAAAGGGCATTGGTAACAAATCAAGTTTCAAAGAAATACATCCTCTTACATACTTCCATAATGCAATGCATCATGAGATATATGCAAATCATCATGACATTTCTTTCTTAAGTTTACATGCATTTCAAAAGCACAGCTAACTTAATTTCTATAATAGTCACCTAGTACTTTTTACCATTATCAAAACACCTAGTGCCATGGTATTTTCAACATTTACAGGTTTCATAAATGTAAGGTATATACATAAAGGTATTTTATGACATAGTGCTATTATATACTAAATCCAACAACAATAAACACAACCGGTTTTACATACACTCGGAGGTCACCAGAATAACCTCCCTGTACGAGGACCTAAGAGGGAAAAGGAAAATTAAAGAGGACACTGTAGCATAGTCAAGAGAGGAGAGGGAGGTGGCCAACCTTATGGACTAGAAATAGTAAAGGATAGATTAAGCTTAGAAAATAGAAGAACTGTTGCAACAGATTTAAGAAAAGTTTGGTCCTCAAGAGTGGCAGGAGCTCCCTGTCACAGGCATATGTCAACAAAACGGTCACTACTTTTCACCAAAAGCTGGGTTTGCTCTGCCAGCTCCACCCATTACTATCTACAGCATCTTGCCTGAAAATTGCAACAGCCTCTCTCCTTCCCCTACTTTCCAATGGCTCCCCCATTCCTATCACTTAAGTCCTCTCTTCTGAACCAACTAAAGCAAGTATATCATAGAATAGAGCACTTTGCCTCAGGAGCTGCCCCCACCTGCATCATTGCACTGCACTGTCATCCCTGGGTTGGCTCCAACTGGAACAAATATTCCAGTATTCCTCCCTCTGTCTGATCTACAAGCTCACACACCTATACACTCCTCCAAGTCTATCTAACATTGTTGTCAGAAAACCTGCTAGCTGGATCCTTTACTCCTCCTCTTTTTCACTGTTATCTGTGCCAGCGTTTCATCTAGCTGCTAGTAGAAGACTGCTCCCTCGGCCTGGAACTCCCTCCCTCCATCTATCCTATCTTGCCCCAGTTTCAAACTTGCTCTGCATAACTATTTATATAATCTAGGAAGTTGCTCCTGCTTTACCTAAGGTCCCATGCGCAATGAACTGCTTTATATTTTACTCTACTTTCCAGTCTATGAGAACACTGCTCTTTACCTTGTGTGAATTATGTGATCAATTCTGTACATGGACCTGTTTTATATTTTTCTGTATTCCGCTTTATGATATTGGTGTCTTACATTATGTGTATTGCACAGCACTGATTACCTTTATACATGGCTTTGTATTATACATTTTTGTATTCCTTTATCCTTTGTACCTTTCCCCAGATTGCCCCTGAAAAGGGACTGCATGGCCTTAGTGGGCTTACCTGGTTACCAAAATACAAATAAACAAATAAATAACTGGGTGCAGAATTGTCTATCGAAAAATGGTTTGATTTAAATCAGTTTGCTAGAGTTTGCACTCATACGTGCCCTGTGCAAGCAATTTGCAGTTTTGTTACCTGAAGTTCAAATGACATGCTGTAGTTACAGTATAAACATTTGTTTTAAATCTTTACCCTGAACTAGAACCTGTTTCATATTATTAAATTATTTGGGTCTGGAGAGTTCAGCTCTTCTTGGAACTGTTTATTGAAAACACAGTTATGATGGTTATCATCAGTGTCATTCATCTTACAAAAGAACAAATATATATATATATATTTACACAGTGGCGTCCTCTAGGATGAAACCCACTTTTAAAGCACTCTGCAGTATGCTGCAGCAGACCTACTGAATAAAGCTACGTAATTTCAATGGTAATTAATCCCCTTTATCATGCAGGAAACTGTGGTATTCACTTCATCCGGGCAGTGTCACATTTTCCTGAATGACGATAGGGGCTAATTGCCATTGAAATTACATTGCTTTATTCAGCAGGTGTGCTGCAGCATTCTGCAGAGTGCTGCAAAATGCTGCAGAATTGGGTTTCATCCTGGGGGATGCTACTATATGTGTGTGTGTGTGTGTGTGTGTGTGTGTCCCGATTTGCTACTGGAGAGATCAAGTATGACATTAAGTCCAAAAATCATTTTTTGTTGATTGTCATAACTATATCACGCTTACATAGCGTACAAGTTGTAGTAAAAGACAAAGAACCTCTGTGCGTAAACACTGAGGCAAGGGTTACCCCAAAGGGCATTTGGCTGGGAAGCCAAGTTTCAAGAAAATACAAAATCACACATGCCCCACAATGCAAAGCATCATGGGCTGCATATGCAAATCACCACAGAATGTTATGCTGGTCCAACTTTAAGCAGAATTGCATGGTGCCGAAAGGCCCCTCACACAGTTTGCAAAGGGTGCTAACAGAAGACATAGACACGTGTTTTGTCCTACCAGGACTCATCAGTATGCCTCGTCTGTTTGACACCCCAGTGGGATGGACCAGCTACCCCTAAGGCAGTGTGCCTGGGATATATTGTGGTGAACCCATTAAAATAAAAAACTATTTAAAAGACAAAGAACCTCTGTGCGTAAACACTGAGGCAAGGGTTACCCCAAAGGGCATTTGGCTGGGAAGCCAAGTTTCAAGAAAATACAAAATCACACATGCCCCACAATGCAAAGCATCATGGGCTGTAGTACTACAATACCAAACATAAAGATAGTTAATAGTTCTGAGGTTGTAAAAAATGGGAATAAAAAGTCCCACAGTTCCAGCGTAAAGTGGGTAACATGGTGTCCTTGACATCAGATTTGCCATTTTATCAAACATAGATTTTTTTTATAGTACTATGTCTATGGTATCTGTTCAGGTAGTATATTACTTAACTTTTAATTACTTTATCACAGTCATTACTTGTTGGTAATTATGCCACAATACATTTTCTGATACCATTACACCCACATTGGAACATGTTCAAGTTTAGTTGCTGCATTCATTTCACTGATTTTCTAGCACATTTTTATTACACAACTATGTTACCCTCATGGGATAAGACAGAAATCACTGAATTCTCTGAAAGTTAATTATACTTTATTTATAAGCAGTTTTTTTCATAAGACATCATGTGGGTAACATGGACACTACAACACCAGCAATATCGGTATCATACCAAGTATCTTATCAAGTCATACTACACATTATTGCTGGTGCACAATGAAAAATACATAGTAAATGCATACTATAGGTATCTGTTAGAATATTTTTTAAATTTTGAACATTGTATTTATAACATTATATTATAATATTCACAAACGTTTTATGCTACACAGTAGGTATAGTACAGAACAGTATAGTATTTTACAGTATACTATGGATTGAATCCCACCTGTCTGCATAGCATAGCACAGCACAGCATAGTAGAGTATGGATTGAATCTTACCTGCTCTGTCTGTTAGACATGCCAGCTGGTCCCAAGCCCTGAATAAGAGAGAGGAAATCCAAATTTATATTTCTATGTATAGGTGAGGTGAAGTGACTGTTTGGCAATAATGCACACCCTTGGTGTTTATGATATTTATGGCTGCAGGATGAGTGCCCTCCTATAACACAGGAAGAGTATTAGTGACTGCAACTATGCCCTGGGGTGGGTTGTTTCTTTGTTAAAATATGTTTTATTAAGAAATAAAAATGAAATAAAAAACTGGCTCCAGGGGACAGATATTCAAAATGTTGCCTGCAAGTCTAGGTTGTGCACACAAACCTGGATTTGCACAGATGTCACATATTCAAAAGCCTTGTTAGTGTGGGCAAACAAGGTATGCACCTGGGCAATATTCAGATGGGGGTGCAATGCAAATGAAGGGTCAGGGACCTGAATATTGATAAATTCCAATAATCACAGTATTCAAGCTACATGTGGCTGTTTTGCATTGTCCCGTTGTGTGGCACAGATACCGCTGACTAAAAACATAACTTACTCCTATGCAATCCTCATGGTTGGTGGAGGAAGTGCATTGCCCCCAAGCCCCAACACAGTAGTCCCTGTTGTATAGTGGTCCTGCCCCCAAACCTGATCACCTGTATCATAGAGAGTAATCATTCCCTGATCCCCTGTATCATACAGAAAAAAACATTCCCTGGTGTCTAGCAGACCCTCTCACTATCCCAGATTGCCTGTATAATCCTTGGTGTCTAGTAGACCCCTTCCCTATCTATGATCCTCTGTACAATGAAGTCAAGTTGTTCACTGGTGTCCAGTGGACCCCAAACAACCCCCACCCTGGCAGGCAGTGCCCAACCACCTCAATCCCAACCCTAAGCCAGTGACTGGCACAGCCCTCTATACTCCATCTTGGCCAGCCACTGAATGAGCTGTCATTAAGCACATACTGTACAACCAGCTGTTACAGTATGAGCTCATTGACAGTTCAGTTGGTGACTGGCCATGGTGAAGTGGGGAGGGCTGTGCAGGTTGCCAGCTCAGGGTTGGGATGGAGAGGAGCAGGGTAATAGGGCAGAACCTGCCAGGGTGTGGTGTGGGGAGTCTGCTAGACATGAGGGAATGGTTTTACTTTATTGTACAGGGGATCATGGATGGGGGCATGAGGACACAGCCAAGGCCATTGTTCAGAATCTAGCTCACCATTACATCACATAGAAAACATGATCGCTGCTCACAGATCTGAACCTAAGGAGGTTCAGTTTAAGAAGGCACAGGTACCTATGAGGTGTGATGGAAACCTTAGCCCACACTTGGTGGAAAACCAATCAAAAATCAACAATGAGGTGTTAAGACAGCACACAAAAATGTTCATTACAAAGACACCAATCACGTTCAAACAACAGCCACTCTCAGGAGATCGAGCTTCTTCTCCTCAGAAAGTTTTTTTTTAAGAAACTAGAGAACGCCTATCACATGGATTTTTTAAGAAACCAGGGAACACCTATCACATAGGTTTTTTAGCACTTAGGGAACACACATTTATGGGTCAGGTTCAGAACTGGAACATTTGTTCATTACAGGTGGACACCATTTCAGGAACATGACAATTGCCCTGAAAAGAGCAAACTGAAGAAAAAAAAATAAAAATCAACTAAACATACTTTTAGGGTGCAACTGATTTTATACACAGCAGCTGTGTAACTGGCATACTATAACAATGCACAGGAGTACTGAGAGGATGCACAAAGTTTCAGGAGATGGACACCATGTGTAGTGAAAGTCTATGATACGGAACTGGGACAAAAATTAAAAAAAATGCACACTTCTTTATTAATAACTAAAGATGTACAATAAAGGTGTTGAACAAGGCTATGAAAGCCACAATGAAAATGCTATCAAAAGCAAAGTATTAATTGCCAATTAAAATATATTTATATGCCAGTAAGCAATGTCATACTTTGGCAACTATTTTAAGGGGATAACATGATGATTCTATTTATGCCACAACTAAATAAAGAGACAAAACAAGCTTATTTTTATCAACATTACATCTTTATTAAGTACATTACTCATGTCAGCTTACATTTCAACATTTTATCTTTTTTCCAAAATTGGTGCAGTGTTAATGCATGCATCATTTAAATATCTTGAGTACTTTGTGTGTATGTATGTGTGTATATACTGTATATGTATATATATATATATATATATATATATGTATGTATATATATATATATATATATATATATATATATATATGTATATACACACATACCTATATATACTCCTTTTACCAAAGCAGTTTATAAAAACAGAACAATCTTGTGACTTTGTCTTTACACTAGGTTTTAATGCTCCTAAATTAGGTGAGCCACATATCTATGTGCTTTTCATGTTTCCACAGTGAAATTAATAAAGGTAGCAAGAAAGTTGAAATTGCAACTTTTTCAATTTTGTGTATGATGTCTAAATCACTGCCTTGGGGTTTTGGAGATGCATGTTGTGTAACTTCTGAACTTGAGGACTATGTCTGGTAATTTATTGCATAAGCATAAGGCAAGTGTGCATCTTCATTTCAGTAAGCACTTTTCAGTGCTGCAGAAAAACTGCAACATAGAAAGCATTGCACTTGCAGTCATGAATGAACCAGACAGTGAATGGCATCATGTTCTTGTTATGCTAAAAACATGACTGTTGCATGTTTTATTTTTCCTGTCAGAGAAGGTTAAGTATTGTTTGTTTTTTTTTAACCCTGTTTCTACACTGGGGGATCGGGGCATCTCTCAGGAGTGCCCTCTTGACTCCAGCCTCTACTCCCCACCTGAAACCACCTTCTGACCAGAGAGTACAATTGCTGGACACCCTCTCCCTGAACCCATCGACCTCCCAGCCATCCGCATCATCCCCCAGGGCAGGGCTTGCCTCACCTACTTGGTGACCTTTTCTGTAAGTAGAGGGCTGGTCCATGGGTCAGTTTAATGGGCCCAGGAGAGCTTGTCTGAAGGATGGTCCAGCATCGGGATGTGGGTTGCAGACACTGGAGCCTCTGTCACCTCCCCGTATTGTTGGGGGATTTTCCATGTGTTTCTCCCTGGAGTGTGGACATGCAATGATGCCCGTGCACTAATGTGCTGGTGTCTGCCACAGCCCCACTCCTCTTTTATGGTGCCGCTCTCAAACAGTGCTCCCAATCTCCATCGGGGGTCAATGGAGAGCGACGCAGCCCCACAGACCACCACAGGGAAGGGAGAGCAGTCCTCTGGATGCTCAATTCCCTCCGTCCCCTGCCGACCCTGATGGCCCGAGTCTGCTTCTGAACCCAGGTCACCAGTGTGGCATGAGATGTGGTGTCCAGTGCCTCAACCCTCAGCACCACTGGGCCAGCTACTAGGTTAAGTATTATCTACTGTATAACTTTATTGGAAAGCTTTTTTTTTTTTCTTTCTCCATGCTTTATGTGACTATGTCACAATCCAGGCCTTTTTTGGGTCTGTGGTAGTGTAACATGGGATCTTAATAACAATACTGGCCATTTTTTGGCAATTGTCTATTTTCAGGAAATCTAGTTTCTGTTATGTGATAGACACTGACTACCTCATATAAATCTCAATGTAAACTGCATGCTAAAAAGGTTAAGCTGCAAATTGCTTTTGTAGTACCCTTACCACCCACATCTAGGGGTAACAAATATATTTAAATGGTCACTGACCTATTTTCTAACTGGGCAGAGGCATTTCCAATTAAGGCAGTCACTGCAGCAGTTACTGCAAAACTTTTAATTGCAGAAGTGTTTTGCAGGTGGGGACTGCACTGCCTTGGTGTTAGATTCAGACAGAGATTACCTTTACTGCTAAAGTCCTATAAGCAGATGAGTATGTTGCACAACTTAAAGAAGAGATTAAATAAGTGCATTTGTTGGCTTCCCACAGTTTGGGAAAATACAGAGCCCAGACTGCTAAGTATTTTAAATACCATTGCTTCAGTGTTTACGCACAGAGGTTCTTTGTCTTTTAAATTGTTTTTGGTTTTAATTGGGTTTGCCACAACATAACCCAGATAGACCATCTTAGGGTAGCGGATTCATTCCACTGGGGTGTCAAACAGACGAGACATACTGATGAGTCCTGGTAGGATGAAACACGTGTCTATGTCTTCTGTTGGCACCCTTTGCAAACTGTGTGAGAGGCCTTTCAGCACCATGCATTTCTGCTTAAAATTGAACCAGCATAATATTCTGTGGTGATTTGCATATGCAGACCATGATGCTTTGCATTGTGGGGGCATGTGTGATTTTGTATTTTTTTTAACAAAGGTGTGTTAACTGAAGAAGTGGCAAGTAGATAAAAGGTTATGGTCAGATCCTATGGCACTGCTGAGCACCCTCTGCAGCATAAATGGGATGACAAAGGCAGACCATTTGTGTACATGGTGAGACTCACCAACAGGAAATAGCCAGTGGACAAATGGTTCCACTGCAGTCAGTTGAAATTGTTCAAAAAAGGTGATTAAAAGTATGGTTCTAATCAGACTTCTGTTTTCTCATTTCAGCAAACTAGGCCAGTATCACTCTGAATATAACATGGGCTTTAAGTTTAACTTGACCCTCCTCTGGGGTGGGGTGGGGTGGGGTGGGTTTGTGTGTGTATGTGTGTGTTTACCATATGTTTCATTTATTTGGGGAAAAAAGTAGAAAAGGCCAACAGACAGATGGTTCCATGCTGTTAAGACTTAGAACTAATGTATGGAGGAAGGCGGGAGTCACACCCTCCACTCCAGTTTGTTTTTCTATCATTTCAGTATGCAGGACAGAATATGGATGGATGTAGTCTCAATCGTCCATGCTGGTCCAAGGTGACACTCTACTTCCTGTAAAAGTGACTGCAGGGGTCATGGAAATGGAGTGTGGAGAGGCCCTAGAGTCCAGACAGCTCCCAGTGGCAAGGACAGAGTCGATGGGTACAGAAAGGGGTCTCTCTTGCGGAAAACAAAAATACTATGAAACAGGATGAAGGTGTGTAGAACATCTACAATGGAAGGTCAAACAGATCAGTGGCTGGCATATGGTGAAATTGAACTGCAAGTGACTGTACTAACAATGACCAGCCACCATGAACACCATGGACTTTGCTGAAACTACCTTTGTGCATGAGACTGTAAAAGGCCCTGGAATGGAATCCACCCAGTGGTTTCACTTCTGCTTCTATTCTGGGGACTTTAATCAATTATGTAGTTTTACCAATTATCACCTACAGTGGCAGCTATAGACATGGTCAGATATTTTCTGACATGCCTATGACACCTCTGGAGAAATTTCCTGCCTGCCTGCAGTATCACTATAGAAGTTGACGGCAGATAAGGACCGCAAGGCCCATCCAGTCTGCCCATTTCTTTTTCTACCTTATAAATGTGCCATCGGCCTTTGCTCTGTCAGTGACCTATCTATTCGTAGTCATTTGTATTGCTCCCTTATGCCTATCCCATGCCTGTTTGAAGCCCTGCACTGTATTCATAGCCACCACTTCTTGTGGTAAGCCATTCCATGCATCTACCACCCTTTCTGTGAAAAAGAATTTCCTCACATTCCCCTTAATCGGCCTCCTCTAATCTCATGCTGTGTCCTCTTGTCCTGCTATTTTTCTTATATTTAAACATGTTAGACTCTTTCACCTTGTTTATGCCCTTAAGGTGTTTAAATGTCTCGATCATATCACCTCTCTCCTCTTTGCTCAGGGTATACATATTGAGCTCCGTTAATCTGTCCTCATATGTCTTCTGATGCAGTCCCTGCACCATTTGGTTGCCCTTCTCTGGACTGCTCAATTTGGTTAATGTCCTTGAAGGTGTGGCTCCATCACTGCACGCAGTACCCAGATGGGGCCTAACCAATGTCTTGTACAGAGGATTATTACTCCCTCTTATGACTTGTGATACCCCTACTAATACACCCTAACAC
Source organism: Neoceratodus forsteri (assembly GCA_016271365.2). Lineage (NCBI taxonomy): Eukaryota > Metazoa > Chordata > Ceratodontiformes > Ceratodontidae > Neoceratodus > Neoceratodus forsteri. The sequence continues at coordinate 151,247,554 of CM028130.1, read as the reverse complement.
CCCTAGCCTTACCTACTGCTTTAGAGGTCTGCTTGGATGATTTTAGGTCATCAGTGATGATGATGATGCCACTTTTCTTCCTTTGTGACTGCTAGCAGCTCCCTCCCAGCCTATAAGTGGCTTCAGGTTTCTCTTCCCTATGTGCATGATTTTGCACTTCTTTGCATTAAATCCAGTTGCCACTCTTCTGACCATTCTGCTAGTTTATCCAGATCTCTTCTCATTCTGCCCACCCCATCTGGATCATCTACTCTGTTGCAGATCTTGGTGTCATCTGCAAACAGACAAGCCTTACCCTCTAGTCCATCTGAGGTCACTAATGAAGATGTTGAATAGGACTGGCCCCAGGACTGATCCCTGAGGTACCCCACTTGTGACTTGCATCTCTTCTGACTGTATACCATTTACCACCACTCTCTGTTTTCTGCCAGTCAACCAGTTTGCCACCCAGTTGACCAACTTCTGACCCACCCCGAGCCTACCTAGCTTATTATCAATCTTCTATGTGGAACAGTGTCAAAAGCTTTGCTGAAGTCAAGGTAGGCGACATCAACTGCTCCCCCTTGGTCCACCACTCTGGTTACCCAGTCAAAGAAATCTATGAGATTAGTTTGACAGGACCTTCCTTTGTAAACCCATGCTGTCTTGGATCCTGTGCCCCTATGGATTCCAGGTGTTGCACTATCCTTTCCTTAAGGAGTGCCTCCATAATCTTGCCCACTACTGAGGTAAGACTGACCAGTCTGTAGTTCCCCGCCTCCTCCCTGCTACCACTCTTGTGGAGTGGGATCACATGAGCCCTTCTCCAGTCTTCTGGGACCTCTCCTGTGCTCAGAGACTCACTAAACAATTCTGCTAATGGCTCTGCTAGTTCCTCCTTTAGCTCCTTAAGTACCCTGGGATGTATGCCATCAGGTCCCATTGCCTTATCCACCCTGAGCTTAGCAAGCTCTTGTAGGACCCTTTCTTTTGTGAAGGGAGTAGTGCACCTCCTCCCCTGTGTCCATGATGCTGAGCTGTGGGCCCTGCCCTACCTTCTCTTCAGTAAATACTGAGCAAAAGTATCTATTTAGGATAGATGCCTTTACAGGGTCCTCCTCCTCACATGCCCTTTTCTCCATTAAACAGCAATACCCCTCTGGACTTTCTCCTTTCACTAATGTATCTATAGAAAGTCTTGTCACCTTCCTTTACTGTTCGTGCTAGTGTTTCCTCAGTTTGGGACTTTGCCTGCCTTACTGCCTTACCTGCTTCCCTTAGGGCAGTTTGGTATGCCTCCCTATCTTCATCCTGCTGTGTTCCCTTATATTTTCTGAAGGCCAGCCTTTTGGCTCTGACCTTTTCTGCTACTGTATTTGAGAACCAAAGTGGTTTCCTTCTTCTTTTACACTTCCTTTTCTGTCTAACACAATGGGATGTTGCTTCAAGTATTGTATCCTTAATGCTTGCCCACTTTGCCTGTACCTCCTCACCTGTGTTTCTTTTGCCAGGGCTAGCTTAACTCTGTTGGCCATCTTATCAAAGTCAGCTCCTCTGAAGTCCCATATTTTTGCCTTGGAATGGGATGATTTAGATGTAGTAGCCAAATTGAACCATACCATGTGATGGTCACTGGCCCCAGGTGACCTTCTACCTGGAGATCTGTGATCCCTTCTTTGTTAGTCAGTACTAGATCTAGGATAGCCCTGTCTCTTGTGGGTTTCTGTACCAGTTGTTTGAGGCCCTCCCCTGCAGGGAATCCACTATGTGTCTAGTTCTGGCCGATGTTCCTGCTGGTATTGACCAATCTGTATCTGGCATGTTGAAGTCTCCATTATCAGAACCTCCTTTAGCTGTCATGTTTTGTATATCTTCTAACAGTAATGTGTCTATGTCCTCCCTCTGGTCTGGGGGCCTGTAGACAACCCCAGTTCTTATGGCTGTCCCATTTCCTGTTTCAGGGTGACCCACAGTTCTTCTGGCTCCTTATGTGTATTCTGAATTTCTGTAGCTTTGATATTTTCATTAACATACAGGGCCCTCCTCCCCTTTTGCACCTCGGTCTCTTCTGAACAATACATAGCCAGGTACTGAAGTCTCCCAAGTGTGGTTACTGGTAAACCACGTCTCACTAATTGCTACTATGTCAAGTTTAGCCTCTGACATTATTGCCTGCAGGTCTGGGATCTTATTTCCCAGGCTGTGAGCATTTATGTACATGATTTTCCATTGGCCAGATTTTGGTGTGTTAGTTGTTGGGTGAAGTTTGGCATTACCCCTGTGCATCGTATGGGGAGACAAAACTTTTTTCTTACCTGGTGATGCAAATGAACGGCAAACACGCTGAATTCCTGTTTGACCACTAGCTGAGGGGGGAGGGGTGTTCTTCCCATTCGACGTATGGGGTGCTGCACCCCTCTCCCCATTTGCTAGTTTAAATATTCTGCAAAGACGTCAAACTTCTGCCCCAATGCACTGACTCCCTCTTTAGTCAGATGCAGTCCATCAAATTTAAAGAACTTTCGCTCCCAGAACTGTTGCCAGTTCCCTACAAATCTGTGTCCTTTTTCTGGCACCAGTCCTTGAGCCACGTGTTTAGCTCCCCTATCTCCCCTTCTCTGACCTTCCGTCCATCTGCTCCCTTCTCCCAGACTGGCAGGATCTCAGAGAAGGAGATGCCGGATGAAACAGATGATAATTTGTCACCCAGCCTAGTCAGGTGTTCCTTGGTCTCCACAACTGACCGGCTGGCGAGATCATTAGTCCCTATGTGTACTAGGACATCAATGTTTTCTTCTGCTTTGTGAACAATTTTAGCAATGCGGTCAGTGTCTCTCCATGCTGATGTACCTGGGAGACATCTGACCATCACCCTAGCTGGAGATGGGTATCAACTCCCGAATCATGGAGTCTCCTATGATCAGAAGTTTTTGGATTTCCTTTGTGCTTGTTTAGTTTTGGTTCCTGATTTGGGTGAGTATTGTTGTGCCAGCTCCTGTGCAGTGTCCTGCTCTGCAGTGTCTTCTGCCTCTTTATTTGATTTCAGAGATAGAGGCAGATACCTGTTTGTAGTGTTTATATGGTTTTGGAGGTAATGTGTTGGAGAGCAGAGTGATGGGGCACCTGATTTGCTCCTCCTAACCACCTGCCAACCTCCTGGACCAACTACCCTCTCGGTCGAGGTTTTTCTGTTGGATGCTGGGGAAATGGCGGGTGGTTCTTATAATGTATTTCCTCTTCAATATGAAATTTGAGGCGTGCAATCTCTGCCCATGCTGCCCGGAGCTGAGACCTAAGATCTCCAAAGGCCCAGCATGTAGGACAGTGTCCTAAATCCTGTAAGACTGTCCTTCTGAAAATTGTTCCACAGTACCTGCAGTTAATGAAATCCATTACAAATAAGTTGCTGGGTTTGTAACCTAGTCAGAGTAATTAGAAGGAAAAAATGCAAGTAATGGTTTAATTGTGCTTTGTTTAACTTGTTATAACAAGTTAAATTACTAGTGCCCTGTAAATGAGATCACCTTGTGGAGGCCCCACTGATCCGCCCTTCCTGCTCTGTCACAGGAAATGTCACAACTGTGGTACCCTATAAAAGGAGTGTAGCGTGGGGTGGTTGGGGATGGGGTGGATGGGTGGCCCTTCCCTGCCTAAAAAGAAGAACCACGGACGAAAGAACAAGGAGGTAAGAGCAGAAACAATCAGTCAACAACAAATGCAGTAACCCTGAAAGCTTATCCTAATGTTAGATAAAACTGTAAAACCTAAAGCACCACCTGTAATAATTTCAGAGAAGATATACCCTGTAAGAAACACTTTGCTCCAGAGAAAAATAAAGCAGTAACAGAAGATATACCTTGCAAAAGTCAATTTGAATCAGAAGATTACAGCAGTAATCTGTTAGCACACCTGTAGGCACACCTTGTAATAATGCAGAAGAAGGTATACCAGCAACAACAATTTGAATCAGAGAAAAAATAAAGCAATGAAATGTTAACAACAAACAGTAGCAATCCCTGTGAGTAAAAATAAAAACACCACCACACAGTAAATCTGCTTAGCCAAACTAAGTCTTAATCCTTCTCCTTGCTCTGGTAAGTTTCTACTCTGCCTTTTCAAGCAGTCTTAGAAGGAAAGAGCTCAGGTGAAGCTAGGTGCCTTGGCCAGCAAACCAAGTCTTCTACCTCCAAGATATCAACTAACCTGACTTTTTAACCCTTCTTTCTGTTGGAAATTACTGACAGTTTGCCAGCTCCACCCCACATACACACCTAATCCTTTGGAAGAGCTGTGGGAGGAAAAGCAATTAGCTCCTTCAATGTGAGAAGGAGACTGAAACACCTCTGAGACAACAAACCTTTTCAACAAACAAAAAAAATAAAACACAGTATCAAACAGTAATTTTGCTTAGCCCAATGATAAAAGTCACAAAATGTAAGCTCCACCTGTAATACAGTAATTTCAGAGAAGATATACCCTGTAAGAAACACTTTGCTCCAGAGAAAAATAAAGCAGTAACAGAAGATATACCTTGCAAAAGACAATTTGAATCAGAAGATTACAGCAGTAATCTGTTAGCACACACCTGTAGGCACACCTTGTAATAATGCAGAAGAAGGTATACCAGCAACAACAATTTGAATCAGAGAAAAATAAAGCAATGAAATGTTAACAACAAACAGTAGCAATCCCTGTGAGTAAAAAATAAAAACACCACCACACAGTAAATCTGCTTAGCCAAACTAAGTCTTAATCCTTCTCCTTTGCTCTGGTAAGTTTCTCTACTCTGCCTTTCAAGCAGTCTTAGAAGGAAAGAGCTCAGGTGAAGCTAGGTGCCTTGGCCAGCAAACCAAGTCTTCTACTATGGGCCACCAGAGAGAATCTCTTTAGATATTTTGCAAAATATCTGGAAATTTCTGACCATATCATGGCTGTGACTTAATTTTAATTTTTTTTATTTTCTTAAATGCTCATTTCATTTCTTATTTTTCTTTACATGTTCATTTTTTTATTTTAAGTGTTCTTATTGGGATATGCTACAGAATAGTAATTCTTGTACTTCTAATAATGTACCTATGTTGTGCCTACACTCAAGCAAAGATAAGCAAATTAATTGAGGGCAATAATAGGGAAGTAAAGACAAATGAAAAAGGTCATAAAAACATTTGCACAGTCTATCGTGGCTATGTTCTGACTACAGTAACTAAGTTGCTGCAGGATGTGGAAAACGGCTGCATACCAGACCTTATCAAAGATGAGCAGCTGACCAAGTGGTATTGCTCCCAGTGTGGCTGCATGTGCAGCAGAATATGCTGGTGATGTGTTAAAATAAATTCCCAGAGATCTTTGTTTAGCACTGCCCAAAACCTAGGGTTGGTAACACCACATCCCAAAAGAGGCCCATGTTATACTCAGGGATTGTGCCTGATCAGGGACACACTGTATATCTATTTCACTGTGTCCTTACCCATGCTTGACCCTGCTACCTCAGTATTTGATAAACTGACCACTGTCCACTCCATAAGATACTCAAAAGGAGATATGTACAAGGAATGCCTAGATTTACCACAGCTCCTGGTGTTCCACCCAGTCATGCAAATGTGGATAGCCCCACATACTTCCTGTTGCTCTGTCAAATGATATAGTTACGTGTGTAGATGTGATGTGTTCAATGTTGCTACTCCCATTTGTGGTTACATCCCAGAGAGGAAGCCTAACACCAAGACAACTAGCCAGATGAAAATGAACCTCACAGGCTCCTGTCCAGTTCAGCTTACGAAATGGCACCTGCTGACTGTTAAAGTAGTTTATAATATGGAGGGACAGTACTGTACTGTTACTAATTATAAGAAATATCTTTAAGGGTCCCTCTCTTGTAATGTCGTCACCCCAAACTTTTGTTTCACTCCTCATGAGCATACCATTATTGGCCAAATTGTAATCACACCTGTTCACACACATAAGTCATCTAGAGTGAACCTAACCACCAGGAGGATATTGAAAAGTACATATCTGTTTTTAACGTGCATATTGAGCCCTTGTCCTTAAATTTGCAATCTCTGCTAGACCATAAAGATATGCACCTCTTTCAAACTAGCAACAACATGCATAAGACTGAAAATGATTTGGATGAACTACTGCAGGATGGAGATGTTAGTCTTTTCCTTACCAATAGTTGGATAGAAGTAACCTTTAAAGCCTTGATTGTTCTCCAAATAGTTCTCATTTTCATCCTTATATGCGTGATATGCTGTCTAAGGTACACACTTAAAAATCATAGGAACCAGCCTCGCTTTCTGCAAACAGCACAATTGACCAAGCTGATGTAGTCATGATGCCTTGCTTTGGTGGCATTGAGGTGGGGACTGTAGGGTCATGCAACAATTTAAACTGATAAATGGTTAGTGCTGACCTACTGTGTTTACTAGGTTATGCTGGCTATATACCGTCTTATATCTACAACTGGAAAATAACTGTTTTGTAATATTTTCCATAATCCATGATGGATGGCAAACTTCCATTTTGGGAGCTGCAACCATCTTAAGTAAAAAGCTTACAAAGTTTACCTAAAGGTCGAAGCTGTTTTTCTTAAGTAAAATGCCTGAAAAGTTCATCTATAGGTCAAAGCTGTTTTTCTCATTGAGAAGTTAATTGACAGGTTAAAGCTGGTTCTTTCTAGAAACTGGTTACTGCAGGATTCTTGGTCAGATAGCTTATCAGAAAACTTCAGCTGCAAGGACATTCCAAACTGCCTCTTTGTAAATATGACCTCATTTGTTTAGCCTGCGATTTATAGACGCAGAACCTGTACTAGGATTGTATATTAAGAATAAGGTTTAAATATGTTTTTTAAGGTTTATACTATATGTTTTTATATGGTAATATCAATGCCTCATGTTCCCTTAATTGGATACCAATGTAACGCTAAGAATGTAACCCTATAAGTTTTGTTATATATGGAAGAAAAAAAATACACTTTGTGGAGTCTAATGGAACACTACTGCTATCCAGTGGCTGAATTAATTATGACATGTAATTTAGCTAGCACTCCACCTTTCAGGAAACTGTCAAGGGCAACCAATCAGAGTTAGTTACTAATCCTTGAAAGTTAGGGACATATACTAAAATTGGTCAAAATCTTATTCTGACATTATGATTGGTCTAAGGGCCTAGTGGCCACTCAAGTTGTGAGGTAAGCTAAGGTATAAGAGGTCAGGCATTCTGTTGGGTGGAGCAGATCCGAAAAAGAATACTGAAGATTTGCAACCTGTCTAACATGGGCTCCTGAGCTGGCTGGCACCTCTTTCATGTTAGACTGCTGTACTATTTCTTTGTGCTCTTAGAGTTAATAAATAAAACCTTACTTTTGGGAAACCTCAGCATCTCCAGTACAGCTTTCTTTTGAAATCCATGCAGAACCAAATAATTATACTGATTTGAAATCTAATGGCGGGGGGGCAGCTGGGCTGCCAGTGTAGATCCCGCCCCTAGGCCAGGGGTCCCACTGAGGCAGATGCCAGCTGCTGTTGGGCACAGTGTGGAGCCCTCAAGTGGGACATGCCAACAATAACCTCAGGCTGTGTAGTAGGTGGCATAACCCTGAGGCAGACTAGGAAACACCCCTCACTTTGATGGAGCTGAGTGGGAGTGGAGGGCTTAAAGGGGGCTCTCCACTGCAGCCTAGCCCCTGACCCAGATAAAAAGGGCTTAGGGATCCCCACCAACGTCTGAGATCAGAAGAGGGATGGTCAGGGAATAGGTACTGCCCATGGCATCAGGGAGTCAGTACAGAGTGCTATAGGGTGAGACGTTGACAGGAAAGGTAACTGATAGAGCCATTGATGGAGGTAAGGGGGCCTGGTCTCAGCAGGGAAAGATCAGGGCACCACCATGGGCCAAGAGCACTGCTTCAATGGTATGGGAGCCTAAGGCAGTGTCAAAAAGGCTAGCCCAAACAGGACCTAGCCTGGCTGAAAAGACCAGGGCTGGGGAGGCACCGATAGGTGATAATGGGAGAATCATCATTGGTAGCCAAGGCACAACTGATGGGGGAGGCACTGGGCACTACCGTAAGGGCCAAAACTCTGGCCATTGCTGAGCAATGGGGGAGAGACGTTGGCAGAGAAGGGGAGGGTGCCACCTCAGAAGGGCCTGAGGCAGAAACAAATGGAAAAAGCCCCGCAGGCCATATACTACCCAGGAGGATGACGGGGGAAGGATAGGAGAGGCAAAGGCATTACCATCCAAAAAGCATTGGGGGCTATGGAGACTGGCCCCGGACTCCATGCCTGAAAGATGTGGAGGTGTGGGGGTGAAGACCTTCAAAGCACATTTCCCCAGGGGGGAAGGCCTTGCTCATCCATGGGCCATCAAAAGAAGAGAGGCTGGGTGTCCTTCTGATCCTCACTTTGTCCTGGAAATCTGGGCCGCCTATGGTGAGAAGACCTCTTCTGAAAGTTGAGTCCTTGCTGAACTGGGCCCATGCCATATCTGGTAGCAATCCCTGACTTGGGAGTCCTCCGATGCTGTTCCATCAACTGAATGGGAGGAGGGGGGCTGCAGCCAACAGGTGGGACTGCTCAACCTGTATGATTGCCAGGGAAACCTCCTTCCAGCCAAAACCGGTCTGTGGAGCTGGTGGAAGTCTGGCCACCGCTGCGGGCCCAAAGAGAAGAGTTGCCACTGAGGTCTCACAAAGAAAATCACCATAACTGATATCAGAGATGAACAGTACAATGGGAGAGAAAAAAGGAGGAATAAAATGTAATAAAAGTAAGCTAAAATGGAATGTTACTTGAGAATTTCTGTAGTGATCTGACCAGCACTGTTCGACAGTGGGAAAAGAACTGAGATGGGACGGGGCTGCCCACACTTATATAATGATGGTGATGCCAAACGTCACCATGGGTGGCACCTAGTGAACTGCTATCAAACATTTCTGTGTGGTCCTAGAGCCTGACGGCTCCTAGTCCTACAGTTGTGACCTGATGAAAGAGATATCTATGAAGAAGATCTTTATGAAAGTAGTTCTTGGGGGAAAAAAAGTTAAAATGAGCAACAACAATAAAATTTTAAGCCACACTCAACTAGGAGTGTAGCCACCTCAGTATCACATTTTAGAGCAGTCTCTGCTGCTGAAATTTGTGAAGCAGCAACTTGGTCTAAGGTACACACCTTTACTAAAAATTATAGTCTGGACATTACCTCCTGATAATGAGCAAATTTCAGTCATGCCATACTGCAAGACCTTTTGTCCTAGTTCACCACCCTTCTTTTCCCTACTTATGTCAACTGCTAGGGACTCATTCCTACTTGTGTGACCTGCTGCAAGAGATATCCTCAAAGAAGATAGTACAGTTACATTGGCACTTACTGTAACAGTAGCTCTTTGAGAGAATATCTTGCAGCAGGTCATGCCATCCCTCCCTCCTGCCTTCATGTGGCCTGCCTTGCGGCCTCCCACTCTTTCAGGGCATATCTTCTGTTCTGCACACCACAGGACAACTCCATTCTCCTCCTCAATTCCCTTGGAGCACCTTCACGGCACACAAGCGGCACGCAGTCATCACCAGGAAAAGAATCAAGGAGGATCGGGGATTGCCCATGCTTACATAGGCTACAGCATAACATGTGATGTTGTCATGGGTAGCTCCAGGTGAACTACAGGTGAAAATCCTCTTGGTAAATTAGAGGATGTCACATTATATTGTAGCCTATATAGGCAAGGGCAGTCCCTGATCATCCTCGGTTATTTTCCCGACAATGGCTGCTCACTGCTTGTGCACTGTGAAGGAGCTCCAAGGGAACCAAGGAGAAGAAGGGAGTTGCAAAGAATGGTATTTCCACAGGGGCTTGATAGATCCTATCTGCCTTTCTGGGCATGGAAGGAATGACATGAGGATGATGCCAGGCCACGAACATTGTATCCTCCTAAGCCTACATGAGTGGGGGAATGACAAGAGGAGGAGTGTCCAGCAGTCCCAGGTAGTGTAAAAGCTTTTTTCTTGAGGCATCTTGTTCCAAGGCCTCGAAACCTAGAATCTGCTGCAGGTAATGCATTATACTGGTAAAGGATGAATCATCAGGAGGTGAGCATGGGAGATATTGTGCAGTCTCTTTCCCTGGAGACAACATAGCTGATGAGGTGAAAGGGGCAGAAGCCTCCAACTCCTCATCCTCCTATTCCTCATCCTGCTACAAGTCATGATCATAGCCTTCCTCCTCGAGGTGCATATTAGGCAAGGGAGTCAGAGGCCAAGGAGCCACTAGCCCTATGGGCACGCGAATGACAAGAAGGAGGTATCGGCTTATGGTGAAGTGGGTCCAGTGCCTCCTACAGCCTTCTGAGTAAGATCTAGGATAGTGTGGACTACAGCCTGGATATCGACCATAGCCACTTGAGGTTGTTGAGAAGTGGCAGATGGGTTTGCCGATTGACCTATAGGCAGTATAGAAGGTATTGGTGCTGGTTGGGGCTCCAGCTGTGAGGGATGATCCCGCATCAATGAGGAAGAAAGTCCCATAAAGATGGGATGGCGAGGCATCAACGATAGTAATGTCAGCACCGAGCAAAGCAGGCCTGCTTCTTGCTGTGAATGTCCGTCCCCGGGGATGAAGGGGATCATCAACCAGTTTTGGCCTGTTATACTGGTAAGAGAAGGAGCATTATAAACAACCATATGTGTCAGTGGAGGTAGTGAGGGCAGCTTCAGTACCGGTGCAGCAGCAGAAGTCATCGACAGAAGCGCTGATGGGCCCGGAGAATCAAGAGGGCCCATGGGCATCGACGATGGAAGCCTGCATTACTGGGCAAGGCCTGTAAACAAAGCAGAAAGAACAGACAGCATATTGAGTACTGCTTGTGGGACTGTGGACTGGATTGTTGACAAAGATTTCATTGAAGAGGAATGTGGAGATTTAACCCACTGATGGGAGGACTTATGTTTCTGCCAGTGGTGGTGTTTCTCTGTCAATGATTTGTCCCGGAATTTAGAGTGATGGGATTCCAACGATGAGGTTGATGATGTGTGGGAGCCTTTGGCGTGCAGCTCCTGCTCTAACACGGCAATCTTCTGCTCCATCAAGTGTTCCCTTAAAGTTTGTAGTTAACAAGTAGCTTTGTTGAATCTCTTGCAAAGAGTACACTGGCTGGTAGCATGAGAGGGGTCCCAGGCAGCATACACAGATGTGCAGATCTTCAAGGGTGAGTTTCTGTCTGCAGGCACAAAGTCTGAAGTGGGTATCCGACGAAGACATCAGAGGTCAAGGGACACAGCAGTTTGTGGGTGATGTGCCAGCAAAAGTGATCCATTAACTAGGGTGAGAAGTTTCAGGCCGACCGTGACAAGGTTTTTTGGTGAGGCGACGTATGCAGGTCAGCAGCGGGAATAGAACTGAGGAGGACCTGGGACTGCCCACGCTTATATAGGCTACAGCATACATGTGAGTTTATTGTGGGTGATTCCCAGGTGAACTGCTAGTGAAAATCCTCTGGGCCGATTTGGCGTCAATGGAGGGATGTTTCTACTTGTATGACCTGCTGCAAGAGATATCTTTGAAGAAGGTCTGATCACTCTGATGGTCTCGAGATTCTCCACCTCTTGTGATCTCTCTGCCTTAACTTGCTGTTTTTGTCTTTTCTTCCCTCTTGCATATCTGCGGTTATAAAAATATATGTGAATCTTTATGTGAAACTGGGATCCCTTGGTTTGAAATGTATACAGTTATATTGTTGAAATGATTGCAAAAAACCATCTGGAATGTAGGGGTTAATCTGAGATGCAGTTTGAGCTCCTCTCAGGCTTGTTTGCAAACTCTTTTGCAGAGCTGTCAGCAGAAGACCATCTTGGGACACTGTTCTATTTGCAAGTCTGCTCTGCAAAGAAACTGGCAAGAACTCTGATACATTTTGTGAGAAACAGGATGCCTCCTTAACGACCTCAGGATGAAGAAGTTAATTGTCAGGCAAAGACTTGTTATAAAAAGAGCAGCAATCTTTGCTGGGGACAGACTGAGACTTGGAATTAGAGATACCCTAAGATGAAGGACTTTGTTTTCTCTGTTTGTACTGCCTTTGTAAATAGTTATACTGAACAATTTTTATTTTTTATTTTGCCGTTAATGATAATGAAACACTACTTTCCAAATTTTGTAACTGCTTCTGGTTTTGTAAGCTTCCTGACCTGTGTCTCCACAACAAGGCAACAGAAGTTGCCATGCCTCTAGTCAAATGGTCACGAACAACTCCAGGAGGTTCATTACTGTACTTCCTATAACAAAAAGTAATACAGTTGGCCAACCATTTGGGCAAGCAATGTTTAGAAGCAAGAACGTCCTCTTTCCTGGGGCGAAGGAAACAAAAAGCTGCAAGGACTTCCTGCAGTCCTTTGTACTGTGTATATAATACCTGAGTAGTCTATGTGCATCTCAAGTATGGAGCAATGCTTCCCCTGGATTGGCATGCTGAGGAAAATAAACTGGCAGGTGGATGGTGTGATTTAAAGTAAACTCAGACACCACCTTTGGTAGAAAGTTAGGACTGGTATGCAAAGGCACTCTGTCTTTGTTGAAAATCCAATAAGAAGGCTCACACATTAGAGCCTGAAGCTCTGAAATTCTTTGAGCTGAAGTAATAGCAACCAAAAACAATGCTTTCCACAACAGAAAGTGTAGGCTGCAAGTCATAGCTGGCACAAAAGGAGCCAAAGTGAGCCTTCCCTAACACAAACTTCAGGTCCCAAGCTAGTACAGGATTGCAGATAGGAGGCTTCAAGTGCAGAATACCTCTCAAAAATGTTCAGGCTACCTCCAGATGAGAAATTGTACAACCACCAAGAGGCACGTGAAAGGCTGAAATGGCAGTCAAGTGCACCTTAATAGAAGAGTATTATAGGCCTGCATCAGAAAAGGATGGTAAATACTCTAGAATCTGGTTTACCGGTCAGATAAAGGGGTCCAGCTGGTGAGAAGAGGCCCACAAAGCAAACCGCTTACACTTCATGGAGGTATCGGCTTATGGCGAAGGACTTTCTGGCAGCCACCAAAATGTCGGCCACCTTTTGGGACACTCCAGACCTAGCAATGGCTATGTCTTCAGGACGCATGCATGAAGGTGGAGTGACTTGAGGTCAGAATGGACCAGTGTTCCTTGCTTGCTCCTGTGACAGAAGACCCTGGCATAATGACAGGAGTACTGGAGGTTCCATTGCCACCTGCTGCAGTAAGGAGAACCAAATCTGACAAGGCCACAGTGGGGCAAGAGTATCACAGCTGCCCCCTCCATTTGCAGCTTGATTAGTACACTGGAATACAGGGAAGGTGGGAAAGGCATACAGAAACCTTCCTTTCCAAGACAGGGACAACGCATCTCGCCAAAAAACTCCAGGCCCTGAAGCAAGCAAGCAGAAAGGCTGCAGTTTTGCGTTGTGTGGGGTCACAAAAAGGTCCAACTCTGGACAACCCCATCTGTTGAACAGGTCTTCTCAAGGTCAGTAATTCCTATTTGTGGATCCTGGACTATGACTGGCTTAGTTTGTCTGCCAAAACATTTTGGCCCCTTGGAACATATACTACTGATAGTTCTAGACCGTGCTCCAGAGCCTAGTACCAAACTCTCATTGCCTCCCTGCAGAGAGGATAGGAGTGAGTCCCTCTTTGCTTGTTGATGTAGTGTATCACACTTACGTTGTCCATTTGAATTAACAGAGGAACCGGGGAGAGATGGGATTGGAAGGCTTGTAGGCCATACAGAACAGCTCTCATTTCTAGGATGTTTATGTGGAGTGTGCTCTCCACTTTCATCCCTGTTCCCTGTGTCTGATGAGGCCCTAGATGTTCCTCTCAGCCCATCCCTGAGGCATCTGTGGTGAGAATTTGATGACAGGAAGGGAACTCCCTTCAGCAAGTAGGTGGGTTCCCTCCACCATTGAAGTACTTTTCTGACAGGTATGGTTACTAGAACTTTTTGTTCTAGGTTGTCTGTCCCACTGAACTCTTAGTGTCTACTGTGGGATCTTCATGTGCAGCCTTGCCTGTGGTACTGTGGTAATGGCCACTGCCTTCAGGCCTAAAAGCCTTAGGAATATTCTGACTGTGAGATACCTGTTGTAGACCATCTGTGCCTGTGCTATTAGATGCTTGGCCCTGTCCTGTGGCAGGAAGGCTAGGCTTTGGGCTGTGTCGAGGCCTGCTCCAATGTACTGCAGACATTAGCAAGGGGTCAGGACTAACCTTGATATGCTGACAGTAATCCCTAGAGCATTGAACAGGTGTCTGGTATGGTCTAGAGTGTGGGAAAGCTGCTCCTTAGAGTGAGTTTGAGAAACCAGTCATCCAGGTATGGGAAGACATATAGGCGATCCCTGTGGAGGGCTGCTGCCACCAATACTAAACATCTGGCAAATACCCATGGCACTCATGACAAGCCAAATGCAATACTCTGAAATGGTAGTGTTCTCCCTAAAACAGGAATTTTAGATATTTCCTGTGTGATTTGAAAATCTTGATGTGCAGGTAAGCATTCTGCATATCTAGGGAGCAAATCCAGTCCCCGGCTTGTAGCAGTGGAAGCAGGCCTGGCAGTGTGACCATTCTGAGCTTCTTGAATTCTATCAAAATGTTCAGATCCCTGAGGTCTAGAATGGGTTTCAGATCTCCTGTCCATCTTGGGACTAAAGAAGTACCAAGAATAGATCAGTGTGTTCCTTTGTTCCAAGGTGACAGATTCTATTGCCCTTTTTTGAAGCAGGGGGTGAATCTCCTCCGGGAGCAATGGAATGTGTTCTAGAGGGTAATTGGAAGGCACTGGTAGATGGTCTGGAGGTAGTTACAGAGGCTCAAGAGCATGGCCTTGTGCTATTATCTGCAGGACCCAAGCATCTGAGGCACAGTGGGTGGGGGGTGCAGGAAGGAGTCAGGCAGAGCTGGTTGCTGCAGCTGCCACCGCAGTGCCACCTCTAGGGGCTTTTGTGTGGGACATCTGGGATGTAGCCTGGCAGGGGTAAGGATGCTGCTACTCTACCCTTGCTCTGCTGTCTGGTTGAAGATCTATGTCTGGTAGTGGCTGGGCAAAAAGGGCACCCTCTGCCTAGGCTGGGTAGGATACATGGAATGTACTGATTTCAGACTTCTACCTGAAGCCTGTAGATTGGAAAGAATGCCTTGTACATCTGCTCCAAACAGTCTGTATCCCCTGAATGGTGCATTGAGAATGGACTGCTGAACATCATTAGCAAAGCCAGCCATGCTGAGCCAGGAGTGCCTTCAGAGAGGCATCAGAAATATCATAGGTGGATCATAGATGAGATGTTGATCTACATGTATGTTGGCACCTGCAGACAGGACATTCAGTATCTCCTGTTTAGCAGTGTTCTCTGGGAGGGCCTGGGCAGCTGCTTTGACCTTCCTTCAAAGAGTGTTCTGGTATTTTACCAAGTGTACTTGGTAATTTGCAATCCTTAGCCCAGAGAAGTTGAAGCAAAAGTCATTTTGTCAAAAGCATTAATGTTTTCTGGACTACTTGTCAAGAGGAAGAAAACTAAGGTGCTTTGGAACCTTAGATCTGTCATGGGCAACATTGATGACCACGGAGTCTGCCTCTGGCTGGCCTGCAAAAAAGGGTTTGCCTGAGGGGGGCCTGGTACAGCTTATCTGCCTTCCTTGGTATGGCAGGTATCATGTTAGGTCTGTGCCATGCAGCAAAGGTGGCATCCTCTAGGGCTGGCAGGACGGGAGGAATGACTATTGGTGGAGCATCAGGCATTTCTAAGAAGTCCACTAAGTTCTTAGTAATATCCTGCTCCTCTGCATCAAACTCCATTGCAGACTGAAGCTCCTCCGCCATTGTTATGAAGGAGAGGTCTTCGGGGAAGACCTAGGGATAATAAACCACTGAGTTTTCACTCCCAGTAGAGACTGTGGAATTGGTTCTGTTATAGGTGTCCACAAATTCCTTTCACTCTTCCTCCTCCTCATCCAGAAATGAAAATGACGTACCTACCGTAATCCTTGATCTTCTTGGACGAAGTCTCTACCATTCATTCTCACTGATGGGGACTACGATGGAGGCACCAGGACTGAGCGGGAGCCAAAAATCTTCAGGAGGGCCAGCACTGAGGTAGGGCTGCGAGGAAGCGGCGTCTCAAGCGTGGCTCATGCCACATAGGCTACCTCAGTATCAACCCTCCAACCACCTCAGTACCCTTTTTACCGAGGAGGTGGAGCATAAATTAACCTAGTGAAACTAACCTATGTTGGACATAAGATAGTCCGAATGATCCATATAAGAAGGGTCAACACAACAGAGCCTTCACAACCCAGCCATCGAGGGAGCGAAGACAAAAACAGGATAAGTGAGCTTGGGGGATGGAGGGTGGGCATTTGAATGAGTGGTGGAGACTTTGTTCAAGAAGATCAAGAATTACGGTGGTATATAATTTTCATATCTTTCTAGATATAAAGTCTCCACCACTCATTCACACTGATGGGAGAGTACTGAGCTAAAATAATTCCCCAAGAAGGGCGGCAGGAGAAAGAGGAGCTTGCTTAGGACAGAAGTCCATTCAGGATTGTTCTGCCAAAAGACGGATGCTGTCTGGAATGGACATCCAAAGTGTAGTGCTTCACAGAAGTGTGCACTGAGCTCCAAGTAGCCGCATTTTAGATGTCTGCAATGGGCATGTTTCAAATTTCTGCCAGAGATGCTGCAACTGCCCTGGTAGAGTGAGCGTATACTCTGCCTTCCAGTTTAACCTGTGCCATGGAGTAGCATTGGAGAAGACATGCCACTAGCCACGCCGAAATACATCTGATAGCAATAAGCTGACTCAGCCGGACCATGCTGAAGGAGACAAATAGTTGTTTAGATTTGCGGATCTCTTCAGTTTTGTCTATGTAGAACCACAAAACCCTTTCAATATCCGGAGAATGTAGGGTACACTCTCCCTCGTTCTGGAAGTTTGCGAAGTAGGTCGGAGGAACCAAGGGTTGGTTCAGATGGAATTCCGAGACTATTTTAGGGAGAAACTTAGGGTGAGTACTAAGAAACGCCTTGTCTTTGTGAAATACAGTATACAGGAGATCTGTGACCAGTGCATGTATTTCAGACACTGAGCGGAGGTAATGGCTACAAAGAAGGCAGTCTTCCAGGTCAGGAACTTCAGCTCACAAGTTGCTAGGGGCTCGAAAGGTTTACGAGTGAGCATGTCTAGCACAAGGTTAATGTCCCAGGTGGCTACCGGTCTTTTGACTGGTGGCCTACTGTGAAGTATACCTTTAAGGAACTTCTTAACCAAAGGTAACTGAGCCAGAGACATGGAGTGTACAGGCTCGTGGTACGCTGAGATCTCGCAGAGGTGAACCTTCACGGTTGAGTATTGCAGTCCTGTATTTGACAGGTCCAGAAGATACTCCAGGACTTTATTAGGTGGACAGGAGAAGGGGTTCAGGGAGGACTTTGCACACCAGATGAAGAACCGTTTCCACTTTGCCATGTAAGTTTTCCTAGTAGCCGGCTTGCATGCTGCTAGGAGAATGTCCGAGACCCTACGTTGTTGAGAGGAGGAAATGCGTACAGAAAGCGTCTTGTTCACCGCAGTCTGAATGCATCCTGACAGAAAGTGCCAGGTTCTGGATTTCTGGAGCAGAATAGAGGCAGTTTTGTGTTGAGTGGGGACGGAAAAGGGACCAGATCCAGTGTTGCCCACTCTTCGAAGAGTGATTGCATGGTATTTGTGCCGAGAGACCACTCGTGAGGATCCGTTTCCGTTCTGCTGTGAAGATTCGCTATATTGTTCTGCACTCCTGGGAGGTAAACCACTTGGATCAGGGCTTTGTGCTCCAGGCACCATTCCCATACTGTCATCGCTTCCCTGCACAGGAGGTAAGAGTGTGCTCCACCCTGTTTGTTGATGTAGTACATCACTGCTTTGTTGTCCGTTTGAAGGAGAATGATCTTGTGACAGAGAATGTCCTTCAGAGCTCAGACTGCATACGGGACAGCTCTCATTTCCAGGATATTTATGTGGAGTTGAGACTCGTCCTGATTCCATCGACCTTGGGTGTGGAGATCTTGACAGTGAGTTCCCCATCCGAGTAGGGATGCATCCATGGTGATGGAGATCTGAGATTCCAGTGGGGCAAAGGGAAACCCTTTTACAAGGTTCCTCTTGAGTCCACCAGGTGAGTGACCATTTCAGAGGTTCCGTCACCCTGATGTGAAAGGACTGGGGATGTGTGGTCAGGGACCACTGAGTATCCACTGAGTAGTCCTCATGTAAACACAAGCCAGAGGCACAGTGAACACTGAGGATGCCATGAGATCCAGCATCCGCTGCATCGAGAGGGCTCGAACTGAGCCATTCTCTCTGATGAAGTGGGCCATCTGAAGGATGTCGCTCCTCTTTTCCTCTGAAAGAAAGGCTTTTGCATTGGAGGTATTCAGAAGGGCTCCTAGGAGCTGTTGGGAGGGTTGTAGTTGTGATTTTCCTAGATTCAACAGAACTCCCATGGTCATGAGGAACATGGAAGCCATAGTCACAGCTTCCTGTGTCTCTTGTCTGCAGGGGCTTGCTAGTAGGCAGTCCAGCTATGGGAACACTTGAATTCTAAGTTTCCTGAGATGCATTGTGAGAACTGCAAAGCACTTTGCAAAGACTCAAGGCGCCGAGGATAACCCAAAGGGCAGGACCATGAATTGGTAGTGCTGACCCAACGCCACAAATCAGAGATACTTGTGGTGGTTTCGGTGTATGAGAACATGCTGGTAGGTGTCCTGCATGTCCCGGGAGGCCAGCCAATCGTTTTGATGAATCAGAGGTAAAAGAGTACCGAGTGACATCATCTTGAACTTCTCCTTGTAAAGGAATTTGTTTAACTTCCTTAGATTGAGAATAGGGCGCATGCCACCTGTTTTCTTTGGAACTAGCAAGTAGTGGGAATAGAAACCTGAGTTCTTTTGATCTAGCGGAACTACTTCTACTGCCCTGTTGCTCAGAAGGCCTTGAATCTTGGAAGCAAGAAGGACTGACTGAGACAGACAGCTTGGGCTGTCATTTGGGTGGATGATCCGGAGGGGTTTCAGAAAGATTTAGAGAGTAACCCTCATGGATTATACTGACCACCCATTTGTCTGATGTGACCGACTTCCACTGGTTGTAAAACTAAGTCAGACGCCCTCCTACTGCTGAGAAAGAGTCCCCCTCAGACAGCTGAGGTAGGACTTGAGCTGGAATCTCAGAGGGTGGCACTAGGCATTTTGGGGCCCTGTGCCTTCTGCTGCATTTTCTTTTGTGGCTGGAGGGCTTGATTTTTGTTGAAGCCCCCTCTGCCTTTGCCATGAAAGGACTGATGGTTATGAAACTGCTGACGGTTCCCGCCCCATTGAGGGGGAGCAGAGGGTGGCCTGGCCATTTTGATAGCCATTCTAGTTTTCTGTGTGGTTTCAAGTGCCTGCTCGACCTGAGGGCCAAACAGATAAGTTCCATCAAATGGTAAACTCATAATTCTGTTAGGCATCATTTGTGAATCCCAATGTACCTAACCACGAATGATATTGGGTGCATACACCAGCAGCTGCTGCTCTAGAAGCAGTGTCAAAGGCATCCATAGCAGCCTTATGTTGTTGACTGTTAGACTCCATGCCTCTAGTAATGGTCTGAAGAAGCTCTGAGCTAACTTCCAACTCTAGAGGAGCTTTCACAGTGGCTTTGAGTCAAGGCCAGTAGGTATACTCATACTGAGAGAAATAACCCTGGTAGCTAGCAATGCAATACCCAGGAAAGAGGCAGTGAAAACTCGTTTCCTCAAAGTGTCAGTCTTAAGAGATTCCTTGTTTACTGGACGGGCTATATATTCCTAAGGGAGGATGGCTTTGTCATTCTCTGCCAAGACAACTATGGCATCAGCAAAAGCTTGAGAGCCAAGATTGGTTGATCCTTGGTGGTGCTTACTTCCTGTCTATGGATTTAGCCACAGAAGGAATAAGCGCCAGATTATCCCACACCACTTGTGAGAGTGTCTCAAAACAGGGATGCACAGGAGGAGTCAATTCCACAGGAATATTCAGAATGTGCAGATACTGCAGACACAGCAATTTCCCCGGATCAATCTCTGAAGTCTGGAAAGAGAGAGAGAGAGAGAGAGAGTGGAATTCATGTTCTTCAGCGAAGACTTAAAGGAAAGGTCCTCAATCAGAGGCTCTGCTGAAGGAGAGGTTTATTTACCACTCCAAGAGAAGAAGTGTTGTCAAAGTCGTCTCCTAATCGAAGATCAGGATCAGGCTCAATATAATCTACTAGCTCCGGAGGGATAGTTTATAAAGGGAGGAAAATGAGGAGGAGGGGCTCTATGAATCAGAGTCGAAAACTCCAGTGCCCTAGGTTGCGCTGAATGTGCAGATGGTGCTGGCACAGTGTGCGGTGCCAAAAGAGAAGACGGCGCCAGTGGCGCCGCCAAGACAGGAGTCGATGGTGGCACCACCCTCGGTGCCGCACAAACACCAGAGAATCCCAACTCAACTCTCGGAGTCAAGGAGGAAGATCTGACAAAATTAGTAGGAGAAAATGGTACCTGTGCTGTCCCCTGTGCCACAGCCACATGAGGGGGAAAGCACCACAGCATGGCGTCGACAGCACCGGAGAAGGTGCCACATGACTATGAAGCCCCAACTGCCTTGCTTGCAGGCTCAAAACCATTAGGCCCCAGAGACGATCCCACAGGCTCGGACAGGCGGGACAACCACTGAACCCATTGCTCCATAAAAGCGGCCCAATGATGAAACTGCTCATTGGAAGACCCCCCCCAGGGGCGGAGAGGAACTACAGAATTGAGGATGTCGGTCGCTAGGAACAGAGGCCATAGGAGACCCTGGAGGAGTCAGACCCCTGCCCTTGCCACTGACCTATCAATGCTAGGACATACCAGAGGGCAACCTCAACGGGTAATTGTTTCTTCACCGGGGGTTAAAGAAGAAATCAAGGCAGTGGTGCCAAGTCCTGGATGAAGATCGAGAATGGGACTGCTTCTTTTGTACTTTTGGGAGGACCACCCATCCCCCCCAGCACGGGACTGCCTGTAGTCAGACCCCCCCCTTCCGTAGAGGGCAGTGGATCAGACCCAGCCCTGCTGAAAACACAGCTTTCATGTGAAGTCTCCCTACCATCACCGGCCCCATTCATGGTCGACTCCATTGAAGGCAGGCTGAAGACTTCTTCATTGATGAAAATCAATTTTTTTTTTTTAACGCTGAATTACTAAAATAAATATAAAACTAATCAATACTGAACAACTAAGCTGCTGTAATACAGATGTGATGATTTGACTCCCGGTGGGTGAGCGAGCGACGTCACTGAAGTGCACTCAATGATGGGAAAAAAGGAACTGAGACGGTTGGAGGGTTGACGCTGAGGTAGCTTATACAGTGCAAGCCAAGCTCTCAACACTGCTTTCTTATGGTCCTACCTTGGTGCCGGCCATCCTGAAGATTTGTGGCTCCTGCTCAGTCCTAGCGCCTCCGGCATAATCCCCATCAGTGTGAATGAGTGGTGGAGACTTTATGTCCAGGAAGATCAAGTTCTGGATTATATTCCTGGTCCTCATCAACGTGGTCTGGAGGACACAGTGGTGAAGTTGATGATGGCCTGGAGGGTATCTGGCTCGTTGACCTGGCAGGCATCATTGTGTGGGTTTGCTGTATGGACCCCATCGACAGAAAACTTGTCGATGGAGGAGGAGGTAGCAGGCATTTAAGGAAGTCCATAAATGATGCTAGAACCACCTGAAAATTGGCGGCCGTGTTTGTGTTGATGTGAACCCCGGCAGATGCCGATGGGGGAAGCAACAGCCCTGATGTCGACTGCAACACACTAGTCATGATATGCCTGAAGGCACTAGAGGTTGACTTAACTGTGTCAATGGTATAGGCAATGGGCTGCATCCCCACCGGAGCGGTTGATGGTCCAGAAGAGGTCATACCTGAATGAATGGGTGACCTAGAATGCACAGGGGAGGTCCTTGCTTTTTCTTTTACCCTAGCTCTGTGCTTGTGATGGTGAGACCCAGCTGTTTTCTCCTGGGACTTGGATCCCTTCGATCCTGAGAAGTGAGCCGGCAACATGGCAGGGGTTTCCTGGTGGAGCTCCTTTCTCCATTCAGGCTAAGCGCTGTTTCAACAGATGCTTTTCTAAAGCGCTCTTTCAGCATTGCTGGGTGGCCGTTTAAAGCCCTTACAAATTATGCATGCCTTGATGTTGTGGTCCTGGCCGAGACAGCACACACAGATGTCATGCAAGTCTTTTGAGTCAATTTTCTCATTGCTCTCACAACATCTAAAGAGCTTGGATGGTGACAGCTCTGCAGATGACATACACACCTCTGAAAATCACTTTTAAAAAGTGATTACTTTAACAGTGAGAAAAAAAATGATAGCAATGGCATTTCCATTGCAGGGTCCAAGGAGAATGGTCAACAATGAGAAAAAAACTGCAGAGGGAAGGGCCACCCACGTTTCTATAGGAAGAGTCGATGCACAATGTCATCATGGGTGGCCCCAAGTGGACTGCTTGCAAAACATTTCTGTGTGGTCCAAGTGCCTGACAGCTATAGTTCCATAAGTGTGGCCTGATGAAAAAGATATCCTTGAAGAAGATCATCCTCAGCTTTGCGTTTTCCCATGAGGCGAACAGGTTGGCCAGGGGAGTACCCCACTAGGAGAACAGGTTTTCCACCATCTCCTGATGAAGGAACTACTCATGAGATGAATCACCTACTCTACTGAGAGCATCTGCCAGCTGGTTGGAGGCTTAAGCCACATGAATTACCAGGAGATTAGCCTCCAAGCTGCGCATGAGTGTCCCGGGTGCAGAGGGTTCCCCAACACAGCCAGAGAGAATGCATTCTTCCATGTCTGTTAAGGTACTATGTGGTCATGGCATTGTCTGTCTGGACCTGCACGACCTGACCCTGAACCAATGGAGCAAATGCCGTCAGAGCCAGATGCACTGTGTGAAGATCCAGCAAGCTGATGTGGCATTGGGACTTCTTGGGGTTCCAGCGCCCATGTGCCCCCAAATTGGCTCCCCAGCCCACCAGAGAGTTGTCAGTCATCAGAAAACTGTTGGCTCTGGGTGGACAATGAGGGACTCCTTCCTGCAGGTGTTCCAGGACAAGCCACCACTGGATGACATCCCACATCGGATGTGTCACCACAACCGACTGGTCCAGGAGACTGAGGTGCTGAGATCACTGAAGGGCGAGCTCCCACCGCAGGGGCGCATTAGCAAGCAGGCCCACAAAAACCACACTGGTGCAGGATGCCATGTACCCCAGCAACCACAGGAAGTTCCAGGCAGGGCACGAGTGCCCAACCTGAAATGACTGGGCAAAGCAGGTAAAGGTCTGCTGCCCAGTCCGCAAGGAGTTGGATCTTGGCCTGGGTGGGGGGGGGAGAGAGTCAGTCTCTGCAAGAGGCAGAGTTCTGACTTGGCTGCGTTGATAAGCAGACTCAAGGCTGAGCAAGTCCAGAGAGTCAGATTCCTGGACTGCTCCACCGCCTCCTGAGTTGGACCGGCAATCAGTCAGTTTGTCCAGGTAGGTATCTGCTTGTTTGAACTCAATCTACTAAAATTAATGGTTCTTTTCCCTCTCCATCCCCTGTTTCACTGGGTGTTCCACAGGGTTCTATTCTGGGTCCCCTTTTATTTATTTTTTTTTTGAACACTTGACTATAGGTATTATGTAAACCACAAATGTTTCTTTATGCAGACAACTCAGTGATCCTCACGAGTGGTGCAAATTTCAATGATATTTGTGAAAATTTGGCTGTTGATTTTGCACAAATCCAAAGTTGGTTCCTCTTAAATAAAAAAAGACCAAATCTATGGTCTTTTATAATCATAGAAAGAAACTGCTGTCTGAGCCTGTTCTTTCACTGCATACTCTTAAGGGGGTGGAGATAGAACAGGTCAGGAATTTTAAATATCTTGGTTTTATTTTGGACAATTGCATGACTTATGATCAACACATAACTCAAAATGGTTAAAATAGTTCACAAAAGGAGGCACACTATGCAGATTAAATTCTTTATTGATCTCATCCGCTAGAATGCTCTTGTCACAAAGCTTTCTCTTACTAGTGACTGACTACGGTTTATTATTTTATCACTCTGCTGGGCAGGGGCTGTTAGCCAGGATTAGAACTTTATTGAATCGGATAACCTGATTTGCTTCTCGATTGCCTTATTGGACTCATCATTGTGATCTAAACAATGTCGGATGGCTTCCTCTTGACCTGAGGTACCAATTTCAATTAGGGATCCTTGCTAAATAAGTAATTTTAGATAAGGTCCCTATTTCTTTTCACATCTTAAAAAAATATATATATTAGTTCTGTTTCAACTCGTTCGTCTGTGCACCAACAATTAGTGATTCCTAAAATGAAGACCTCAACTGGTTAAAAAACAACGTTCTATAATTTACCATAACTTTTTATTTCTCTCTTGACTATTTCAGATTCTGTCAGTGTCTCTGTCTGAAGTTTTAGAGATGCTTTGAGAAAACATTTACTTTCTAGGTGTCAATGTAAATGTCTTATTGACTACTTTCAATTGTAGATGTATTTACTTGTTTTGGCTGTACATTCGATGTTTTGTATACTATTTCTTAGTTTTATGTGGATGTATATTAATATGTTGCTCTGGTCGCCCATGAAAATGGGTCTTTGGCCCATGGATTTACCAGATTTTAAATAAACAAAACAAACAGGTACAGATAGACCCGTACCCCGCAGCACCTCAGGAATGCTACGATACACTAAGTGAAGACCCTTGGGGCTGAGGAGATGCTGAAAAGCATTACCCGGAACTCATACAGAACCCCCTCTGTGCAGTACCAAAGGTACCACCAGTGGGATGGACAGACTGGGATGTGAAAGAAGGTGCCCTGGAGGTCCAGAGAGCAGAACCACATGTCCTGCTCCAGAGATGGAATTACTGGATTCAGAGTGATCATCCAGAACTTGCGTCTCCTCAAGAACTGGTTCAGATCATGCAGATCCAGTGTGGGGTGCCAACCACCTGCATCTGTCTGGGGACCAGTAAGTACCTGGACACAAAACCCTGGCCTGCTGTGGCATCCAGGACACAAGCCATGGCACCTTTCTCAAGGAGTTGAGCAATGTCCTTCCTGAGGGCAGACACCATGTCTGGGGAAGCCACGGACTCCCATGGGGCATGGGCCCAGTAGGACAAAAGAGCCTCAGCATTGCAAGGCAAACCCTGACCCACCACTTCCAACACCCATTTGTCCACAGTGATAGCAGACAAGGTGTGCCAGAAATGGTGAAGCTGACTCCACATGGGAAACTGAGGCAGCGACGTGACAGCTGGGAGGCAGATGTCCCCCTGACACACCACTGGGCAAACTTGGAGGAGGATGAGGACCTGGCACCAGCCGCCGGGGGAGAGTCATTGTTCTGATCTCCAGGTTTCTTGGGGCTCTGGTTGGCCAAATTAGATTTAGACCACCAGATTCAGGACTGCCTCAGCTGGGGCTGTTGTGGCTTAGGCTACTGTGGCAAAAAGTGCTGAAATGAAAAAGGCTTCTTTTTTGGCTTTTGACCCTTGGTGCCCTTTTGTGAGGACGTGATGAACTCTAGGTGGCACTGAACTTCCCAGTTCTTGTGAGGTGTCCCTCCACCCTTGCCTCAAAGAGGCTGGTGCCCAAGAAGGGATGCATTCATCAGCTTATGTTGGGTATCCACCTTAAAGCTGGAGATCCTAAGCCAGGCTCTGTGGTACACAGTCACCTCAGCTGCCACAGACTGGGTGCAAGAGCCACCTAGGTCCAAGGTTGTCTGGAGCTGGTGCTTGGCAACAGTGTAGCCATGGTCTTGTCCACTTTAACTGCAGACTGCAAGTCTGCAGAAGGGTGGGGAATGATGTGGTGCAGGACCCACTAAGAGCACTGCCAAAGTTGGCCATCATAATGGTGGAGCTCGCCTGCCTGAGACCCAAGGAGGATGCAGTGCAAACTTTCTTTGCATTGGGGTCCAGCTTTCTAGAGACCTTGTCGGGGAGCTTGTCGACATCCCCAACATTGCCTGTCTGATGGAAGATAGAATCTGCCACTAACCCCTCAGCTAAGGAGTGACCTGTGAAACTGGGTTGAAACCCAGTCAGTACCGCATACTTGCAAACCATACAGGCAGATGGCACAGGACAAGAAGCTGGATGCTGCCACAACTCCAAGGCAGGACTCAGGATAGCTTCCACCACTGTAAAGGCCACCCCTGGGGAATAGTCCCAGTGAAGGATCTCCATCAGGGGGTACTTGGCCCACTTCTGGACTGGTTCCACAGGAATCTCCATGGACTTGGAGATAAGATGGAGCAAAGCCTCAAAAGAGACATGACTGCAGTTAGAAGCAAGCTCCTCAGAGGACTCCCAGTCAAAGCCTGGAGTCCTAGAGGAATGCATGGAGGAGCCGTCAATGTCAGACGACTCCTTGAACACACTGCCCTGGGCACTCTGTCCCCATGGTCCACTCTGGATTCAATAGAGAGGGTTATCTGGACAGAAAGATGGCCAGGAAGGCTGGTAGCCAATCGAGCAGCACTGGACAGGGCTCTGTGCAAGGGCTGCTTGGGCGGAGGCTCCACCAAGATCAGTGAATAGGTCAGGGTAGGCTCAACCAGATAGGGTTGAACCAGAACAGGCCCTTCCCGAGTAGACCACGGGAGCACCAGGCCCTGTAGTAGAGACCGACCTTGTCTAGGACCTACTGCTGCCACGAGTTCCTCGTAGCACTGCCACAACTTGTAGCAGAACCTCTCATCATCTAGAGGAAAAGAAGATCGATGGTGCTTCCCGGAAGGTCGAGAGTGGGACTGCCCTGATACCGAGATTGGCACTTGGTCCTCGAGCTGAGTATCGACTGGCAATAAGCGTGCCGCTGTCAAGAAGACACAGAAGGACGGACTGTGTATTCCACAAGGACTGGGTCCTGCCATGGGACCCCGAAGGGTGAATCTCCTGAAAGGATACAGCCTGACTGGCCGACTTCTGCTGTCCCTTCTGGGAGAGGGCCAAAAGGACCTGAGTCCAGGATAGGAAGTCATCCTCCAACTTTTTCGACAATGGGTCAATCAGGTCGAGAAAAATCTTGGCCAGCTGGTTGGCCCATGTCTCAGCCAACAAGCCCTATGGCATCATCATGGAACTAGCAGCCTGCTCTTCGGCCCTGGGAGGATAACATCTTTAGTAGGAGAGGCATGTGGTCTCAACATTTCATGCACATACACTTTTTCCAACTCCTTGAAAAAGCACATGCACATGAAACATTTAGACTGCATGCCTGCACGTCTCTCCTACTGGAGTTTTTAAGTTGAAATATTTTTTCAAGTCCTTGAAAAAGTGCATACACATGAAACATTAAGACCGCACGCCTCTCTAACTGGAGTTTTTAAGTTGAAATATGTTAAAATAAAGTAACTTTGCATCTACATCTAAGCCTGGGATCTATTCTGTCACACTGGTGAGTGGCGCTGTTTTTTCCCCTTCAACCTGTGTTTTGGATCACCAGATGTAAAATCTTTTCCACTTGGCCTTGTACGTCTTTCTCATGGAAGGCTTATGCACAGCCAAAAGTACTTCAGAAACACTCTGAGATAATGTTATACCTGTTCACGTCTATCTCTTCAGAAGTCAGGCCTGAATACGAAGAGAGTGCAGGTTGGAATGTTCCAGCTGACTTTGCGCCAATAATTCGATCCTGAGTGGTACAGTCCTCAGTTTGCTGACTGAAAGTCTATTCAACAGAGGAAAACATACCTGTCACGGCCAACAGGAGGTCATCGCAATCATCTTACCCCCTTGCATCTCCAGCTTAATCAGCACTCTGAATGAGAGGGACTGGAGAGAATACACACAGAAATAGATTTCTCCATGGCAGTCTGAATGCATCCTGACAGAAAACATCATGTCCAGGATTTCTGGAGCAGAATCGAGGCAGTTTGGTGATGAGCGGGAATGCAAAAAGGTCCACATCCGGTGTGCCCCGCTCGTTGAATAACGATCTCATGATATCTGGTGCAAGTGATCACTCGTATGGATCAGCCTCTGCTCGGCTGGGCTCGCCTGCCAGTCTTCTGGACTTCTGGTAGACACAGTGCTTGAATCAGGATCCCTTACCCCAGGCACCATTTCCACACTGTTACTGCCTCCCCTCAGAAAGAGTAAGAGTATGCTCCTCATTGTTTTTTGACATAATACGACAGACTTGAATACCTTTTTTTGTGGCTAACTTGATACATTAGGGCTTTCAGACCATAGAAAGCTGATTGCATTTCCAACACATTTATATGGAGATTCATTTCTGATGGGTCGCAGACACCTTGTGTCTGAGGGCCCCAGCAGAGGACTCCCCACCCTGCACGGAGGCATCTGCGGTAAGAACCAATCTTCCTGGACTTAAAGTCTCCTCCACTCATTTACACTAATGGTAGTACACCGGAGGCGCTAGGACCCAGTAGGAGTCACAAATCTTCAGGAGGGCCGGCACCGGGACAGGACCATGCATGTGCAGCGTTGCAAGACTAAGTCGCGTCATATAGGTTATCTTGGCATTAACCCTCCAACCGCCTAAGTTCCTTTTTTCCCCACCATCGAGTGCGCTTCAATGATGAAGTTGTTCACCTGCCAGGAGTCAAGGCTTTGTTCAGTATAGGATTACCTTACTACATTTAGCGTTCTTTTCTTACTTAAAAAAATTAAAATAAAAAAAAGAAGAGGAAGAAATTCTCAGCCTGCCATCATCTGAGTCGACCTTAGAAAGTACCGGTGGTGATAGGGAGACTTTGTTTAAAAGCTGTGATGGCAGTAGGGCTGCATCTGGCCTGCTGCCCTTTTCAGAAGGGGGGGGTCCGACCACAGGCAATCCGGTGCTCGGGGGAAGAGGACAGCCAGCCTGAAGCACAGAAATAGTAAGCCTGTTCTCTACCTCTATCAGGGACCTGGCTCTGCTCAACCTCTTCTTCCTGCTGTTGGTGGAAGAAGAAATGGTACTGCTCAAGGTCACCCTCTGGTACGTCTGTGCAGGGATAGCCGGTGGTGGAGCGTGGTAGGCTTGACCCGACTCCGGTGGGGTTCTTTGTGGCTCCACTTGCTCTTAATGGCCACAGTCTTCGACACTGGATCCCGTCTCTGTCCTCGATAGGGCTCTGGTGAGCAGTTTCATCTCTGGGCCACTCTTTAACATGGAAACAGAGAAGTTGACAGCAGATAAGGACTGCAAGGCCCATCCAGTCTGCACCATTTTTTCTACCTTATGAATGTGCCATAGGCCTTTACTCTGTCAATGTTGAGCATGGCGTCTGCACAGTTGATCTGGCCAGTGGACCCAGTTCCGGGGCCTTTGGGCCTAGGAGCTGCTGGGCTATGGCCGGTCAGGCCAGGATGTGTGTGCAGTGCCCTCTCCGCGGTGCCAGCGACACTGACAATGACTCCTTATGCCTATCCCCTCACCTTTCGCCTGCAGGGACCAACATGGGTGCCGCTGCTTTCCTTCCCTCCCTTTCTTCAGGTCTAGGGCCAGCAGTAGTGCTGGTGCCACGTGTGGTGCCAATGCCATATATGGTGCCGGCACAATGTGTGATGCCCGCACCAAGGATAGCGCTGAATTCCTCGACACTGATCTGGGTGCGGCATCTCCTGTGATCCTGGCTTAGACCTGCCTTTTGGAAGTTCTTCTGGGGAGAAATGGATCTTAATGAGTCTCACCCTGTCCTTCTTTGTCAAAGACGCAACAGATGACTCATTTTATGGGCTGGAAAGCAAGCCCTTCTGTATCAGCAGAGCCTGTGATGGAAGATCTCTCCTTCCAGTCTTTCCTCAGGGATATGAGGTCCACCATAACATTTCAGACTTCATCTTTGGCCCAAAGCAAACTTCTACGTCTTGAATTCCTACATTCCTCAGTACAAGTACACCCTGTGGAACACACTCAAATCAATGGTCAAGAGCCTCGCGGAATCTAACGTTCCATTATCAGGAGCATATAGTCCAATAATCAGCTGAAAGCTTTTATGGATGCCTACGACACTGCCTCTGGGTAGTTGCTGCTGGCATTTGTGGAAGGCGACTCTACTGGCCTAGAACATCTTGTTTCTCACCCGTAGCTTTATCTGTTCATCCCTCAGGCTGGGCTCTGGAGGCCGCTCAGAACATCAGGGCTGCCACTGAAACAGCCAGGTAGGCTCCTGCTGCCCCCTCAGAGGGACGGGAACCGTCGACATTTTCGTAATACGCAGTCCTTTCAAGGTAGAGGCCAAGGAGCATTTATCAGGAACCAAATCCTCAGCCAAAACGCCGCAGAGGGCACAGGGTCCGAAAGCGCCCTGTACCAACCTCTGTGGATCCGGCCTAGGTCCTACCTTAGTTGTCTGAGGTGGACGCTTCTCGGCAGTGGAAGGGGGGCATCAGACTCTGTTTTACAACCAATGGAACTCCATTACAGCGGAGAATGGAACACAGGTTTCTATTTCTACTGGTTCTGGTTCCAAGATAACAGGCAGCATGCACCCAATTCTCGACCTTGGAAGGTTAAACAAGTACTTGTTCAGGGAGGAGTTAACTAAAAACATGGCATTCAAGTCTTCACTACCTGGACGATTGGCTCCTAGCCAGCCCATCTGAGTAAGAGACAGGAAGCAGTCGCCACAGATTCTCAGTTGCTCACTTCTAGGGTTGGGGGGGATCTGATTCCGGGAAGGTGCCAGATTCAACTTCCCAGCAGCATTTCTTCATAGAAGCCCCCCTGGATACTTCCAGGGCGAGAGTTTTCCTTCCGGACGGGAGAAATGACATCTTCAGATAGTTCATTACATCACAGAAAAAGACTCTGTTGTGCCCCTTTCAATGCAGCAGAAGCTGGGACCCATGGCATCATCTGCAGCAAGCAGTGGTCTCCAGCCATGCACCCACAATCCTCCCCATAAAGTGACAGAGCCTCGGACAAAATCACTCGCATGGTAGATGCAGTTGGGCAATCTTCTGCAAGGTCTACCCCTTACCCTCTGAAATCTCAGATCACTATCCAAGTCCTAAAGGATGCCCTCTACCACAAAGTGATCCTCCTTTGGACGGATGACAAAGCTGTGATGTATAACATCAACATGCAGGGTGGAGTGCTCCCCTACCCTCTGTGCAGGAAGGCCTTGAGGATGTAAGAGTGGTGCCTTGAGCACGATGCATCAGTTCAGACATCGTGCAGTCACTTACTATGAGTGGGGCAATCTAAACCTGGTCCTTTTTGCGTCCCCTCTAAACGCAAAAATGCCTCTACCCTGCTTCACAAATCCAGAACCTGGTGTTTTCTGTCAGGATGCATTCAGACTGCAATGGACAAGATGCTTCCTGTATGTTTTCCTCCTCTTCCCTTAGTTCAGCGGGTGCTGCTCAAGTTGGAGGCACAGGAGGGCAGGATGATTCTCATTGCCCCATACTGGCCTTGACAGATATGATTTCCATTGATCAACAAGACAGTCAGAAGTTCCCCCAAGGCAACTCCATCTACAAGAGGACCGTCTGACAAAAGGACCTTTGATCCATCCCAAACTGCACTCCCTTCATCTCCATGCCAGGCTCCTGAGGAGACAGAAGTGGGCAGGTTTTAGGTATCTCATACAATCACAGAAATCTTAGCTGTTCATTGGCCTTCCACCAGGAGGGCTTATGCGACAAAGTGGAAATGCTTCTCCATCTGGTATGCAAAGTCCCGTCTGGACTCTTTCGGTTGCCCACCAAGTAAGGTGTTGGAGTGCCTCTTGGACCTGTCAAACACAGGTCTGCAATACTTGGCAGTGAAGGTACACCTCTGCATGTTTTCAGCCTATCTTGAGCCAATACAGAACATGTCACTGGCTTGGTTACCATTAGTTAAGAGATTCCTAAAAGGTATCCTACAAGCTAAACCCCCAGTCAGTAGACCGATGGCTGCATGGGATATTAACCTGGTGCTAGACTGTTCACCTGTACACCCTTTGAGCCACTAGCTACCTATAAATTGACAAGCATTTGTCAATGCCGAATGTTGGCTTGCTGGCATTGGTAGTGCAGGAGTTAGACAGATGCATCATAGGAATGGCAGCGAAGTATTGAACTGATGCCAACCCATCCCCACCCTGCAGAGAGTGACAAGCATTAGGGTGTCCCTTTGGGTGTTTGGTAGTGCAGTGCGGGAAAACATGTTGGGCAGGATGCAAGAAATGACAGCTGCACAGTTCATAAGGAGGTGTAAAAAAATGCCAGTGTTGAAAATGTGGCATGTAAATATACCAAATTTGAGAAGCTACTAGGGTGTGTGGGAAACATGCAATGCACGCCAGTAACACTGTTCATTTTATGGCGCGCTTCAGCACCAAATTTTCAACATAGGCATTTTAGCACCTCTGCTCATGTACAGTGTCACTGTTACTTCCTCAAAGTGTCCCAAGAAGTGATTTCGCGACAGCGACTACGCTATCTGGCGCCTGAAGTATAAACACATTTTGGGCACGAGATGTCAAATGACGGCTGTACTGTTCATCAAGAGGTGTGGAAAAATGGCAATGGTGAAAATCCAGACTGAAAATATCACAAATGCACGATGGTACGAGCGTGCGTGCAATCTGCCAACGCATGCTTGTAACACAGTTATTTTATGGAGTATCATCACCAAATGTTCAAAGTGTGTCTCACCTGGCTAAATAATTGGAAAAAAAAAAATTGGCATTTTAGGTCCTCTGCTCATGAACTGTGTCACTGTCATTTTCATAATCTGGCCCAAACACTGATTTCCCACAGCGACTGCTCTATTGTGTACCGGAAGTGCGGAAACACATTTCGGGCAGGATGTGGAAAATGACAGCTGTACTGTTCACAAGGAGGTGTACAAAAATGACAATGCTGAAAATCCAGCAGTAAAATATTGTGAACTGCAGTTATGAGCCCGCGAGTAACCGCGCAACGCACGCTGAAATAGGTATTTGTTGGATTTTTCCACCAAATTTGGAACTTAGGCTTTTAGAGGGCACCATGAACACCGCCACCGTCAGTTCGTTATCGGCCCCAAAGGTGATTTTGCACAGTGACTGCGAAATCACCTTCGAGGCTGATAAACACCATGACAGTGACATAATTCATGAGGAGGGCCCCAAAACCCATGTTGAAAATTTGTGCAAAAATTCAAAAATGCCTGAGATATGCAACAAAGTTGAAAAACCCTATCTAGCCCATTATACAGCACCGGCATTTCTTCAGTTCGCGGTCAGCTTTGAAGAGTCTGCAGACGTGTTCCCGGTCCATAAGATCGTGCTACCGGAGTCCAGAGGTGAGTATGGGGTGAGGGGTGTGGGGAGGCAGGGTGCGAATGGGTGGGTGCGGTTGTGGGAGGGGGCAGGGAGAAGCGCAGTGGGACCGTTTTTAATTTACAGGTTTAAAAAAAAAAAAGATGACGTGGGACATTTGCCAAGCTGGGGTGGGCTCCCAGCGTGGCAGAGATGGCTGGAGGCTGAGCCGACAGAGATTGGGCACCCCGTCGGGTATGAATCAGTTGCCACGCTGGGGTGGGCTCCAGCGTGGCACCCTGTACTCAGGGGGACGGTGGAGCCGATGGGGATTGGGCACCCCGCCGGCCATGGTATCAGCTGCCATGCTGGGGTGGGCTCCCAGCGTGGCACCCTGTACTGGAGGAGGACAGTGGAGCTGACGAGGATTGGGCACCTCGTCGGCCATGGCATCAGATGCCACGCTGGGTTGGGCCTCCAGCGTGGCACCCTGTACCCGGGGGGGGGGAGACGGCACGTACGGGAGGTGTGTCATCTGTGCTGCTGCATGACGAGCTAGTCTCTGATTGCAGCGGCACTTTGTTTAGAAGTTATTTCCACTTTACATAATGTTGGTGTCAGCTCTAGCATGCTGGCTTATTGGGGAATGAGGGATGCACCTACTGATGTGTGCCCTGCATTTGCCCAACAGCAGCCGCGCCCGCAAAGCTGCACTCTCCCAATATGTTGACTTGCGCGCAAGCGTGGCAAGCCAACATAAAAATGATGACCTTAAACCATAATTCTTGGGTCATCTTCACCACTAATTCACACTGCTGGGTTCAAGCCAGAGGCGCTGGGATCCTGTGAGAGCCAAAAAATCTTCAGGAGAGCTGGCACCAAGATGGGCTGTGTGCACGTGTGGCACTGCAAGACTAGCTCATGTTACATAGCCTATTTTGGCAATGGCCCTTAACTGCCTCAGTACCTTTTTTACTGAGGAGGTGCAGCGTAAACTAGCTAAGCAAACAACAAACCTAATAAGGGCATAAAATAGCACTTTGGACCCATGTAAGAAGGGTCAAAAACAACAACCGTGTCTTCACAGACCAAACAGACACAAGGGAGATGAAGACTAGGAAAAGAGAGAGAGTGAGCTCAGGGGATGGTGGGTGGCATGTGAAGATGGTCCAAGAAAATCAATTAACAATGAGCATGTAATGGTCATATCTTCCTGGACCTTATCTTCACCACTTATTCACACTAACATACTAAAATGCCAGCAGAATAGGCCTAACGGTCTTTCGTGTCTGCTCGTTTGGTCAGCCTCCACCCTGGGTGCTGACCTTGCTGCCCCCCTTGCCTCCTCTGGCTTCTCCCTTCCCAGTTCCGGATATTCTTGCTGCATTGGATTTTGCTTCCAGAACCCTTCCCCTGTACCTGTCCCACCCCCTCTTGAACCCCTCCACTGTCTCTGCCTCCACCAGCCCCCTAGGCAGCGCATTTCATGGCTCCACCACCCTCTCAGTGAAGTAGCACCTCCTCCTTTCTCCCCTGAATCTTCCCCCCTCCAGCTTCCACCCATGCCCTCTAGTGGCCCCCTCCTCCTTCCTTCGAAGCACCCTGACTGTTCCTCCCCTATTTACCCCTTCATGTACCTGAAGACCTCTATCATGTCCCCCTGGTCCCTTCTCTCTCTTCCAATGTGTACATATTTAGCTCTTCGAGCCTCTCCTCATAGGTCCTGTCCCCCAAGCCCCAAATCATTTTGGTTGCCCTTCTCTGGACCCTCTCCAGGAGAGTAATGTCCCTCTTTAAGTGTGGCCTCCAAAACTGCATGCAGTACTCAAGGTGCGGCCTCACCAAGCAGTTATACAGAGAGAGTATCACTTCCCTCCTTCTGGAGGTGATCCCCCTAGCGATGCATCTCAGCATCCTGTTGGAGTCCACACTGCTGGGCTAGAATACCAAACTCAGACAAAAATCCCCCGAGCAGGGCGGAAGTAGATGGAGCTCACTCAGGACAGAAGTCCATTAAGGATTGTCCTGCTAAAGGAAGAATGCTGCCTGGCATGGACATCCAGGGCACAGTGTTTGATGAAAGTATACATTGAACACCAAGTAGTCGTATTGCAAATATCTGCAATGGGGAAGGAGAGGATTACTGCCAAGGATGTTGTAACCACTATGGTGGAGTGGGCACGAACTTGGCCCTCCCATTTGACCTGCGCCATAGAGTAGCAGTGGTGAAGGCAAGCCACTATCCAAGCAGAAATGCACCTATGACCGGCTGACCCATTCTGTTTGGGTGGAAGGAGACAAAGAGCTTCATGGACTGTCAGGTGTCCTTAGTTCATCTGATGTAGAACCTGAGGGCTATTTTAACATCCAGAGAGTGGAGGGTGCATTCTCCCTCGTTCTAGAAGTTAGGCAAGTATGTGGGCAGAACCAAGGGTTGGTTTAAATGGAACTGCAAATCCACTTTAGGCAAAAACTTGGTGTGTGTGCGGAGGACCACCTTGTCTTTATGGAAAACCGTATAAGGAG
Organism: Neoceratodus forsteri; assembly: GCA_016271365.2. NCBI lineage: Eukaryota > Metazoa > Chordata > Ceratodontiformes > Ceratodontidae > Neoceratodus > Neoceratodus forsteri. Next base: position 151,211,737 of record CM028130.1, on the reverse strand, counting down.
GGTCCGTGACCAAAGCATGCATCTCCAAGACCTGACAGCAAAGGTGATGACCACCAAAAATGCCATTTTCCAAGTAAGGAATTTGAGGTCACACGTAGACAGGGTTTCAAAGGTCTTACAAGTAAGCATGTCTAGTACAAGGCTGACATCCCAGGGAGCGACAGGTTTCTATACTGGGGGCTTGTGTGCAGGATACCTTTTAAGAACCTCTTGAACAGAGGCAGTTGAGCTAAAGTAAGGTTCAGGACTAGCTTGTGATAGGCCAAAACAGCACAAAGGTGACCCTTTATAGAGGAGTATTGTATTCCAGCATCAGAAAAATCCAGTAAATGCTCCAAAACCTTGTCCAGTGGACATCAGAATGGATCCATATGGGATTTGGCACACCATTCTGAGAAACACTTCCATTTGGCAGTGCAAGTCTTCCTGGTATAAGGCTTGCAGGCAGCTAGGAGACCCTCAGAGACATTAGACCTGCTCATTTCTATCTCTTCAGGAGCCAAGCATAAAGATGAAGGGAAAGCAGATTGGGATGGACCAGGGATCCCTGTGTCAGAAGGTCCATCTGTAGAGGTAGAGGCCTCGGAGGGGCTACTGATAAGTTGTTAAATCAAAGGAAACCAAATCTGCTGTTGCCAAAATGGGGCAATCAGAATAATTTTGCACCTGTGGGACTCCAACTTGTGCAGCATCCTCTGAACTAGTGGGAGGAGGAAGAAATGTATACAGATAGTTATTTGTCCGCTGCAGCCTATATGCATCCCAACAAAAAATGCCAGGTTCTGGATTTTTGGTGTAGAACTAAAGCAGTCTTGCTTGAATGTGGACGCAAAAAAGTCCAGATCTGGAGTACCCCACTTGTCAAAGAAAGACTGTATGACATCTGGAGCTAATGACCACTCCTGAGGATCTGCTTCTGTCCGACCGAGTTGGTCCACCAGATTGTTCTAAGTCCCTGGCAAGTAAACTGCTTAAATCAGAGCATTCTGATCAAGACACCACTCCCACACCCTCATAGCTTCTCTAGAGAGTGGGTAGGAGCGTGCTCTCCCAATTGTTGATGTAATACATGAAGAAACTTGTCCATATGAAGAAAAATTTATTTCTGGCAGACAAAGTCCTTCAAGGCTTGAAGGGCATAAAGGCCTGCCCTCATCTCCAGAACACTGATGTGGAGATGAGATTCCACCTGAGTCTAGACTCCAGGGTGTGGTGTCCCAGACAGGGAGCCCCCTATCCCGGGAGAGATGCATCTGTGGTGAAAGTTATCTGTGACTCTGGAGGAGCAAATCGGAGACCTTAAAGAAGGTTGTCCTCCTGCATCCACCATCCAAGTGACCGACACAGGGGCGGCGTCACCTTGATGGGGTGAGACTGAGGATGCATTGTCGGAGACCACTGTGTATTGAGCATCCACGGAGTGGTTCTCATGTGCAGTTCTGCTACAGGCACCATGAAGACTGAAGAAGCCATAAGGCCTAACATTAGCTGCATGGAATGAGCCCACACTGAGTTGTTCTCCATGATGAGACGTGCCATCTGAAGGATGGTGTTCTTTCTGTCCTCTGGGAGGAAGGTCCTTATCTTGGTAGTGTGCAAGAGGGCCCCTATGAACAGGAGCTGCTGCAAAGGTTGAAGCTGCAACTTCTCCAGATTCAGCAGGACTCCCATGGGGTCAGGAACTCAGCTGTTGTGGTCACTGCCTCTTCTGTGCCCAGCCTTGACGGACTTGCTAGGAGTCAATCATCCAGGTGGAGAAGACCTGAAGCCAGAGCTTTCAAAGGTGCGCTGTGAGAGCTGCAAAGTACTTTGTACAGAATCGAGGCACCAAGGGAAGCCCAAAGGGAGGACTCTGAACTCATAGTGCTGGCCCAAGGCCACAAAGCGTAGAAACTTGTGGTGGCTTGGGTGTACTGGAATGTGCTGGTAGCCATCTTGCATGTCCAGGGATGCCACCCAGTCCTGTGACTTGAGAAGTGGTAAAAGGGTCCCTAGGGAAACCATCTTGAACTTATCATGGTACAGAAACTTGTTCAGTTTTCTAAGGTCTAGGATGGCGCACATACCCCCTGTCTTTTTGGTACCAGAAAGTAATGGAAGTAGAAGCCTCTGTTGCATTCCACTGGAGGCACTACTCCACTACCCTGTTTTTCAGAAGGCCCACTATCTCTGAAGTGAGAAGGTCCGTCTGGGCAGCAGATAAAGAATGCTGCCTCTTGGGTGGATAGTCCGGGGGGTGGGATTTCTGAGAAGTTCAGTAAGTACTCCCCCCAGATGATCCTTAAAACCCACTTGTCTACTGTGATGAACTTCCACCAACTGTAAAAATGAGTCAGACGTTCCCAACTGGAGAGGAGATGTCCGCCTTGGGCAGCTGAGGCATAGCCAGGGCCAGAGACTCAGAAGGTGGCACTGGGCGCTTTCAGGGCCTGTACCTTCTGCTGCATGTTCTTTTGTAGCTGAGGAGACTGGTGCTTGGGTGGGGCTCCTCTGCCTCTTCCACAAAAGAACTGATGGTCTCTTCCTCTTTAAGGATGTAAGGAGGCCGATCTTGTACATTTTATGGCTGTCCTAGTCTTCTGAGAGGCCTCAAGGGACTGTTTTACCTGTTGGCTAAACAAGTGCCATCGAAGGGGACATTCAAAACATGCTGCGCCCAGTGGAAAATCCTGAGATCTGCATCCAGGAATATTTTCTTATGCAGATTCTGGCAGTGGCAGCATGAGAAGCAGTGTCATATGTATCCATGGCCTCCTTTAACTGATGACTGCTGGACACTATACCATGAGCGACAGTCTGAAGAATGTTCTGTTTAGTATTCGATTCTGCTAAGAAGTCTGCCAGAGACTTAAGGGAGGTACAGAGGGCATACACATACTGATAGAATGCCCTAGATAACTGGCTATTCGCATGTTCAAAGTGGCCACTGCGAAAGCCTTCTTTCCCATAGTATCAATCTTATGTGATTCCTTATTAATGGGATGAGTGGTAACCTCCTGAGGAAGGGCAGCCTTATTTTCTATAATGCTAACAATTTTATCTGCAATAGGCTGGGAAGTCAAAATTGGTCTGTCCTTAGGAGGAATATACTTACGGTCTACCGTGTTACAGACGAAAGGAATAGAAGCAGGCCTAGCCCACATCACCTACGAATGTGTTTCAAAGGCTGGAGGAACAGCAAGTGTGAGGTAAACTGGGATGTCAGGAACATGAAGCCACTTGAGACGCAGCTGCTTACTTGGGTTGAGGGATGAAGTCTCGAGAGCTAGAGTAATACATAATTAATAAATTATGCTTTATTTATTTAGCGCAATTCTAAAAATCAAAGCGCTGTTCATACTTAAAAACTTCATAAAACAAACAGCTCGATTTAAAAATTATTTACAATATAATTTAGATGCTTCAATTAAAATTATCCAAAAATTCCATATTAGATACTGAATGCCTGCTTAAACAAATATGTTTTCATGCCTGTTTTAAAGCTCTCCATGGTCTCGCACTCTTTAATCTGATGACGTAGACAGTTCCACGGGGATGGGACACCAAACATAAAAGCCCGGCCCCCAGATGTTTTCAATCGCACCCTGGAAACCTCTAACAACCCCTTGTCAGTTAAGCAGAGAGGATGGCCTGGGCTGTAGGGAGTCAGGAGCTCTTGCAGGTAGCTCGGACCCAGTCCATGCAGGGATTTATAGGTCAGAAGACCGACCCTGAAGATGATTCATCACTGTATAGGCAGCCAGTGCAGATCGCACAGCACTGGAGTAATATGACTTGAACGACAAGTTCCAGTCAACAATCGTGCTGCAGCTTTCTGCACCAGCTGCAAGCAATGGATATCAACCCCAGAAACCCCAGGTAGAGGGAGTTGCAGTAGTCCAGGTGTGAAGTCACAAAGGCGTGAATCAATGTAGGCAAATCACCGGATAGAGCAAGGTGCTTAATTCTGGTGATATTCCTAAGATGATAAAAGGAAGACTTGATGACTGCCGACACCTGCGCGCACAGTGTCAGCCCATCGTCAAGAACCACCCCTAGATCATGCACCTGTTCAGAGGAAGACAGTTGTACACCCTCAAACCTAAGCCCAGAGGGTAAACCCACTACCGACCTCTCTATCTGGCAACCCGGATCCACCAACACCACCTCAGTCATCCCGGAATTCAATTTCAACCAACTGGATTTCATCCAGTCATGGATTTCTGCCAGACAGCTATTAAACATTGAGACTGCACTATTCTGGTTGGATGCGAAGGACAGATAGAGCTGTGTATCATCAGCATAGCAGTGAAACCTCAGCCCATATCGTCTTACAATGTCTCCGAGGGGCAGCATACACACTGTGAACAACATAGGAGACAGCACCGAGTCCTGAGGGACCCCGCACGGCAGAGAGAATGAATCAGAGGAATAAACCCCCGACACCACCCTCTGAGATCTGCTGGCTAAGAATGATTGAAACCATCTGAGAACTGGACCAGCCAGGCCACAGATAACCCTCAGGCACTCAAGCAGCAACCCATGGTCCACAGTGTCAAACGCTGAGGAGAGAGCAAGAAACACCAAGATGGAAGGCGCTCCTGATGTCTCGCCATCAGTAGATCATTGAGCACCCGAACCAGAGCGGTCTTGGTATTATGTCTTTTCTGGAAACCAGACTGGAGAGGATCGTAGACATCGTGGATGGTAAGATGGTTCTCCAGTTGCAGCGCAACCACTTTCTCAATCACCTTCCCAACAAAGGGAAGGTTAGAGATAGGTCTGTAGTTGGCACAGCAGTTAGGGTCCAAAGCAGCTTTCTTACGGAGCGGTGTCACCACTGCCTCCTTCAAGGAGCTAGGGAACTCACCTGAATCTAAGGAGCACCACACAAGCTTTGCAAGAACCAGGCTGATGGACTCCATACACCCCAATAACAGGCATGTAGGACCTGGATCCAAACTACAGCATGCTGGCCGCAAATTCTGGACAATCTGCATGATGTCCATGATCTCCAGCTGGTCGAAAGATATCCAAGAAAACTGAGGAGAAGCGACCATGCACTGACCACCACCAACCCCCACAGAGAGCGCTGGGCGGATCTTGGCCCTGATGTCAGTCACCTTATCTGCAAAGAATTGAGCGAACTCATCACACTTAACTTGTGAAAAAGCACTTCGAACCTGTAGACAGGTTGGGTTGCACAACCTGTCCACGGTTCGAAAGAGTTGAGCCAGTCAATTCTGAGCAGCAGCAATCACACCGGACAGGAACTGTGCCTTCTTACGTGTGATTGCTGATTGATAGCTTTAATAATGATCTATCAATCTAAGGTGGTCGGCATCAAGAGTCAGTTTCCGCCACTGATGCTCTACCCTTCACCCTACTCGTCTCAACTCCCTCAAGGTCCCATCAAAACAAGGGGGCCGAGGGTGGAGAGAGAGAGGGCGAACATGGAATGGGGTGATAGAATCCAGAGCTTCAGTAACAGCCTTATTATAGGCTTGAACTAGACTGTCTGGATCCTCACCTGCCCCTGAGACTCCTGAACGGTCTAATACCGCTAATAGGCCTTCCAGGGTCACATCCCTCAATGGGCGATATCTGACCATCTCCACAGGGTCAGACCTATAAGGAGCCTGGAAATTTTACCTTACTGTGTGGTGATCAGACCATATGACTGGTTCCACCACCAAGTCAGAGGTCTCGATCCCCAGGAGGAAGACCAGATCAAATGAGTGACCATGACTATGAATAGCTGAGGCAACTACCTGTGTGAAACCAATGAAATCATAAGCTGGAGGAAGTTTTGACCAAACTGCAAGAGTTCATTGTCAACCAAGGCGTTAAAGTTGCCCAGGACCATCAACCTGGGTGACTCATATGCCATATTGACAATGAAGTCTGCTACTTCCTGTAGGAACAATTTCTCACCTCCAGGTGGACGGCACATGAGAATGACCCTGCAGCCCACACCTGCTACTACGGTAAACTCAAATGATCTGACTTCAACTGGCACACCAGCAAGGACCAATTCCGATCTAAAAACAAATGGCTACACCCCTGCCCTTGTGGTCCGATCTCGAGCAGTGTAACAGTGAGAACCCGGCCGGGACCGCCGCCTCTAAGATGGGGCCCACTCTGTCATCAAGCCAGGTCTTGGTGATGCAAGCCAGGTCTACTGTCCCAACAAAGTCAGCGATAACTGCCGTCTTGTTCCTAATAGACCAGGAACTGCATAACACCACTCGAGACGGACAGAATTCTGGGCCCGGCAGAGCTATTGGCCCAGAAATACTGAAGCCCTTGGTATGGTAACTAGATATGGAGAACCACGTTCCAGAGACCATTTTGACCCAGGGCGTCTCCTGGGCCTTACAACCCCAATACAACCGCCCCACTGCCCTCCCCTCCAAGATCCAGGACCCCTAACCCACCTCCGTCTCTTGCTGACAATACCCAATGCCAAGCAACGGCTATAAACTGCTGCGGGCAGGGGAGAACAATAAAAGGGCCGCAGGTCCCAGAGTTCGGAGGGAGAGTAGTGCCTGACTGGGAGAGTAACAGGCCCACACACCTTCAATCCCTAATTTGCCTAGAGCTAACAACAAAACACCCATACTTCTCCCACCCCTAAAAGACTTATAATACTAAAAATAAAATAATCTAAACTATAACATCACCCTTGCAAAAACAACACTATAAATACCCACCCTCTACAAAAAATACAGCACAATAACAGTATATAAGATAAATTCAACAAACACCAAACCAAAATAAATAAAATGTAAGATCTAGTGGACCACAGTCCTCTCACCACTCTAGTTTACTTTGTCCAAGATAGAGCACCCCCACTCCCTCTCACGTAGTGGGGGAAAATCCCGCAGCAAAAGAAAAAGAGAATTAAACTAATGAAAAATAACTAAGAACTAAATTAGTTGAATAACAGCACTGAGTCATAAAAACTTCCAGTCACATTAGATCAAGTCATTTGCAGGGGAAGGAGAAAACTGCCAAAAAAAATTCACGATGTTTAAACGCTCCCCTCCACTGGAAGAAGAGGGCGAGCTACTGTACGAGATCAATCTAAAGTTCAGCGTCATAAAAGAACGATCCTGAGTTAATCCAGTCAGATTGCCGCAGGGACAAACCTCGATGGCCAGGAAAAAAACAGGTCTCAAGCCAAACTGCAGTCCCAAAAACAATCAAGGTACAGCCCAGGAGATCCTCAATGCAGCAGCGGGATGGGGCGTGCAAAACTAGATGCCATGCCCCCCCCCAACTGCACCAACTCATGGGCCCCAACACCCAGCCGCCCATGACCCGCAGCTACAGTACCCCGGGAGGCAACCCACAAGGAATGTCCCACAGGAGATTTAGGAGAAAACCCAACTGGCACTCTGGGTCCCCGGAGAACACAAACGGCAACTCCTGCTCGGTCGTGGGAAGCCTGCATATTTCTCAATAAAGACTGTACCCTCAAAAATAAAACAAACTAAAGGGGAAGGGGTATGAGGAAAAAGGGCAGACTAGGTGGATCTTTCGGTCCCCATCTGCTGACACATTCTCCGTTTCTCTGTTTGAAAGGAGAGGTCCTCCTGAGGGACAGAAGTAGAAGCTGAAGGTTGGTTCTCCAGGCTGTAAAAAGTGTCATCATTGCCGCCCTCAGAGAGAATGAGGTTGGGGTCAGACTTGTCCCCTTCCAAATTCCCCACAGAAGGCGGAGCTGGTGGAGGAGTGCACCTTGCGAGACCTCAGCCAGGCCTAGGAGCTGGATAGACAAGTGACACTGGGACTGGCCCCAGACCCAGTGCCTGACCCAAGGGAGTCGGCACCAGACCTGGTGCCAGGCTCAACGAAGCTGGCACTGGACCCAGCAACAGAAGCGGCACCGACAAAGAATCCAAGTCAGGCAAAACAGAGGTAGCTTTGGCTGTGGCAACGGGACAGACCTCAAAAGGCCAGAGTCTGCAACCAGGCTAAAGCCAGCCCCAGAAGGTCCAGCCTGCACTGAAGTGACTGGAGAAGGTACCTGTGCCGATCCCCACAAAGAGCCAGAACGAGGGAGGGGGACACATGGAACTGGTGTCGGTGGCACGGTCTCCATCACAGGATCTGAATCTGTTGGCACAGCCAAATGCTCTACCCAGCCTGAATGCTCCAATTGTGATCCCGAGGAGCCTAGGCCTGAAGGCCCTGGCACGGATCTGTAGGGATCGGCAGACGAGCCAGACTGTGTACCCGCTGCTCCATAAGAGTTGTTTACTGGTGAAACTACCCACTGGAGTCTCCACAAGAGGACAGAAGAAAAAATTACTCACCTTAGTAATGTTGTTTCTTCTAATGGAGTCTTGCTATATTATAGACCTTAGCAGTTTGTTCCAGCTCTAGAACTGCCCCGGAGTGAAATGGTTAAAACCATTCCAAAATAGAATTTTGGCACGAAAGCAGCTCTATCTGTGTCATTTCAAACCTGAACTGTCAGATCTTACGAGCCAAACTCACTAAGGTCTGTGTGGAAGCTGTAACCTACACTAGCCAAATGGCTACCTAAATAATAACAACCATTGATGGTCCCAACACCCAGACTCAAGTCAGGGGACCAGAAATACTAACACCATTCTAATAATATGAAAATGGAACATAAGTATAATAAAACACACACGCGTACACATACACCCCAAAGTCCCAAAGGGACAAAATGCTAACAGGACATAAGTAGTGCCCACACTAAGTTGCCGCACCCCACCAAGTAGAGGTTCTGAGAGGGGCAGGTTGGGGAGGTCTATAATAGCAAGACTCCATTAGAAGAAACAACATTACTAAGGTGAGTAATTTTTCTTCAAACAACATGAAGTCTTGCTATATTATAGACATTAGCAGAATACACAGCAGTACCTCCATGGAGGAGGACAGAACCTACTTAGGGAATAGGCTCTGAAGAACAGCTGTGCCAAACCGAGCTTCTCTCCTGGCCTGGACATCCAGGGAGTAATGCTTGGTAAAAGTGTGTACCGTTTTCAAGTAGCAGCCTGGCAAATCTCTAATAAAGGGATATCTCTGGCAGCAGCTAGAGCGCAGCTGTACCCCTGGTAGAATGAGCCCTCAAACCGGGGCTCTGCCCACTTTCTGATAACAAATTGGATACAAGAGACAATCCACCTGGCTATTGATCTCTTAGTGGCAAGTTGCCTTTCCCAACTTCACCATAGGTAAGGAAAAGTTGGAGGGATTCGAACCTGTGACCTTTGGTACGCTCTATAATAACTAAGAGCTCTCTTAACATCCAGGCTGTGCAACCTCCTCTCACCCGAAGAGGAGTGATCAGTGAAAAATACTGGAAGGGAGATAGATTGATTAAGATGGAAATTTGAAACCACCTTAGGCAAAACTTCCTATTAGTCCTAAGGACTACCTTATCCCTGTGGAAAGAAATAAAGTCAGTCTCCACTGACAAGGCTTGCAATTCACTTATGCGTCTGGCAGAAGTGATAGCCACTAGAAAAACAGTTTTCCAAGTTAGGTACTTAAGCTCTGCAGAAGACAGAGGTTCAAAAGGGGGTTGCATTAACTGGGCAATGCAAACATTAAGGTCCCAAGCAGGGGCCGGTTCCCGAAAGGGAGGATTAGTATGGAGTAATCCCCTAAAAAACTTGGAAAACACAGGATGAGAGGAAAGAGGGGATGACTTTCCTGCTGACACAAAAGCAGACACAGCTGCCAAATGAACTCTCAGGGTAGCTGGCCTGAGACCCAAGGAATTAAGATGTACCATGTAATCTAACAAAATGGGCAATTCAGCAGATTCTGGGGAAATATTTTTCCCAGCACACCAAATGGAAAACCTTTTCCATTTAGAACTATAAGTAGCCTAGTGGAAGGCTTTCTGGAAGCCTTTAGGATCTCAAGAACACCCTGAGAGAGGTGTAAATCAGCAAACTCTAACTCCTCAAGAGCCAGGCCTTGAGGTTGAGGGATTGAGGTCCGGATACAAAACCCTTCCTGGGCACAAGTCAACAGATTGTGATTCCTGGGGAGGCACAGGGGAAGATGGACTGTCAGAGACAGAAGGAGTGGTACCAGGGCTGCCTGGCCTAATCCGGGCAATCAGAATCACCCTGCAAGGCTGAGATCTGATTTTGACTAGTACTGAATAGGAGGAAAGGGGGAAAGCATAGAGGAACTTCCCTCCCAATCCAGAAGAAGGGCATCCAGGGAACTGAGCCCAGCACTGGAGGCCTGCAACAGAACAGAGGAAGTTTGTGATTGTCTGGGGCTGCAAAAGATCTATCTGAGGATGCCCCACCTGGCAAAAACTATCCCCAGCACTTGAGGATCCAGGGACCATTCGTGATGGCCCTGGGAAATCCTGCTGAGGGCATCCGCTAGGACATTGTCCTTCCCTGGAAGATGAACTGCTATGAGGGAAGTGTTCAGGGAATAGGCCAGAGACCACAACTTCATTGCCTCGGTGCACAAGGCCGAAGACCGAGTGCCCCCCTGTTTGTTGATGTACCACATTGTTGTGGTGTTGTCTGTTCTGACTTGTATCACCTTGTCGTGGACAGATGCAGAAAAAGCTTGAAGAGCTAAAAAGACAGCTCTGAGTTCCAGCAAATTGATGTGGAGCAGAGATTCCTGGGGGGACCAGACTCCCTGAGTGGAAAGGTCGCCCATGTGGGCTCCCCAACCCAGAAGGGAAGCATCTGTAGTGAGAGTCAAGTCGTGAGAAGGGGAAATGAAGGGAACCCCCGCTCTTAAATTGCTCTGATCCTGCCACCACTGGAGAGCTAGGATCAAGGTTCGAGTCACTGGGACCAACTTGGAAAGGGGGTCTCTTCTCTGAGACCAAAAGGTTCTCAAGTGAAACTGAATGTCTCTCATCTGAAATCTGGCTCCCTGCACAACAGCTGTGGATGCAGCCATGTGCCCCAGGAGCTGCAGAAAGTGTCTTGCTGGTCGAGAGACCTGCAGAGTGAAGGAAGAGGCAGAGCCACTAAATTCCTTACCCTTTCTGGGGAAGAAAGGCTCTAGCTAGCTTTGTGTCCAATTCTGCCCTATAAAGGTGAGTACCTGGACTGGTTCCAGAACCGACTTTGGTAGGTTTAGCAGAAAACCCAGGGAGGTGAGAAGCTGCTGGGTGACCTGCAGGTGAGATTTTACCTGTTCTGAGGACTGGCCTACAATGAGCCAGTCGTCTAGATAAGGAAAAACAGCAATCCTCTGCCTCCTTAAGTGGGCCACTGCCACTGCTAGACACTCTGTGAATACCCTTGGAGCAGAGGTAAGGCAGAAGGGCATTGCTCTGAACTGGTAATGACCTGAGGGCAGTTCCGAATCTGAGGGTACTTTAGTGGGATCTTCTGATTAGGACATGGAAATAGAGCATCCTTGAGGTCCAGGAGGCTAGCCAGTCCTACGCCTTAGGGAAGGTAAAATCATTGCCAGAGTTACCATTTTGAACTTTGGTTTCAAAAGATGCTTGTTCAGATATCTGAGATCTAAAATGGGCCGCCATTCTCCTGTCTTTTTTGGGGTAAGGAAGTATCTGGAATACAGACCCCTGCCCTGATGCAGGGGAGGAACCCTTTCTACTGCTCTGAGAGCTAACAGTGTTTCCAGAGCGAGGGTCTCTGAAGCACTTGCAGGTAGAAAAAGTCTGCTTCTCAACTTGGGAAACTTTTTGAAGCTGAGAACCAGACCCTGGCTTACTACTTCCAGAACCCACTTGTCTGAGGTTAAAGAAGCCCAATTCTGACTGAAGTAAGCCAGCCTGCCCCCCACTGGTACAGGAGAATCGGCCCTGGGCACCCCATCAGGGTGCCTGTTTATCAAGGAGCTTTAGGCTGGGGGTGGGAGCAGGTCTGCCCACCCCTCGTCTCCCTGCCTCTGAAGAAGCCCCTCTGAGCATAGGCAGAGAGGCCTGAGTCTGGTAGAAAGGCCTGTGAAAAGGCCTACCCCTACCCTGGGGCATGCCTTTGAGGAGTGGCTTGCCGCCTCCTTAGCCTGGGTACTCTTGTAAGTAGTCCCATATTCATCCATCTTCTTCACGTAATTCTCTGTCTGCTCTCCAAACAGAGAATTTCCCTACAGAAAATCCATAGCCTTAGTCTGGGTATCCTGTGACAAACTAGTACACCTGAGCCAGGCCAACCTCTGAAAAGCTACAGATGTGGCCATGACCTAGGAAACATCATTAACATCCACAGCAGCATGAAACTGAACCTTAGAGGCTTCAATGCCATCAGCACCACCTGTTCTAGTTCACTAGCCAGCTGGCCATGGGCCTGCTGGCCAGTGCATAACAGTATCCTATCTAGATTTCTGATACCTAGCTACATAAGCCATATAATATGCTTGCCTGAGTCCCAGAGAGCTGCCATATACTGTTTTTTTGCCATGGCATTAATCTTCCTGGAATCCTTGTCAGGAGGATGTGAAGCCAAGGAATATTAGCTTTATCACAGGCAGCAGCCTGAACTACTAACATGACTGCATTGCTGAGAAAGGAATTCTGTATCAGGGCCTGACAATGTATACCTTCTGTCCATCTTTTATCTACAGGAGGCACAGAATTAGGAGCTTTTAAAATTTTAATTGTTTGTTTCCTAAAGACTTATGTAAAGGAATAGACAATCTCCTAGACTCTGGAATATCCATCATTTCTACAAAATCAGACTCCTCTTGCTCATCCACAGCCTCTTCTAAAGGAAGCTGGAGGTTTCAGCAACTTTTATAAAACATAAAATGAGATGGGGACTCAGACAGCATAGGGGAGATTCTAAAGGTCTGTCTGGGGAGATGTCCGGTTCAATGGGCACACCCAGACCTTCCCAGCCACATTCATACTGTTCATAATCCTCCTCCCCCTCCTCTGGTTCATAAAATTCCTCAATATCATAATCCTGAACCACTGGGACCGGATGAACCGACCTTTTACCAGATAGTGGTGGTTCGGACAGACCCTGAGACAGTGACTGGACAATTTGTATGGCTTTTGCTATCTCTGCAGCAGTTGGAGAAGGAATTTTGGACTCCAGACCTGCTGATTTTCTTGTTTTCTTTACTGGAATTGGTTCCTCAGAACCAGCTTTTCTTTGCCTAGAGGAAGTCTGCCCTGGTCAGAAGGGTACTCCCTCTGGTTCGGTTGGCATCGAACCGGCTGGTCATCCGGGTCAGCGGACTTTTGGCCTCTCGTCCTGAGCCTGCCCAATCTTTTTCCAGGGTGGCTGCAGGAAATTCTTACATACCTGGCAGTCTGACTGGAGGTCGTCAAACCCCAGACAATAACACATGTGTATGTGGGTCAGCCTTGGCAAAGACTTCCCCACAAACATCACAGTGTTGAAACCCAGTGGAGCCGGTTTTCTTTTGGGTTTCTCAGACATAATGCCAGCCTAACCAAAACTGCCTTTAATGGCAGTGCCAGGCAAGACACCTTATCGGTTCCTAACCGTGTCACGGTATTGGAAACCGTAATGAATCTGTTTTTTTAGAACCGATAAGAACCGAACCGCACTCTAAAATAGTAACTTTTAGTTTTAAATGAGTTTTAAACCCACTGATCGGTTCAAAACCGAACCGATAACTTACAAGTTCCACACAGACAAAACCTTCATTTACTTACGGTTACCACAGATGAAAGCTTGAACCGAGCGGTTTTGCGGTTAAATAAAACTATTCTCGGTTAAATCAACCGAGAAAACACTTTAAACCGAGAAATGAACCGAGCAGAAGGAGAAATCTCCGGAGCGACTGTTCACTGAGGCGGAGTAAAGAATCTGACAGTTCAGGTTTGAAATGACACAGATAGAGCTGCTCTCGTGCCAAAATTCTATTTTGTAATGGTTTTAACCATTCACTCCGGGGCAGTTCTAGAGCTGGAACAAACTGCTAAGGTCTATAATATAGCAAGACTTCATGTTGTTTGAAAGGGATTCTGGGCCTGAGACCTGGAACAACCGTGAACAGAAGCCGCTGGAGAAACCGCCGGTGCTGGTGAAGGCCTTCCATTCCTGGATGTAGAAGATCTCTTAGCAGGCATACCACAGGGTGACCTCGAGCAGTACCATTTCTTCACCTTCCAACAAGAAGAGGAAGAACCCGAGGTCGAGCAGTACTGGTTCCATGACCTAGACTGGGAACGGGCCCGCTTCTTTTTGTGTTTACGGGAGGACTGTTCTCCCTCCCAAACAGAGAACTGCCTGTGATCAGACCCCCTCCGAAGAGGAGAGCAGACCAGAGGCAGCCCTGCTGCTAGAGCAGCACTCATGCAGAGACTCTCTACCATCACAAGATTGGTTATGTAGCATGAGTTAGTCTCGCAGTGCCATGCATGTGGGCAGCCTACCTTGGCACTGGCCCTTATGAAGATTTTTGGCTCCCGCAGAGTTCCAGCACCCCCCGGCTTGAACCTACTAATGTGAATCAGTGGTGAAGATAAAGTCAAGGAAGACAGTACAGTTATATAAGAACTTACCGTAACAATAGAAGTAGATCTTTGAGAGGATCTCTTGCAGCAGGCCATCACCAGTAAGACTACAGATGCCAGGCACTATGACCACATGGAAACCTTATAGCTAGCAGTTTACTAGAAGGGATGGCCCACCTCCGTCAGCCAATCCAAGACAGGTGGCCCCCATGCCCTCTTCAGTTCTACCACTGGGGACCAAAAGCAGGATGCCGTCGGGGGGGAAATGAGGATTCCGAGGCATCCCAATAGTACAAACCATGAGAAAAAGAAGGCTCACCCCTATGGAAGAGGAAAGAGAGTCAAAAGAAGGGGGAAGGAAGGACGGAAAGCAGGGCCTGCTGCAAGAGATCCTCTTGAAGATCTATTGTTATGGTAAGTTCTTACGTAACTCTACTATCATCCTTCAATGGTATCTCTTGCAGCAGGCCATCACCAAGTCCCAAGCAGTTCTGACAACTACAGACAGACTGTCAAGGTGGTAGGTAAAAATGATGGCCTATGAAAGGAGACCTTGAAGAACAGCTAGGCAGAAGTTGGCCCTATGCCTAGAGGCGATGTCCAGGCTGTAATGTCTGGTGAAGGTATGGAAGGTGCTCCAGGTAGCAGCAGCACAAATGTCAGCAGCTGATAACGTTTTGAAAACAAGCTACTGATGTGGCCATACCCCTGGTGGAATGGCCTTTAACTGCTCCGGGGAGTTCCTCACCGTACTTATGGTAACAAAAGACAATGCAACTGGCTAACCACTTACCCAAACACTGTTTGGACACTGGGGCACCCTCTTTCCTAGCGGCAAACGAAACAAACTGATTAGACTTCCTAGAGTCTTTAGTCCGGTGTGTATAGTACCGCAAAATTCTATGCACATCCAAGGTACGGAGCAATGTTTCCCCTTGACTGGAATACTCCTAAAAAAACCAGGCAGGTGGATGGATTAATTCAAAGACAACTCCGACACCACCTTTGGAAGAAACTTAGGACAGGTACGCAAAGGCTTTCCAGACAAAAACAAAGTCTTTGTGGAAAACCAAATAAGGCTCCTTACACATGAGGGCCTGAACCTCGGAAATCCTTCATGCAGAAGTAATGGCAACTAAAAATGAAAATTGCAAATTGTAAGTCCTGATCTTTCTGTGTATCTTCACCAATCATCACATTTGGGTCTTGGCCGGAAGTCACGACCCCATGGGAGCTTTTTTTTGGGGGGGGGGATGGCGTAGTCGACGCACCAATGGCACCACACTCGAGGCCGAACGCACTGCGTGGCGCTCGCAGGTTGGCCGTTAGGTGTCGTCGACCCCACCCTCCTGCCAGTTTCTGAGTCGCTGTAGACTAAGAGAGGGTTGGGAGGGAGGGACAAGGAAGTCCAAGGGACAGACAAAGGAAAAGATATACAAACTAAAAGGAGAAATAAACGATAGAGAGGACAGAAGGAGACTGAGAAACTAAGGGATTGGGGAGGGAGCCCCAATCTCTGGAAAGAGAAAAGGAAAGGAAGGAGGAGGGAAAAACAAAAATGGGAGGGGGGGGACATACCCTGGACTGATGACTGTCTCGAGACTGGATTAGAAGTTGCGAAGGAATAGCCAAAGGCTGGATGCCAGAATTCAAGGCACAGAATCACTGGCAAGAAAATCCAGCATGCACAGAAAGGCTATTCTGGGAGCAAGGGACAGGAATCAGGTTGCGACTTGAGAACCACATAAATGGAAGGGGAGAAACAATAAGTTTCTTCAATTAAAATTGAGGAATGAGTCCGTAAGGACAGGAACAGAGGAGGATAGAGAGAGAGAGAGAGAGAGAAGAGAAGAGCGGGCAACCACCAACCCCAACCCCAAAGGGGTGGCGCCATGGCATTGAGGAGAGAAGCGCCCTCTCCCCCGATCCCTCTCCTCTCCTGCTAGAAGCTAAAAATCCCCATGTGCCCCAGGTCACCCCGCTCCTGACCAGTGGAAAGGAAGAGGGGGGAGGGGACCCAGAGACTGAAGCCTCAGGGGGACGGAGGCCGGTATTTGTGATGAATGGTGAAGATACACAGAAAGATCAGGAATTACGGTGAGTACGTAATTTTCCTATTTTATCAGTGTCAATCCTCACGTTCATCACATTAAGTCGTCTGAGCCCCAAGGGAGCATTAGAACCCAAAGGACTGAGTCCCTTAGCTCTCAGTGGGGGAAAGCACTGAGAGGGAGAACCTTTATGGGCCCAGTGAGGCCCGAGACTAGTGAGAGTGAGACGGGAACCCGCCGGAGTGGGCAGGAGGTTACCCCAACAGACGCCGCCTCACCCTATGGGAGAAAAGGTTGGTTCTCCGGTACGCAGAGGAAATCACCCTATGTCGGACCAAGGGTGACAACCGGGAAAGACGTAGCCATGCTGTCCGCCTAGTACAGATCACTGTCCCTATGACCCTGGAAGCTACCTCATTGGCATCATAAGATGCCCTTGCTTGGTGCCTTGTTAGCTCCAGGCCACGTGCAGAGTGCAATGGCTTGTCTGGTTACCTCTGAATGAGGCATAGAGACTAGGAGCTGACCTAGCCTGGACCACAGAAACCTATCATAGGTAGCATAGTGGGCCTGATGAGCAGAAATTGAAAGAAGCAACCGTGCTGAGTAGAAGGTATTCCTCCCCCAGAAGTCAAAATCCACGGAATCTTGATCGGGGGGCCGGTCACGGTGGAGGGCTCGAAGCCCATTGGGAGTGTCCAGCTCCGTCAGTCCTGACTGAGGATGAGGCACACGGATTGGAGACTCGGGGGAGGTGGGGCACAATACCTCTGGCTCAGATCCCTAGGGACTGGAAATCTGGAAAAGGGTCTTTGCCAGAACCGCAATGATGCCTCCTGAAAAGGAGCAGGCCAGGCAGGCACCACAAGGGTGGACACACTGAAATGACCTAAGAAGGCACGCGTCGAGTGCTCTGGATTGTGCTGAGTGGGTGGGGTGACACACAGGGCTTCCATCATCCTCACCAGGAAATGCTGATACTCCACTAGATCAGCAGCAGAGGAGATGTGGACAGGAGGCTCCTCTCCTCCAGAAGAGGAGGACGAGGAAGCGGAAGACCTCAGAGATCCAGAGGTTGGCTGCTTGGAGGAGGGTGGAACACCTGCTCGTCCACAGCCCTGACATACAGGGAAGTGAACAGCTGCACCCCTGAATTGCTCCCAGGAGAGAGAGGTCCCGTAGGGCCACAAATGCCTGTGAGAGCAGGAGATGGTGACAGAGGAGTGGGGGCTAAATTAACAGAAGGAGACCATCCTCTGTCCAGGCAAGAGAGTACACCAGGAGCGTCAAGGGAAGGAGGTGCTCTGGAAAGCCCAACAGCCAATAGTTGATCAACCACACTGGAACTGCCTAAGCCATGCCCCAAAGAAATGGAAATTGCTTTCCTACCGTAATTCTTGATCTTCTTGGATGAAGTCTCCACCACTCATTCACAATAATGGGATCTACGCCAGAGGCACTAGGACCCAGCGGGAGCAAATTTTTCAGGAGGGTTGGTGCCAGAGATGGAGCAGCGAGGAAGCAGCACTGTGAGCCGTGGCTCGTGCAGTAAAGACTACCTCGGTGACGACCCTCCAACCTTTTTTTCCGAGGAGGTGCAGCGAAACTAACCTAGAGGTCTAACCTAACAAAATCGGACATAAGATAGTTTGAATGACCCGTGTAAGTAGGGTCAACAATAAAGTCTACAAAGCCCAGCCATTGAGGGATTGAAGACAAAAACAGAGACGTGAGCTCGGGGGATGGTGGTTGTGTGTGTGAATGAGTGGTGGAGACTTCATCCAAGAAGATCAAGAATTATGGTAGGTACGTAATTTCCATATCTTCCTGGACATAAAGTCTCCACCACTCATTCACACTAATGGGAGAGTACTGAGCTAATAAACCCTCCCCCCGATACGGGCGACAGGAGAAACTAAGAGCTCACATACTTAGGACAGAAGCCTGTTAAGAATAGTCCTACCAAACGACAGATGTCGTCTGGCATGGACATTTAAAGTATGGTGCTTAACGAAAGTATGCACTGAGCTCCATGTAGCCACATGGCAAATATCTGCAATGGGCATGTTGCAGATTTCTGCTACAGATGCCGCGACTGCTCTAGTAGAGTGAGTGTACACTCTGCCTTCTAGCTTAAGCTGTACTATAGAATAGCAATGGTGGAGGCATGCTACCAGCCATGCTGAAATGCACCTAATAGCGAAAGGTTGACCAAGCCAGGTCTCGCTGAAGGAAACAAAAAGTTGTTGAGCCTTACAAATGTCTTTTGTTCTATTAAGGTAGAATCGCAGTGCTCTCTTAACATCCAAAGAATGAATGGTACGTTCCCCTTAATTCTGAAAGTTAGCAAGGTAAGTAGGACTAAAGGTTGGTTTAGATGAAATTCTGAGACAATCTTAAGTGATGGCCACCAGGAAGGCCGTTTTCCAAGTGAGGAACTTCAAGTCGCAGGTAGCTAGAGGCTCGAAAGATTTCAGAGTGAGCATGTCTAGCACAAGGTTCATGTCCCAGGTTGCGACTGAATGTCTGATAGGAGGTCTGGTATGCAGAATACCCTTAAGAAACCTCTTAAAGTACAGTTATGTAAGAACTTACCATAACAGTAGATCTTCAAGAGGAGCTCTTGCAGAAGGCTATTACAATCAGGACTAATGCTGCAGGCATTAGGACCCACCGGAAAATTTCTCAGCCAGCAGTACCCAGCAGGGACAGCCCCGGATATCAGCTCTACCTTCATCCCTGGTACAAAAGGGCGGACCCAGCTCCACCCAGTCCCCACCAAGACCCGCGAATGGACCCTGGCAAGTAAAGGAGGCGAAGCCTGAAGGTGACTATCTATATACCTCATTTGGAGGACGAAGGGTGGGAAAGCAACACCTGCTGCAAGAGCTCCTCTCGAAGATCTACTGTTACGGTAAGTTCTTACGTAACTGTACTATCTTACTTCGAATGGGAGCTCTTGCAGCAGGTTATTACAATTAGGACTGAATCCCAACCAGTCCTGCGCCAAGGAGGTGCCAAATCCCGGGAGGTGGAAAACAGCCGGAAACAGCAAGTCAAGACAAGCATCCCTGAAGGACCACCAGGCCGAAGCCAGCACGGTGCCTGGATGCAATGTCCAAGCTATAGTGCTTCACGAAAGTGTGCACTGAGTTCCAGGTAGCAGCCACACATATGTCCCTAATGGAGACATTCCGCTGAGCGGCAAAGGAAGGAGTGACCCCTAACCGGTCCCGGAAGGGGTTTGTTGTGCTTCTCATAGCAAAATGTAATGCAGTGGACAAGCCACTTGGAGATAGTCTGCTTGGACACTGGTTTACCCAAGTGTTGTGGCGCAAATGCCACAAACAGTTGCTCCGATTTAAGATAAGTAGCTGTGTGCTTAAGGTAATACCTCAGCGCCCTGTGGACGTCCAGAGTGTGAAGGAGAGCTTCTCCTTTATTAGAAGGAGAAGAGAAGTAAACTGCAAGGTCAACTGACTGGTTGAGGGTCAATTCCAAGACCACTTTAGGAAGGAACTTAAGATTCTTTCTTAGGGAAACCCTTTCCCTATGAAAAATTAAATACGGCTCTTGACACATCAGAGCCTGGAGCTCGGAACCTCCTTGAGCTGAAGTAACAGCAACTAAAAAACAAACCTTCCAGGAAAGGTAACACAGCTCACAGTCAGCTGCAGGTTCAAATGGAGGAAGAGTAAGCTTCTCCAACACAAATAGGAGGTCCCATGAGGGATAGGATCCCAAATGGGAGGTCTCATGTGTAAAATCCCCCATAAAAAGGTGCGGGCCACATCCAATTGGGCTAAGGTTCTGTCTCCCAAAAGGGTGTGATAAGCAGAAATGGCCCATATGTGCACCTTTATGGAGGAGTAGCTCAAGCCTTGTTAGTATAAGGAGAGGAGATACTGTAATGCTGAGTTCACCGGACAGGTAAGGGAGTCAAGACGGTGAAATGACACCAATAAGTAGAAACGCTTCCACTTCATAGCATAAGTGGAGTGAGTAGAGGGCTTCCTTCCTGAGACGAGTATGTTCGCCATCTCTTGGGAAACCCCATACCTGGCCTTTGCCACATCCGAAGGAGCCAAACATGAAGGTGCAAAGACTGGAGATTGGGATGGGCCAGCAAGCCCTGATCCTGGGACAGCAACTATGAGCATATTAGCAGCAGGATTGGTGGTTCCGTGGACAACCGCTTAAGTAGTGGGAACAAAATCTGCCGAGGCCACAGGGGGGCAATTAGAATCATCTGAGCCCCTTCGGCCTGTAACATCAAGAGAACTCTCTGGACAACAGGAAAGGCGTAAAGAAACCTCCCTGCCCAACAAAGGGACAATGCGTCTGGCCAGAAAACACCAGGTGTGGCCTCTCATGAGCAGAAAAATGAAAATTACGTACCTACCGTAATTCTTGATCTTCTTGGATGAGTCTCCACCACTCATTCACACTATTGAGGATCTGCGCCGGAGGCACTAGGACCCATCAGGAGCAAACTTTTGCTGGAGAGTCGGGCGCCAGAGATGGGCGCCCGAGGGCTGCCTTGTGAGCCCTAGCTCGCGCAGTAATGACCATCTCGGCGTCGACTCTCCAACCGCCTCAGTACCTTTTTTACCAAGGAGGTGCAGCGTAACTAACCTAGAAGGGTAGCCTAACCTAAAAACCGGACATAAGATAGTCCGGACGACCCGTGAAAGAAGGGTCAACAAAGAAGTCTTCACGGCCTAAAGATTTGAGGGAGTGAAGACAAACAAGAGAGGTGAGCTCGGGGGATGGAGGGTGGGCGTGTGAATGAGTGGTGGAGACTCATCCAAGAAGATCAAGAATTACGGTAGGTACGTAATTTTCATATCTTCCTGGACATAAGTCTCCACCACTCATTCCCACTATTGAGAGAGTACCGAGCTAATAATCCCCCAAGAGGGCGGCAGGAGAGCCCAAGAGCTCACATTTCTTAAGATAGAAGACCATTAAGGATGGCTCTGCCAAAAGAAGAATGTCGTCTGGCATGGACATCTAGTGCGTAATGCTTAACGAAAGCATGCACTGAGCTCCAGGTGGCTGCATTGCAGATGTCTGCAATGGGCACGATGCGGATTTCCGCTAGGGATGCCGCGACTGCTCTAGTAGAGTGAGCGTAAACTCTACCCTCCAACTTAACCTGCACCATGGAATAGCAGTGGCGGAGGCATGCCACTAGCCATGCTGAGATACATCTGATAGCGACAGGTTGACCCAGCCGGGTCTCACTGAAGGAAACGAACAGTTGCTGGGCTTTACGAAAATCCTTGGTTCTATCTAAATAGAAACGCAAGGCCCTCTTAACATCCAGGGAATGAAGAGAGCGTTCCCCTTCATTTTGGAAGTCCGCAAAATAAGAGGGAAGGACCAAAGGTTGGTTAAGATGAAATTCTGACACAACCTTAGGAAGAAACTTAGGATGAGTACGAAGGACTACCTTGTCCTTATGAAACACAGTGTACGGAGGATCTGTGACCAGGGCATGTATCTCAGAGACCCTGCGGGCTGAGGTAATGGCCACTAGGAAGGCAGTCTTCCAAGTGAGGAACTTTAGTTCACAGGTAGCTAGAGGCTCGAAAGATTTCCGAGTGAGCATATCTAGCACAAGATTAATGTCCCAGGCTGCAACTGGACGTCTTGTAGGAGGTCTGGTATGCAGAATACCCTTAAGAAATCTCTTAACCATAGGTAACTGAGCCAGTGAAAGGGAAAAAAATGGTTCATGATACGCTGAAATGGCACTAAGGTGAACCTTAACTGTAGAGTACTGCAGACCTGAATTTGAGAGGTCCAAAAGGTACTCCAAAACTTTATCTGGTGGGCAGGAAAAGGGATTCAAAGAGGACTTTGCACACCAGAGCGAAAAACGCTTCCACTTAGCTGTGTAAGTTTTCCGAGTGGCTGGCTTCTGTGCAGCCAGAAGGATATCCGAAACTCTTCGAGAGACATTGAACCGATTTACTTCTACCTCTTCAGGAGCCAAGCGTGAAGGTGAAGAGATTTCAGGTTGGGATGTACCACCGGTCCCTGAGTTAAAAGGTTCATCTGCAGGGGAAGTGGTCTCGGAGGAACTGCCAACATACTGTTGAGTAGTGGAAACCACAGTTGTCGAGGCCAAAAGGGAGCAATGAGAATCATCTTGTCCCCCTGAGACTCGAACTTGAGGAGTACTCTCTGAATTAGAGGAAGAGGCGGAAAGGCGGAAAGAAAGCGTTTTGTCCACCGCAGCCTGAGCACATCCTGATAGAAAATGCCAGGCCCTGGATTTCTGGAGCAGAAGAGAGGCAGTTTTGCATTGAGTGGGGATGCAAAAAGGTTCAGGTCTGGAGTTCCCCACTCTTCGAATAGTGACTGAACTATGGTTGAGTCGAGAGACCACTCGTGAGGATCTGTCTCTGTTCTGCTGAGACGGTCTGCCAAGTCGTTCTGAACACCTGGCAGGTAGACCGCTTGAATTAGAGCCTTGTGCTCCAAGCACCATTCCCAGACCCTCATTGCTTCTCTGCATAAGGGGTAAGAATGAGCACCACCCTGCTTGTTGATGCAATACATCACTGCTTTGTTGTCCGCTTGGAGGAGAATATTCTTGTGACAAAGAATGTCCTTCAATGCTCGGACGCATAAAGGGCCTGACCCTCAATGACCGAGGCGGTCATTAATCGCCGAGCTAGGGCTCGCGACGCTTCATGCGCCATCTCTGGCGCCGACTCTCCAGCAAAAAGTTTGCTCCCGATGGGTCCTAGTGCCTCCGGCACAGATCCTCAATAGTGTGAATGAGTGGTGGAGACTCATCCAAGAAGATCAAGAATTACGGTAGGTACGTAATTTTCATTTTTCTGCTCATGAGGCGCCACACCTGGTGTTTTCTGGCCAGACGCATTGTCCCTTTGTTGGGCAGGGGGTCCTAGTGCCTCCGGCGCAGATCCCCAATAGTGTGAATGAGTGGTGGAGACTTATGTCCAGGAAGATCTGGCAGTTTGTTGTTGCATGGCGATGCAAAGAGGTCCAGCTCTGGACGACCTCATGTGTCAAAAGCTGGTCCGCTACTGATTGAAATAGCTCCCACTCGTGTGCCTTGGACTAAGACCTGCTTAGGCTGTCAGTCAAGTCGTTTAGAATGCCTGGAACGTGCACTGTGGACAGAAAGATGTGCCACTCCAGTGCCCAGTACTAGCCTTTCATAGCCTCCCTGCACAGGGGTTAAGAGTGAGCAGACCGTTGCTTGTTGATGCAGAAGAATGACTGCAATGTTGTCTGTCTGAATAAGAAGAGAGCCTGTCACGAGATCCTCTTGGAAGGCATGTAGCGCACTGAGGACCGCTCGCATCTCCAAGACATAGATGTGGAGTTCGCACTCCATGGGGGTCCAGGTACCCTGCATTTGGGGGTCCCCCAGGTGCGCTCCCAACCCAAATCCGAGGCATCCATTGTACGAGTCTGATTCGGGGGCTCCAAATGGAAAGGGAACCCTTTTTTTCAAATTTTCAGGTCCTACTACCAAAGAAGTGTCCTCTTTACTGGCTCTGTGACTCTGACCAGGTTGTCTGAGTACTGATACCACTGCACCCTGAGCATCCATTGTGGGATTCTCATGTGGAGGTGGGCCAGAGGAGTGATGGGAATGGCCACCGCCATGTGCCCCAGAAGTCTGAGGAAGGTCCTGGCCGGGACCTGAGGGGTTATTAGAACCGATCCGGCAATCTCCCGCAAGCGATCGCCCCCTCTGGAGGCAGACAAGCCATGCCCTGAACCGAATCCAGGACTGCTCCTATGAAGATGAGTCTTTGGATGGTTCTGGGAGATCCCCAGATCTCGGAATAGAATATAGGTGTCTCAGAGAGCTTGAAGAAGGCGTGACCTGGACGGCCAATCATCCAGGTAAGGGAAGACATAATGTCCCTGGCACCTTAGAGCAGCAGTAGTGGCTGCCAAGCATTTTGTGAAGACTCGAGGAGCAGAGTAGAGGCCAAACAGGAAAACTCAGAACTGATAATGCTCCCCCTGCAAGTGGAACCTCAGATACTTCCTGTGAGGGGGAAAGACCCCGATGTGCATGTACACATCTGGCATGTCTAGGCAACACAGCCAATGTCCCTGATGCAGCAGAAAAAGCAGTCCTGGAAGTGGCACCATCCGGAACCTTCTGTACTCTATATAATGGTTTAAAAAGCTGAGGTCCAGAATGGAACGAAGGTCTTGAGTCTTTTTTGGAACCAGGAAGAAGTGAGAGTAATACCCTATCTCCCGCTGCTGCAGAGGGACTGTCCTATTGCCCTTTTCTGCAAGAGGGCCTAGATCTCTCCTTCTATGAGTGAAATGTGAGAAGAAGGATATCTCAAGGACCTTGGTGGAGTGTCTGGAGAAATCTCTGTGAACTCTAGCATATGACCCTTCCTTATGATATCGAAGACCCACTGGTCCGCAGTAATAGAGCTCCACCCTCTCAGATGAAGGGAGAGGCAACCCCTACTGTCTCCCTGAAACCTCCACTGGAGATGGGGGTTGGGAGGAGTCATTGGGCGGGAGCCGAGTGGGCAGACGGGCCTGGGAGGACTTGGGGCCACGAGAAAGAGTGCCCCCAGGCTGCTGGTTGCCAACTCTCCATCAAAAGCCACCTCTCTGGCCCTGTTGGTTGCCATGGGCTGGGGCACCTTAGAGCTTATGAAATGGCTGCTTCCTTGGTCTCTACTGTATATCTGACAGACAGACCAGATGGATTTCCCAGACTCCTGGAGACGAGAGATGAGCAACTCTGTATCCTGCCCAAACAAAACGGAATCCTGGAATGGTAGTCCCAGATCCCAGACTGCAGGTCTTGGTGAAAGCCTGAGACCCTCAACCAAGCATGGTGCCGGAGACAGACCCCTGATGCTGCTGCTCTGGCCGTCGTATCTGCAGTGTCGTACGAGGCATGTAAAACATGCATGCCTATGTCCAAGCCCGACTTAAGGACATCCAGAATCTCCGTCTTCTTTTCGGAATCTGGCAAGGCATTCACTAGCTCTTGTCCCTGCTCCCAGAGCGCATTCTGGTACTGAACCATATGCATCAGGAAATTAAGGGACCTAATGGAGCAGGTGGAGGCAGAATAGACCTTTTTGCTCACCTGGTCCAAATAGCGAGACTCAGGGTCGGGAGGCTGTGAGCTAAGGTGCTTTGACTTATCATGGGCAGCCGTAATCATGGAAGAGTCCACCTGAGGGTGCTCAGCCAGAAAAGGTTCATCCCTCGGGGCTCTGTACAGCCTATCTGACTTCTTAGGGACTGCTGGGACCGAAGCTGGACGCTTCCAGGTAATCCTGGTAAGATCCTGGAAGGTGTCCACCAAAGGCGGCATCACAAGAGGTTTGGGCTCCTTTTGCCTCAGGTACTTGCCAAATCGACAGCTTTCCGGATCCAGGTCCTCTGTGTCCCATTCATTAGAGGCTTGGATGCGCCTCATGACATCCATAAAGGTTGGATCATCAGGAGGTGAGCGGGGCTGGTCCTTTTCTCCTGGGAAACCCCCGATTCCCGATATGAAAGAAGAAGAGGGCAACTGACTACTAGGCTACGAGTAGCCGGACCTGTCCCTATGACTAGCCCCACTCAAATATTGGTGGCTCACTGACCAATGTCAGTCCGAGGACTGACGTCAGTCAAGAGACCGACGATGGAGCGGGAACGAGCCCACCTATCAGAACGGGAACGGCTTCTGGTATTAGACCTGACCCGGCGTCGGCTACCTTATGTTTGTGAGTGCCGGCGTCGGTCTGTGGACCAAGACTGGGAACTGGCATTGCAGGGTGGGCGAGGTAGCGGCCTCTTGAAGGTCTTCTGTGGTGAAGGAACACCCTCCGGCTGGGGTTTACCCGATGGGTCCGGTACCGGTGACGGCTTCATGGGGGTCTGCTTTGGACCTGGCCCCACCAAAAGGAAGAGAGATCCTGTGGCTCGTCCTTCCTGAACATCAAGGCCGCTGTCCCTGGAAAAGGGACCTCGGAAGTATCCGGCCTTGAAGGGAAGCCACCTGGAAAGCCCCAAGGGGAGGAGGACTTGGGGGATAGAGAGACGCTGTTCTTTGCCTGCAGCATCAGGATCCTTCAGCCCTTCTACCGGCGTCAGTACTGGGACTGGCGATGGCTTTCCACGGGGGGGGGAGGCGCTGGAGTGTCCATGGACTCCGGGGGCGTGCCCTTATCGGGCGACACCGGGACCTTGGCAGGCAGGGCCGTGGCTTGTGCCTCCGAGGTCTTAGTGATGACTCTTAGTGAAGTCACCTTTGGCTTAGCTGGTTTCTCCCCCAACAGTCCTGCTTTAGCTTGTACCTTTTTTGAGGATTTAGAATGCCCACCAGAGCCTGGAAAAGAGCGGGCATTCTTGGGGGAGGGCCGCGAGCGGGAGTGGGACCGGGACCTGGACCTGTGTCAAGAACGACTACGGTATTTGTCTCGGGACCACTTGGATTTCTCCTTGCTTGAATGTTTGGCCTTCTCCCCAGAGGTGTGTAGATCCATCTTCTGTTCAAGCAGGAATGCCTTGAGAGCCTTTAGGTGGAGGATCCTGGTTCTACTCATGAAGCCCTGGAAGGTGGAACAGGCTGCAGTGTCGTGGCTAGGCCCCAGGCAGAATACACACTTGGTGTGGCCGTCCTTAGCTGGAATCTGATGGCTGCAACTGCACTTATTGCGATGGGGTCTCGATGAAGAGACCGAGGACGGGGACGACATACGTCGGTACTTTAAAAAAAAGCATCGAACAATATGAGAAAAAGGCGAAAAAACTTGAGTTTTTTCCTGGTGGCTGGCAAGCAAAGAACATTTCAACATGCGCGGGTCGCAGCAGGAAAAAAAATGGGTTGGAGCTGGGTCCGACCCCTTTTGTACCAGGGCTGACGTCGGGGTGGAGCCGATGTCGGGGGGGGGGCGGTCCCTGCTGAGTACTGCTGGCTGAGAAGATTTCTGGTGGATTCTAATGCCTGTGGCGTTAGTCCTAATTGTAATAGCCTGCTGCAAGAGCTCCCACTCGAAGTAAGATCTACAGGTAACTGAGCCAGAGACAAGGAATGTACTGACTCATGATAAGCTGAAATGGCACAGAGATGAACTTTGACAGTAGAGTACTGCAGACCTGAATTTGAGAGGTCTAAATGGTACTCTACGACTTTATTTGGTGGGCAGGAAATGGGGGTTCGAAGAGGATTTTGCACACCAGAGAGAGAGAGAAACGCTTCCATTTGGCTGTGTAGGTCTTTCTAGTGTCTGGTTTACGTGCAGCCAAGAGACTATCTGAAACCCTACGGGAAACACTGAACCTGTTCACCTCTATCTCTTCAGGAACCTAGCATGAAGGTGAAGTGCCTTCAGATTGGGATGGACCATGGGCCCCTACGTCAGAAGGTTCATCTGAAGGGGAAGTGCTTTTGGAGGGGTTGCCGACAGACTGTTGAGCAGCGGGAATCATATCTGTCAGGGCCAGAAGGGAGCAATGAGAATCATTCTGCCTCCCTGAGACTTGAATTTGAGAAGTACCCTCTTAATTGGGGGAAAAGGAGAAAAGGCGTATGGAAAGTGTTTTGTCCACTGCAGCATGAATGCATCCTGACAGAAAATGCCAGGTCCTGGATTTCTGGAGCAGAAGAGAGGCAGTTTTGCATTGAGTGGGGATGCAAAAAGGTCCAGGTCTGGAGTTTCCCACTCTTTGAAGAGTGACTGAGCTATGGCTAAGTCAAGAAACCACTCGTTAGGATCTGCTCAGTTCTGCTGAGACGGACTGCCAGTTCGTTCTGCACGCCTGGTAGGTAAACCACGTGGATTAGAGCCTTGTGCTCCAGGCACCATTCCCATACTCTCATTGCTTCCCTGCATAATGGGTAAGAGTGTGCACCGCCCTGTTCGTTGATGTAATACATCACTGTTTTGTTGTCTGTTTGAAGGATAAAGGTCTTCTGTATGTCCTTCAAGGCCCGGACTACATAGAGGATGGCTCTCATTTCCAGGAAGTTTATGTGAAGCCAGGACTCGTCCCGAGTCCACATACCTTGGGTGTAAAGATTCTGGCAGTGAGCTTCCCACACCATCAGGGATGCGTCAGTGGTAATGGAAATCTGGTGATCCAGAGGAGCAAAGGGATACTCTTCCAGAAATTTGTTCTCCTGTGACCACCAGGTGAGCTACCCCTTTAGAGGTTCTGTCACCTTGATGGGAAAGGACTGAGGGTGAGTTGTTGGGGACCACTGAGTACTGAGCATCCACTCAGAGGTTCTCATGTGGAGACGTGCTAGGGGTACAGTGAACACTGAGAATGCCATGAGACCCAGCATCTGTTGCACAGAGAAACCTTGAACCAAGCTGTTTTCTCTGATGTATCGGGCCATCTGTAGGATATCGCTCCTTCTGTCCTCTGGGAGAAAAGCTTTTGCACAGGAGGTATCCAGAAGAATTCCTATGAAAAGGAGTTCCTGGGAGGGCTGCAACTGTGAT
The DNA here is from genome assembly GCA_016271365.2 of Neoceratodus forsteri. Taxonomy (NCBI): domain Eukaryota; kingdom Metazoa; phylum Chordata; order Ceratodontiformes; family Ceratodontidae; genus Neoceratodus; species Neoceratodus forsteri. Next base: position 151,182,797 of record CM028130.1, on the reverse strand, counting down.
TTGTTGCGATTTAGCAGGTTTCCCATGGACGTGAGGAAGTCTAAAGCCTTGGCTACAGCGTCCAGAGTTCCCAGCCTGGAAGGGCTTGCTAGAAGCCAGTCGTCCAGATATGGAACACTTGAATTCTGATTTTTCTGAGATGTGCTGCGAGAACTGCACAACACTTTGTAAAAACTTGCGGTGCCGAGGATAGCCCAAAGGGCAGGACTCTGAACTGATGATGTTGACCCAACATCACAAACCTCAGGTATTTGTGGTGCTTTGGGTGTATAAGAATGTGTTGGTAGGCATCCTGCATGTCCAGGGAGGCTAGCCAATCGTGTTGTTGAATCAAAGGTAGAAGGGTACCTAGAGACATCATCTTGAACTTTTCCTTGTGAAGGAATTTGTTTAACTTTCTGAGACACAGAATGGGGTGCATGCCTCCAGTTTTCTTTGGAACTAGAAAGTAATGGTAGTAGAAACCTGTGTTTCATTGGTCCGGCGGAACTACTTCTACTGCTATGTTGTTCAGAAGGCCTTGTACCTCGGAAGCAAGAAGGTCAGACTTTACTGCTGACAGCCTGGGCTGTCATTTGGGGGGGATGATCTGGGGCGGGGGTCCAAAAGATTGAGCGAATACCCCTCACAGATTATCTGGAAAACCCATTTGTCTGATGTTATAGACTTCTACCAGTCATAGAACTGAGTCAGACATCCTCCCACCACTGAGGAAGAGCCCCCCTTGGGCAGTTGAGGTGGGACCTGGGCCAAGAACTCAGAAGGTGGCACTGGGCGCTTTGGGGCCTTGTGCCTTCTGCTGCATTTTCTTTTGTGGCTGCGGGGTGTGGTTTTTGTTAAAGCCCCCCCGCCTTTGCTCCAAAAGGACTGACGGTTGTGAAATTGACACTTATTGGCACCCCCTCCCCCCGAGAGGGGGCGGGTGCAGGGCGAGCTGTCTTAATGGCTGACCTATTTTTCTGTGTGGCCCCAGAGCATGTTCCACCTGGTGTCTGAACAGATGCATATCGTCGAAGGGTAAGGCCATGACCTGCTGCTGGGCATCATTCATGAAACCCTAAGTATGTAGCCAAGAGTGGCGATGGGTACAAATGTCCGCCACTGCCGCTCGAGAAGCAGTATCGAAAGCGTCCATTGCAGCTTTAACCTGTTGGTTACTGGACTCGATGCCCCTGGTTATGGTGTGAGGTGGCTCTGAATTAGTTTCCGACTCAGGCAGAGCTTCTACCATTTGCATGAGCGAATGCCAAAGGACATACTCATATTGAGAAAAATAGCCCTGGTAGCTGGTAATTTGCATACCCAGGGTGGAGGCAGCAAAGACTCTCTTACCTAAGGTGTCTTACGAGATTCTTTGTTGAAAGGCCAGGCTGTAGATGCCTGAGGGAGGACAGCCTTATCATACTCTGCTATGACTACAATGGGATCAGCAAAAGCTTGTGAGGCCAATATGGGTTGATCCTTGGGAGCAGCACACTTCCTATCTATGGACTTAGCCATGGAAGGGAAGAGAGCAGAATTGTTCCATACCATCTGAGAAAGGGTCTCAAAAGATGGTTGTACCGGAGGAGTTAAATCTATAGGGATCTCCGGGACATGTAGGTATTGGAGTCTTAAAAGCTTCCCAGGATCTATTTCTGTAGTCTGGAGAGAAAGAGCAGAATTTAAATTTTTCATCAGAGACTTAAAGGAAAGGTCTTTGACCACAGGCTCTGCAGCAGGATTAATCCCTGCTCCTTCAACAACATCACCCAAATGAACATCTGTGTCAGGCTCAAAATCATCTCCTGAGGGGACAGTATGGACAGGAAAGGAATGAAAATCAGAGTGGAAATTAGAAGAGGAAAGAATAGGAGTTGAAAAGTCCTGGAGGCTGGACGGCGCCGCACCAAGCATCAGCGCCAAACCCAAGGAAGTCGATGCCATCGGTAACAGCCTAGCACACGGCGCCGACAGAGCCCCCGGTTCTGTGGATATTGTAGACAGAGCCACTGGGGCTGGGCAGAATCGACAAGACCCGGTGCCACGGATGGTGCCGACAGAGCACGAAAAGCCGCGGATGGCACAGACAGAGTACATGCAGTGCCGCCGGACGATACACAGAGCCTCGGCCATGGATGGCTCCGAGGTGTCCAAGGTTCCAAAAACTGCAATTTGAAGGAAAAGAAGGGAAATTAACAGGAGATAGAGGCATTGGTGTGGACCCCTGCACCGCAGCCATGTGACGGGGTAAAAATGGAAATGACATAATTACCGTAATTCTTGATCTTTTTGGATGAAGTCTCCACCACTCATTCACACTGATGGGATCTACACCAGAGGTGCTAGGAACCAGCAAGAACAAACTTTTCAAGAGGGTCGGTGCCAGGGATGGAGCCGCAAGGAGCGGTACCACGAGCCGTGGCTCGTACATATAAAGACTACTTCGGTGTTGACCCTCCAACCACCTCAGTACCCCCCCCCACAAGGAGGTACAGCATAACTAACCTAAAGGTCTAACCTAACAAAATCAGACACGAGATAGTACGAATGACCCATGTAAGAAGAGTGAACAATAGAGTCTTTACAGCTCAGCCACTGAGGGAATGAAAACCAAAAACAGAGACGTGAGCTCGGGGGATGGTGGGTGGGCGTGTGAATGAGTGGTGGAGACTTTGTCCAAGAAGATCAAGAATTACGTAGGTATGTAATTTCCATATCATCCTGGACATGAAGTCTCCACCACTCATTCACACTGATGGGAGAGTATCGAGCTAATAAACCCCTGAGACGGGTGGCAGAAGAAACTAAGAGCTCACATACTTAGGACAGAAGTCCGTTAAGAATAATCCTACCAAACGACAGATGTCGTCTGGCATGGACATCTAAAGCATGGTGCTTAACAAAAATATGCACTGAGCCCCATGTAGCCGCATTGCAAATATCTGCAATGGGCACACTGCGGATTTCCGCCAGAGAAGCCACGACTGCTCTAGAAAGAGTGAGCATACACTCTGCCTTCTAGCTTAAGCTGTGCCATAGAATAGCAGTGGTGGAGGCATGCTACCAGCCATGCTGAAATGCACCTAATAGCGACAGGTTGACCCAGCCGGGTTTCGTTGAAGGAATCAAACAGTTGTTGAGCCTTGCAAATTTCTTTTGTTCTATCCAGATAGAAGTGCAGTGCTCTCTTAACATCCAAAGAATGAAGGGTACATTCCCCTTCATTCTGAATGTTAGCAAAGTGGGTAGGTAGGACTGAAGGTTGGTTTAGATGAAATTCTGAGACAACCTTAGGAAGAAACTTAGGGTGAGTCCTAAGAACTACTTTGTCTTTGTGAAATACAGTGTATGGGGGGGGGGTCTGTGACCACAGCATGTATTACAGAGACTCTACAGGCTAGGAAGTGATGGCCACCAGGAAGTCCGTTTTCCAAGTAAGGAAATGGAAATTACGTACCTACCGTAATTCTTGATCTTCTTGGACGAAGTCTCCACCACTCATTCACACTAATGGGATCTATGCCGGAGGAACTAGGACCCAGCAGGAGCAAACTTTTTGCAGGAGGGCCAGTGCCAGAGATGGAGCCATGAGGAGCGGCGCCGCAAGCCCCTGCTTGTGCTGCAATGACTGTCTCGGAGTCGACCCTCCAACCGCCTCAGTACCTTTTTTTTCCGAAGAGTTGCAGCGTAACTAACTTAGAAGGATAGCCTAACCACAAACCAGACATAAGATAGTCCAAAAAACCCTATAAGAAGGGTCAAGAAAGAAGTCTTCACAGCGTAAGATTGAGGGAGTGAAGACCAAAAACAGAGGTGAGCTCAGGGTGGTGGTGGAGGTGGAATGAGTGGTGGAGATTCTGTCCAAGAAGATCAAGAATTACAGTAGGTACGTAATTTCCATATCTTCCTGGACATAAAGTCTCCACCACTCATTCATGCCAATGGGAGAGTAGCAGCTAATAATCCCCCGAGAGGGTGGCAGGAGAGACCAAGAGCTCACAAATTTAGAACAGAAGTCCATTAAGGATGGTTCTGTCAAACGAAGTATGTCGTCTGGCATGGACATCCAGGGCATAGCTTGACGAAAGTATGCACCGAGCTACAGGTAGCCTCACTGCAAATATCTGCAATGGACACATTGTGGATTTCTGCCAGGGATGCCGTGACCGCTCTGGTAGAGTGTGCATACACTCTGCCTTCTAGCTTAACCTGTGCCATGGAATAACAGTGGCGAAGGCATGCAACCAGCCATGCAGAAATGCATCTGATAGTGACAGGTTGCCCAGCGGGTCTCGCTGAAGGAAACAAACAGTTGTTGAGCTTTGCAAATTTCTTTTGTTCTATCCAAATAGAAACACAGAGCTCTTTTGACATCTAAAGAACGAAGGGTATGCTCTCCATCATTTTGGAAGTTCGCAAAGTAAGTAGGTAGGACCAAAGGCTGGTTTAGATGGAATTCTGAAACAACCTTATGGAGAAACTTAGGATGGGTCCTAAGAACTACTTTGTCCTTATGAAACACAGTATACGGAGGGTCTGTGACCAAGGCATGTATCTCAACGGGCCGAGGTAATGGCCACCAGGAAGGCCCCTTTTCCAAGTGAGAAATTTCAGCTCACAGGTAGCTAGAGGCCCGAAAGGTTTTGAGTGAGCATGTCTAGTACAAGATTAATGTCCCAAGCTGTGACTGGACATCTGATAGGAGGTCTGGTATGCAGAATTCCTTTAAGAAGCTCTTAACTGAGCCAGTGACAAGGAAAGTACTGGCTCATGATAAGCTGAAATGGCACAAAGGTGAACCCTGACTGTAGAGTATTGGAGACCTGAATTTGAGAAGTCTAAAAGATACTCTAGAACTTTATTTGGTGGGCAGGAAAAAGGATTCAAAGAGGATTTTGCACACCAGAGAGAAAAACGCTTCCATTTGGCTAAGTTTTTCTAATGGCTGACTTGCGTGCAGCCAAAAAATATCTGAAACTCTCAGAGACATTGAACCTGTTCACTTCTATCTCTTCAGCAGCCAAGCGTGAAGGTGAAGCGACCTCAGATTGGGATGGATCACAGGTCCCTGAATCAGAATATCTGTCTGAAGGGGAAGGTTTCGGAGGGTTTTCGACATACTGTTGAGTAACTGGAAACCATATTGTCCAGGCCAGAAGGGAACAATGAAGATAATTTTGTCCCCCTGCGACTTGAATTTAGGAAGTACCCTCTGAATTACTGGAAGAGGAGGAAAGGCGTATAGAAAGCATTTTGTCCACTGCAGCCTGAACGTATCCTGACAGAAAATGCCAGGCTCCAGATTTCTGGAGCAGAAGACAGGCAGTTTTGTGTTGAGTGGGGATGCAAACAGGTCTAGTTCTGGAGTTCCCCACTCTGTGAATAGTGACTGAACTACGGTTGAGTCGAGAGACCACTCGTGAAGATATGAAAATTACGTACCTACCGTAATTCTGATCTTTCTGTGTATCTTCACCATTCATCACAGATGGGGTACTGGCCAGAGATCAGGACCCGATGGGAGCTTTTTTTAAAGGGTAGGTGGAGCCGACACAGCATCGGCGTCACCAGGCCGAATGACAGTGCATGGCACCGAGGCTGCTTAGCCAGGCCGACTCCGCCTGCCTACCAGTTCTGAGTTGCCGGAGAGGTAAGAGGAAGGGATGGAGGGTGGGACAAGAGAGTCCAAGGGACAGAAAAGGAAAGGACAACTGAACTAAAAGGAGAAATAACGACTGAGAGGACAGCAAAGAAGAGATGAGACTAAGGGATTGGGTAGGGGCCCCAATCTCTGGAAACAGAAAGAAGGGAGGTAGGGAGGGGAGAATTTAGGAGAGAGTGAGAGGTATCAACAGTATCCCAGATCCTTGTCCGCCACCAGATTTGTTAGGAACTGCAAGGAGTAGCAAAGCTCTCTGCCAGAATTCAAGGCACAGAATAACTGGCAAATACCCCAGAAGCAGAGTCGGCTATTCTGGAAGAAGGACAGGGTACAGGGATTTAGTACTCTCTCAGGAAAGATGTTTAGTGAAAAAAAAAAAAAAAAGGTTTTTTTTATTTTAGACAGTTGGATGGAAACCAGAAGGAGAACAGGAGGAGGGCAACCACCAACTCCCACCCCATCGGGGTGGAGACATGTAGTAGAGAAGGAGTGCCGCCAGAGCTGCACCTTTGAAGGAGAATATCCCGTGTGTCCCTACTTTCCCCACTCCTAAAGAGGAGAGGGGAGCCACGGGGGACCCAGAGACTGAGGCCCCAGGAGGATGGTGGAGGGTGTGATGAATGGTGAAGATACACAGAAAGATCAGAATTACTGTAGGTACATAATTTTCATATATTATCTGTGTCAATCTTCACCATTCATCACAGATGAGTGAGTACCAAGCCCCCTGAAGGGGGTTGTTTCTTTACATCCTAAGGGACAGAGTCCCTTAGCCCTCAGTGGGTGACACACTAAGGGGGAACCTTCAGGGCCTGGGGAGGCCGAGTGGGGAGGAGAGGAGAGAGAGGCAGGGTCCCCGGAGAAGGAAGCTGCCAGACAAGTGCCGTCTCGCTCTACGGGAGAAAAGGTAGGTTCCCTGGTGGGCGGAGCAAATCACCCTACGCCGGGCCAAGGGTGACAACCAGGAAAGACGTAGCCATGCTGATCTCCTAGTGCAGATTGCTGTCCCTACAACCCTGGTAGCTACCTTGTTGGCATCATAAGATGCCCTCGCTTGGTGCCTTGCTAGATCCAGGCCACATGCAGAGAGCGCAATGGCTTGTCTGGTTTGCTCCGAGTCAGGCAAAGAAGCTAGGACCTGACCTAGCCTGGACCACAAGAACCTGTTGTAGGCTGCATAGTGGGCCTGGTGAGCAGAAATAGAAAGGAGCAACCGTGCAGAGTAGAAGGTCCTCCTCCCCCAAAAATCAAAATCCAAGGAGTCTTGATCTGGGGGCTGGTCACGGTGGAGGGCGCGAAGCCCATCAGAGGTGTCCACATGTATCAAGCCAGACTGCGGATAAGGCATAGAACCTGGAGACTCCGGGGGAGCGCAATACCTCTGGCTGAGATCCTTCAGGGGCAGGAACTCCGGAGAAGGGCCTCTGCCAGAAACGCAAGGACGCCTCGCGAAAGGGAGCAGGCCAGGGCAGCACCACAAGGGTGGCCTTGCCAAAATCGCCTAGAAGGTGTCGCGCATGCTCAGGATTGCTAACAGTAGAGGGTGAAAGGTGCAAGTCCTTCAACATCCTCACGAGGCGCTGATACTCTGAGAGATCACAGCCAGAAGATGTGGACAGAAGGTTCCTCTCCCAGAAGAGGGGATGAGGGGGGAGGTCTCATATGTTCAGGTGGCTGCATGGGGGAGGTTGAAAAACCTGGCTGTCCATAGCCCTAACATAGGCAGGGAACCCGGGCAGCCACCGCTCTGAACTGCTCCCAGGTGAGGAGGGCGCTGGGACCAGAATGCCTGGGGCGCGGAGGAAAATGTGGCAGAGGATAGGGGCAGAGGCGAGAAAGAAGTTGGCTGACCTCCCCAGGGTGGGAGCAGACCATGAGCACCCGAGGAGGGTGCCCGGAAGACTCCACAGCCGACAGCTGAACAACCACATTGGTGCTGCCTTGGCTGCATGCAGAGAATCCCCAGTGAGCCGACCGGGGCCGTAAAAGTCCAGAAGGACGGTCCCCTGCCTCAAAGAATGGGACTCCCTCAAGGAACCCGAGGGGGAAGGGTGGAAATCCGCACTTCGGCTCCGTCCAGGGCCAGAGTGGACCCCAGAAAAGGCCAGCTACGACCCCACACCCCTCGACCCCTCAGAGTCCAAGAGAGTCCTCCTCCTCGAGAGGGCCCGCCCAGGTAGCTGGCACCTCTGGGCAGCCCCCGAAGGAGAGACCCAGGGAACAGTAGCCTCCCCTCCTGTAGGCTTCTTGATGGGCCCCAAAGTTGGGCGATCAAGACACACCACTGGAGGGGGTACCACCACAGAGGGGTCGATGAAACCCCCAAGGCCAGGTTGCAGAGCAATGGTGGCTCGCACCACTGCCTGCTGGTCAGCACCACTGACCCTAGTCTCGGGGGCCACCTGACTCTCCTCAGTAGAGGGCTGGCTCAGACTCATCGACGAGACCACAGGAGTGCCCTCCTCCGCAGTCAACCCCCAAGGGTGTGACTGCACGTCTGACTCGGCACTCGACTCCGAAGAGGTAGAGTCCGAAGCTCTGAGCCAAACAGTAGGAGGGCGGGCAGAACCAACCTTGCCAGTGGGCCCGGCAGCCAGAGTTGTGGCCGAGACGGCACCCGTGCCCTCCACAACCCCGCGAGTGGGACCTGCAGGAGGCACCAGGGCAGCTCGAGCCAAAGGTCCAGAGCCAGGGCCAGATGCAGCGCCGTCAAGTCCACCAGCACCGAGGGCGGTACCAGGGACAGCGCCGACAGCAGCCCCAGCAGCAACCTCAGTGCCAACGACACCGCTGGGTCCCACGGTGCCGTGAGCAGCACCGAGGACCAAAGCGGCGCTGACGACGGTCACGAAGGCAGACCCGGTGCGAACACCGGCACCGACCGGCCTTTCGGTGCCACCGACAGCACCGAGCGTAGGCAGCACGAGGATAGCACCGACAGCGGAGTCGAAGCCCCTCGATGCGAGCCACGAGCGCGGCGCCCGTGCTCAACCTCGGCGCCCGAGGCGGGACGCAGCAAGGAGGATGGCAGATCTTGTCCCACAGCACCCACGAGCAGCGTTGGGCCGTGAATAGCATCGACAGGGCCCACGGCGCCAATCGACAGCGTCGAGGATGGTGCCGACCCGGGCCTTCCGAGCCGTGGGAGCGACACCGAGGGAGCCTTCACCCCCGAAGGGGCGATTGCCATGGCGGCGCCTCCCGCCTGCTCCCGGGAGGAAGTGGGACGGGCCTCCTGCGCCGCGGAAGGAGCCTCGTCAATGGCCAGGCTACAGTAGCCGAGGCTCCTCCTCCTCGGTCTGTATAGAACGGGAGGGACCCGGAGGAAGGACCGAGGCGGCAGCACGGCAGTGCGAACCCTACCCCTGAAAGTCGTGGAGCTTGCCCCACTTTCAGCGGCGCTTTTGAGGACCTGGTGGTCCATGGAGAAGCAGGCGTCGCACGAGTCCATGTCGTGAAGTGAGCCAAGACACTGGTCATGCTGGTCGGTGACAGAAAACTTTCGGCCGCACGGGCACCGACGCATGGGGGGCTGACCCGTCTTTGAAGACCTTTTGCCCTCTGGCCGAGACATGATCTACAGAGAAAAAAACACCACAAACAGACCCGACGTCGCAGAATTTCAAATAAAAGGAAAGATTCTACCGGCAACGTCGAGTGAAGGCAGAACCCAGAACCGGTAGACGACTGACGGAATGACGTCAATTTCAAACAGGCTGAAGGCCTAAAACTGGAGACAAGCCTCCCGAGTGACCTCGTGGGGAGATGAAGGAGAACTGGTAGGCAGGTAGTCGACACAGCCCTAGCGGCCAACCCTCGAAGCCACATGAGTACATCGGCCTCGAGGGCGCTGACTCTCTAATGGTGGCTCCGCCTACCCTTTAAAAGCTCCTTGAGGTCCTGATCTCTGGCCAGTACCCCATCTGTGATGAATGGTGAAGATTGACACAGATAAGATCTGCCTCTGTTCTGCTCAGACTGTCTGTAAGGTTCGTTCTGCACTCCTGGCAGGTAGACCACTTGAATTAGAGCCTTGTGCTCTAGGGACCATTCCCACACTCTCATCACTTCCCTGCATAAAGGGTAAGAGTGTGCACCGCCCTGCTTGTTGATGTAATACATCACTGCTTTGTTGTCTGTTTGAAGGAGAATGTTCTTGTGTCAGAGAATGTCTTTCAAAGCTCGGACTGCATAAAGGACGGCTCTCATTTCCAGGATGTTTATGTGAAACTGGGACTCATCCCGAGTCCACGTACCTTGGGTGTGGAGATTCTGACAGTGAGCTCCCCACCCCATCAGGGACACATCCGTGGTAATGGAAATCTGGTGATTCTGGGGAGCAAAGGGATACCTTTCCAGAAGATTGTCCTCTTGCGACCACTAGGTGAGTGACCTCTTCAGAGGTTCTGTCACCTTGATGGGAAAGGACTGAGGATGAGTGACTGGGGACCACTGAGTACTGAGCATCCACTGAGAGGTTCTCATATGGAGACGTGCTAGGGGTACAGCGAACACTGAGGATGCCATGAGACCCAGCATCTGTTGCATCGAGATAGCTCGAACCAAGCTGTTTTCTCTGATGTAACGGGCCATCTATAGGATATCATTCCTTCTATCCTCTGGGAGAAAAGCTTTCACACAGGAGGTATCCAGAAGAGTTCCTACGAAGAGGAGTTTCTGGGAGGGCTGCAACTGCAATTCGTTACGACTTAGCAGGACTTCCATGGACGTGAGGAAGTCTGAAGTCTTGGCTACGGCGTCCAGAGTTTCCTGCCTGGAAGGGCTTGCTAGAAGCCAGTCATCCAGATATGGAAACACTTGAATTCCAATTTTCCTGAGATGCGCTGTGAGAATTGCACAACACTTTGTAAAAACTCGTGGAGCCGAGAACAGCACAAAGGGCAGGACTCTGAACTGATAATGTTGACCTAACGCCACAAACCTCAGGTATTTGTGGTGCTTTGGGTGTATAAGAATGTGTTGATAGGCATCCTGCATGTCCAGGAAGGCTAGCCAATCATGCTGATGAATCAAATATAGAAGGGTACCTCCGCTACCCTGTTGTTCAGAAGGCCTTGCACCTCGGAAGCAAGAAGGTCTAACTGTACTGCCGACAGCTTGGGCTGCTGTTTGGGGGGATGATCTGAGGGGGGGTTCTGACAGATTGAGCGAATACCCTTCGCGGATTATCTGGAGGACCCATTTGTCTGATGTTATAGACTTCCACCAGTCATAGAACTGAGTTAGACGTCCTCCCACCACTGAGGAACAGTCCCCCTCTCCCCCTCTGGCAGTTGAGGCGGGACCTGGGCCAAGAACTCAGAAGGTGGCACTGGGCGCTTTGGGGCCTTGTGCTGCATTTTCTTTCGTGGCTGCGGGGTGTGGCTTTTGTTAAAGCTCCCCTGCCTTTGCCCCGAAAGGACTGACTGTTGTGAAATTGACACTTATTGGAACTCCCGAGAGGGGGCAGGTGCAGGTCGAGCTGTCTTAATGGCTGACCTAGTCTTCTGTGTGGCCTCCAGAGCCTGTTCCACCTGAGGTCCAAACAAATACATACCATCGAAGGGTAAGGCCATGACCTACTGCTGGGCATCACTGGTGAAGTCAAAATTACGTAGCCAAGAGTGGCAACGGGTACAAATGCCTGCCACCGCCGCTTGAGAAGCAGTATCGAGAACGTCCATTGCAGCTTTAACCTGTTGGTTACTGGACTCAATGCCCCTGGTTATGGCGTGAAGTAGCTCTGAATTACTTTCTGACTCGGGCAGAGCTTCTACCATTTGCTTGAGCGAATGCCAAAGGACATACACATTTTGAGAAAAATATCCCTGGTAGCTGACAATACGCATACTCAGGGTGAAGGCAGCAAAGTCTCTCTTACCTAAGGTGTCTATCTTACGAGATTCTTTACTGATAGGCCGGGCTGTAGATGCCTGAGGGAGGATGGCCTTGCCATTCTCTGCTAAGACTACAATGGGATCAGCAAAAGCTTGTGAGGCCAATATGGGTCAATCCTTGGGAGCAGCATACTTCCAATCTATGGACTTAGCCACGGAAGGGATGAGAGCAGAATTACTCCATACCATCTGAGAAAGGGTCTCAAAAGATGGTTGTACTGGAGAAGTTAAATCTATAGGGATCTCCGGAACATGTAGGTATTAGAGTCTTAAAAGCTTCCCAGGATCTATTTCTGTAGTCTGGAGAGAAAGAGTGGAATTTAAATTTTTCGGCAGAGACTTAAAGGAAAAGTCTTCGATCACAGGCTCTGCAGCAGAATTACTCCCTGCTCCTTCAACATCATCACCCAGACGAAGATCTGGGTCAGGCTCAAAATCATCTCCTGACAGTCCAGGGGGGACTGTACGGACAGGAAAGGAGTGAATATCAGAATGGAAATTAGAAGAAGAAAGAATCGGAGTCAAAAAGCCCTGGAGGCTGAATGGCACTGCACCAAGCATTGGCACAGAAGAAGAATACGGCGCCGAACCCAAGAAAGTTGGCACCATCAGAAACAATCCACCACATGGTGCCGACAGAGCCCTCAGCGCCGCGGATGGCGCCAACATAGCCCCTGGTGCCACAGATTGTGCCGACAGAGCCCTCGACATCGCGGATGGCTCAGAGAGAGTTCCAAGGTTCTGAAAATACAGGTTACTCACCTGTAACAGGAGTTCTACGAATGGTATATGTTGTTCATCCACACTGTCTGGCAGGTTCCTTGCCGCTTTAAATCTTGCCGGAAGGTCTTCAGGCTGGCTCCTCCCACCCACCAGGGTGGTAAAACTCTCGGCTCCGCCCCATGACGCCAGATCTGGCCCGCTGGAAGCTCAGGTTGTCTTGTCCAGGCTGGGGAGTCGGGTGGGTCGTGTGGATGAACAACATACCATTCCTAGAACTCCTGTTACAGGTGATATACCTATTCTAAGACATGGATATGTTGTTCATCCACACTGTCTGGCAGACTCCTAGCAGTTCTCCGGGAGGAGGGAGGCAAGGCGCACACCCCCGATACTTACTTGGGAAATAAAGACTGGAGAACCGAGGCCCCAAAACCAGCATCCCCGCGTGACTCAAGGTCGATGTGGTAATGGGTAATGAAGGGGTGTGCTGACTTCCAGGTAGCAGCCCTGCAGACTTCCTGGATGGGGCGTCCTAGGAAGCAGCCACCGATGCAGCAGTATGGCCGGTAGAATGAGCTCTTATCCCTCTGGGAGGCTCCATGCCCCCAACTTATAGCGAGATCTATGCAGGAGGTGACCCACCTACCTTCGTCCGCTTGCTGCAGGTCTGCCAGGTGCAGCTTCAGCGTAGGTGACAAACAGCTAGCGAACCTCTCCTGAATTTCAACCGTCGCTCCTTATAATGCGGCCCTTCTAGGGTCAAAAGTATGGAGCCTATATTCAGCCTCGAGGTGTGATTGGGGTAGAACACGGCAGAGTCAACACCTAGTTAAGTGAAACTCCGACACCACCTTCCGGAAGGAATTTCGGGTTAGGGCGCAGGACAACCTTGTCCTGTGGAAGACCAGGTAAGGAGACCGATGCAGAGCACCTGAGTTCTCCCATCCTTCTGGCTGGCGTGATAGCCACCAAGAAAGCGGTCTTCCACGACAGGTGAGAGAGTTCACACCTGTGCATTGGTTCAAATGAACGCCCATGAGCTTTGCCAGTACCAGCAGTAAATCCCACGGAGGTGGGGTTCTCGCACCGGAGGAAATGTGATCAAGGCCTTTGAAAAGCGCCAGACCACCTTCTCTCCTGTGCCACCGACTGCTCCCCGGCCTGCCGGTAAGCAAAGGAATGGCTGCCAGGTGCACCTTTAGGTCGTCGACCTAAGCCCTTGACTAGAAAGGGACCATAAATAGTCCAAATATTGCCAAAGAACAGGAGGAAGGGTCAAGCCCTTGCCCTGACACCAGATAATCCTCTTCCATTTGAAGGCATAGCATTTCACAATTAAAACTCCTTACGGGGACGCCTCAACAACATTGAGGACCTCGTCGGAAGACCAAGGCCTGGAACTCTAGCCGCTCAGGAACCAGGCCGTCAGGTGCAGGGATTGAAGGTCCAGATGGAACACCTTCCCTGATTGACTGAGAGCAGGTCCGGGCGAGCTGGAAGCTGCCTCGGGAGCCTGGAGCTGAGGCTAAGGAGATCTGGGTACCAGAACTGGCGGGGCCAGTCTGGGGCTATCAGAATCACCTGCGCCTTGTCCCTCCTTGCCTTGAGAAGCACCTTGTGGATCAAGGGAAATGGGGGAAAGGCGTAAAAGAGGCCCGGGGTCCACAGCCTCAAGAAGGCATCCCCCTGCAAGCGAGACCTGCTGAGGGGCCCGGGCATGAAACAACCTCAGCAGCAGATTCTCTCCTGGGCAAGCAGGTCCACCTGGGGGTGTGCTTGTGGGAGAACAGATCTTGATACTACCTCCGGCAGGAGAGACCACTCGTGAGATGCAGCCCCTATCCGGCTCAGGGCATGAAGCCCAGGGTGTTGGAGGCTCCTGCCACATGAATAGCTAGGAGATCGGCCTCCAGGCTGCGTACAGTGACCAAATGCAGAAACTTCCTTGCATAAAAGCATGGAGCATCCGCCCTGGCCGGTTTAGGTAAATACATGGTAGTGGTATTGTCCATCTGGACTCAGGACCCTTGACCCCGGAGAAACGGAGCAAAGGCGGTGAGAGCTAGGCGGACCACTGGAGCTCCAGCAGGTTGATGTGGCATCGGGACTCCCGCGGGGACCAGAGGCCGTGCACTCGGTGTTCCCCCAGATGGGCACCCCAACCCATCAGAGAGGCATCGGTCGATAGAGAGACCGTCGGCTCGGGGCGGAGAAACGGGATGCCCTCCTGCAGATGGGATGGAACGGTCCACCACTGGAGAGCGTTCCACATCTCCTGGGTCACCATCACTAGCTGGTCCAATGGATCGCAGCGTTGTGACCACTGGCTGGCCAGTCCCCACTGAAGGGGGCACATGTGCCAGCGTGCCCAGCGGACCCACGCTGGTACAGTCATACATGAGACCCAGGAGGAGCAGGAAGTCCGGGCAGAGCGCGAGTGCCCAACCAGAAATGATTGGGCAAAGCAAGAACCTCAGCCCTGTCCGCCCGGGAGCGTGCTCTAGCTCGAAGAAAGTCGAGCTCTGCCCGATAAACAGAATCACCTGCGCCCATTTCGAGAGTTCCAACTTGGCCTCATTGATGAGGAGGCCGACTTGAGAAACAAACCTGGAGGGCCAGATCTCTGGACTGCTCCACCTCCTGTCTGGAGGGCTGCTATCAATGAATCGTCCAGGAAAGGTACACCGGACCCCGGTGCACCAGGAAAGCCATCACCACTGCAATGCATTTGGTGAAACCCTGGGAGCTGAAGACAGGCGAAGGGCATAGCTCGGAACTTCGAAAAGGGATCCCTCCGCTCGGCGAAGGAATCTCCGATGTATGGGGACGGATAGGGGCGTGAAAGAGCAGCGTCCTGCAGGTCAGAGAGCAGAACCACACCCGTGTTCCAGAGATGGTATTATCTACGTAGATGACCATCCTGAAGGTTCGAGACCTTAGGAACTTGTTCAGGTCGTGGTAGGTGAGAATGGACGCCAGCCCCGATCCGCTGGAACCAGGTAGTACCTGGACACAAACCCGGGTCTGAGGGGGATCACTACCTCCTGATCACCTCCTTTTGGAGGAGGAGAGTGATGTCGGCCCGACGAGCCGACAGTGAGCTGCGGACCCGAGGTCAGAAGAGCTCTGAAGGCGGGGCCTGCTGCGAATTCTAGAGGCAGGCCTTTTCCCTACCTCCAGTACCCACCTGTCCGTGGTAATACCCGGACCAGGCGGAAAGGAAGAGTCCAGGCCGTCCCACGGAAGACCAGGGTGGTGTGAGGGGATGGGCGACGCCCCTCAGCCCGTCACTGGGCAGGCTTGGAGGGAGGGACGGCCGAGGGATTCCTGGGCCTTTCCTCCTACTTCCTGTTGGAGGGAAGCAGCCGGCTTAGGTTTGGGATGCCAATCCCGAGCCTGCTAGCCCTGGCGTTGCTGGACGAGGCACATCAGCGGCAGAAGGATGAAAGGGCTTAGGCTGAGGCTTGCGACTTTGTCCTTCTGGGCAGAAGAGACCGAGTCCAAGGTAGCATTGGACTTCGATCCTCTGCAGGTGACCTTCAACCCAGGGCGAAGAGGTCAGTCCCCAAAAGGAGCGTCCGCCAACATGCTGGGTATCTGAAGTAAGGTGGATATCCTCAGCCAAGCCCGACGGCCTTATAGCCACTGCAGCCGCCACAGACCCTGCTTTGCCAAGTCCCAATGTCTAAAAACAGTCACAGAACTTCTATTTGGCCCACTGCCCTGCCACAATCCCGCACCTGCCTGACCGTAGTCTGCAGATCCCGGGAGAAGATGAGGGCGACCATCATCCAGGAAGCCCAACAGGGCATGAGAAAAATATGCCATGAGGGCGGCCCGAACTGGCCTGATGAAGGTCGGAGAGAGGACAGCATAGACTTTCCACCAGCATCAATCCAATTTCTTGGATTCCTTAGCCGGGAAGGTTTATCCCACATCCTAAGCGTTCCAGCGTGCAGGCGACACCTCGGTAACCAACCCCTCAGCAGAGGTGTTCAAAACGGACAGGGAACGGTAGGGACACGCATACTTCCTAGCCATCCTGGCGGCACGGGAGGCGCTGCCAAAGCTCCAGGTCGGGCCACTATGGCCTCGACCACGGAAAGACCTCCGTAGAAATTCCCTGGTCCAGAATCTCCGTGAGGATACCCAAGCCCGTTGAGAAAGCAGGTCCAAGCTTCATCCCAGTGGACTCCGAGATGAGCGAAGCAATCCTAGGAAGGACGAAGCTGCTCGTCCACCGACTGTCCTCCTGAGGACTCCAAGTCCATCTTGCTGAGAAAGGGAGGAATCATCTGGACTGGAAGAGTCCTCAAAAACTGCCTCGGGCCTGAGCCACCCTCCACCTGCCGAGGCTTGCCCGGAGTGAGTGACAGACAGCCTATGGGGCAGTCCCTGAGCCGACAGAAATTTTGAGTGAACCCCAAATAATGGCTGTGGAGTGGAGAGTTCCACCAGAATCGGTGAGACGCTGGAATTTGCCGAACAACCGACTGGAGCAGGCTTCTCGGCTGTGAAGGGGTTGTTTGGCCACTCGGTGACAACCACTTAATGGCGGGGAAAGCGACTAGTCAGCTTATTCCAGTCAGAGGGCTATTGCCATGAGTTCCTCTACCTCCAACAACTTGGCGAAGTCTCCCCTTGTCGAGGAGGAGGAAGAAGCGCCAGCACACGCAGTCACCCCGAGAACGCCTATAGCGGATCAGTCAGACGAAAACGTCAAGACCAAGACATAGAACCTCGGCTAGGCGAGAACGGTCGAGGAGGTGTGAGAATGGCACTCAGTTCCGGAAGATTCCAGGCTCAAAACAGGGAGGCACAGATGAGCCCGACAGGACCATCAACTCCCGGGAACGGGAGAGGATTCTCAGCTGCCGACAACCGTCCAGCGGTCGAGAAAATCGAGCCCGCGTCGGCCAGTCTCATCAACTGGCCTGGCAGAGGTTACTGTGAAGCCAGTGGCGCGGCCGAGGGATGACCGAAGTGGGCACAACAGAGCTACTGGGGGAGGGTCTTTCCCGCTCCCAAGGCGTCGTGAGTGAAGGACTTACTTTGCTCTTACGGACGAGAAAAGGTCCAGAGAAGTTGGACCCTCACCTTTAAAGTCGGTCAGACAAAACTCCTTAAAGAAGCCGAGTCACGAGGCACAGAGAGAGAGAGCAGGACCATCCCGCCTTAAGGTAAAGCGGCCAGCGCCGCCTCCTCTTTGAGGAGATCATCTGCTCGAGCTGATCCGGCTGGAACCCGACCTGCGGACACGCAACAGGCCTCTTTAGACAACGGAGGAATTCTTTTCTCGGGATACAATGTAAACGGGCAGAGCGGTCTTGGGGCGCAGGCCGAAAGAAGAGCACGAATTGGCCTGCGGGTGGGTGCTCGAGCCTAAGCAGTGGGCATACGTGGAGTGCGGATGTTCTGGGACATGGATATGTTGTTCATCCTAACTATCGACTCCTAGCAGTTCTCCGGAGGAGGAGGGCAAAGCGCACACCCCTACTGAGAGAATAAAGACTGGAGAACAGAGGCCCCAAAACCAGCATCCGGGCGTGACTCAAGGTCGATGTGGTAATGGGTAATGAAGGTGTGTGCTGACTTCCAGGTAGCAGCCCTGCAGATTTCCTGGATAGGGGCGTCCCTGGGCAGCCACCCGATGCAGCAGTATGATGGGTGAGATGGATCTTATCCCTCTGGGAGCTCCATGCCTGCCAACTTATAGCGAGATCTATGCAGGTGACCCACCTGCCTATCGTCCGCTTGGCTGCAGGTCTGCAGATGCGGCTTCAAGCGTGGGTGACAGCAGGCAGCAGAGGCGAGACACCTCCCCGAATTTCAATGTCGCTCCTATAATAAACGGCGCCCTTTACAGGTCAAAGTGGGGCTGTTGTATTGGCCTCCGAGGTGTGATTGGGGTAGAACACGGCAGAGTCAACTACCTGGTTAAGGTGAAACTCGACACCACCTTCCGGAAGAGAATTTGGGTGGGAAATGAACAGGATAATCCCTTGGAAGACCAGGTAAGGAGACTCGATGCAGGTGCCTGGAGTTCTCCCATCCTTCTGGCTGGCGTGATAGCCACCAAGAAGCGGTCTTCCCGACAGGTGAGAGAGATTCACCTGTGCATTGGTTGAATGGCTTGCCCATGAGCTCTGCCAGCCACCAGCAGTAGATCCCGCAGTGGAGGTTCGCACCCGAGATGTGATCAAGGCCTTTGAAAAGTGCCAGACCACCTTCTCCTGCACCAGAGCTCCTCTGACCTCGCCCGGTAAGCAGAGATGGCTCCGCAGGTGCACTCCTTAGAATTAGATGGGCCTAAGCCCCTTGACTAGAAAGGGACCATAGTCCAAGATGCTTGCCAAAGGACAGGAGGAAGGGTCCAAGCCCTTGCCCTGACACCAAATGGAAAATCTCTGTCAAATTCAGAGGCATAGCGGCCCTGGTCGACTCATACAGGGAGGGCCTCAACAACATTGAGGACCTCGTCGAGAAAGACCTAAGGCCTGGAACTCTAGCAGCTCAGGAACCAGGCCTTCAGGTTGCAGGGATTGAAGGTCGGATGGAACACCTGCCATTGACTGAGAGCAGGTCCGGGCGAGGCTAGAAGCTGACCTCGGGAGCCTGGAGCTGAGGCTGAGGAGATCTGGGTACCAGAACTGGGCGGGGGCCAGTCCTGGGGCCTATCAGAATCACCGCCTTGTCCTCCTTCAGAAGCACCTTGTGAGTCAAGAGTAGGGGGCGTAGAAGGGCCCGAGGTTACAGCCTGGGGGAAGGCATCCCCTGCGCGAGCCCTGCTGAGGCGGGCATGAAACAGCACCGGCCCGCGTTTCTGGAGGCAAACAGGTCCACCCAGGAGTGTGCCCCAGTGGGAGACAGATCTTGTACTACCTCCGGCAGGAGAGACCACTCGTGAGGTGCAGCCCCTATCCGGCACAGAGGCATCGGCCAGGGTGTTGGGCTCCTGCCACATGAATAGCTGGAGATCGGCGCCAGGCTCGCATGAGTGACCAAATGTGAAGCTTCCTTGCACCAGAAGCATGGGCAGCGTCCCGTCCTAGCCGGTTTTAGGTAGTACATGGTAGGTAGTATTATAAAACGGACTTTCGGATCCACTTGACCCGGAGAAAGCGAGGCGGTGAGAGCCAGGCGGACCCGCTCGAAACTCCACATAGTTGATGTAACATCGCTCGGGACTCGGCGGGGACCAGAGGCCGTCTTCGGTGTTCCCCAGATGGGCACCCCAACCCATCAGAGAGGCATCGGTCGATAGAGACCGTCGGTCAAGGCGGACAAGCAGGATGCCCTCCTGCAGATGAGATGGAGCGGTCCACCACGGGCGGTTCCATATCTCCTGGGTCACCATCACTAGCTAGTCAATGGATCGCAGCACTGCGTGCTGGCTGTGAATACACTGAAGGGGGCGCATGCCAGCGTGCTTAGCGGACCACTGGTACAGGCCGCCATGAACCAGGAAGCAGGAAGTCCCAGGCAGGCGATTGCCCAACCAAATGATTGGGCAAAGGGTGAACCCACGGCCCTGTCGCCGGGAGCCGTGCTCTGGCTCGAGAAGAAGTCGAGCTCTGCCCGATAAACAGAATCACCTGCCCGACTCGAGTTCCGGCAGCCTGCGTTGATGAGAAGGCGACTTGAGGCAAACCTGGAGGGCCAGATCTCTGGACATCCCACCTCCTGTCTGGAGGGCTGCTATCAATCAATCGTCCAGGTAAAGGGTACACCCCGGACCCCCGGCACCGGAAGCTATCACCACTGCAATGCATTTGGTGAAGACCCTGGGAGCTGAGACAGGCGGGCATGGCTGCGGAACTCGAAGAGGGATCCCTGCGGCTCAAGCGAAGGAATCTCCGATGTGACGGACGGATAAGGACGTGAAGAGCGTCCTGCAGGTCCAGAGAGCAGAACCACTGCCGTGTTCCAGAGATGGTATTATCTGCGCCAGAGTGACCATCCTGAAGGTTGAGACCTTAGGAACTTGTTCAGATCGTGTGGAGTCGAGAATGGGCGTAACCCCGTCTGTTCGGAACCAGGAAGTACCTGGACACGAACCCCGGGTCTGAGAGGGATCCATTACCTCCTGATCACCTCCTTTTGGAGGAGGAGAGCGATGTTGGCCCGGCCAGGCTGACGAGTGAGCTGGGACCCGGAGGCCCCAGTGCGGCAGTGCTCTGAAAGGCGGGCCTGCTCGAATTCTGAGGCAGGCCTTTTCCCACCACCTCAGTACCCACCTGTCCCGTGGTAATAACGGACCAGCGGAAGAAGTGTCAGGGCCGTCCCCCAGAGAACCAGGGGAGGTGGCAGGGATGGAGGCGACACCTCAGCCCATCACTGGGCAGGCTTGGAGGAGGGACCTCCTGGGCCTACCTCCCTGCTTCCTGTTAGAGGAAGCCAGCGACTGGGTTTGGGATGCCAAGCCCGAGCCTGCTGGCCCTAGCGTTGCTGGGCAGGCGGCGCGGGCGCAGAAGGACGAAGGGCTTAGGCTGAGGCTTGCGGCCTTTGTCCTTCTGACGGAAGAGCCGAGTCAAGGTAGCATTGGACTTCTCGATCCTCTGCAGGTGACCTTCCACCCCAGGGGCGAAGAGGTCAGTCCCCAAAAGGGCGATCCGTAACTTGTGCTGGGTATCCAGTAAAGGTGGATATCCTCAGCCAAGCCGACAACATGGCCATTGCGGTCGCCGACCTGGCACATGAGTCCCGATGTCTAAAGCAGTCTGGAGCTGCTGTTTGGCCACTGCCCTGCCCCGCACCTGCCTGACCGTAGTCTGCAGATCCAGCGGGAAGATGAGAGACGACCTCATACAGGGAGCCCAACAGGGCATGAAAAAATGTGCCATGAGGGCGGCGAACTGGCCTGATGAAGCGAGAGAGGGCCAGCACTGGACTTTCCACCGGCATAATCCAATTTCTTGGATTCCTTGTTGGGAGGTTTGTCCACATCCCTGGCGTTCCCGGAGAGCGGAAACCTATCGGTAACCAACCCCTCAGCAGAGGGTGTTCAAAACGGACAGGGAGATGAGGACCGCATACTTCCTGGCCATCCTGGCGAGCGCAGGGCAGGAAGCAGGCGCTACTAAGCTCCAAAGCGGGCCCACTAACCTCGGCCACGGAAAGGCCTCCGTAGGGGAATCCCTCGGTCCAGATCTCCGTGAGGGGATACCTGGCCCGTTTAAGCAGGTTCGAGCTTCATCCCGGTGGACTCCGAGATGAGCGAAGCAATCTAGGAAGGACGAAGAATATCGTCCACCGACTGTCCTCCTGAGGACTCAAGTCCGATCGCTGGGAGAAGGGAGGAATCATCCTCGGACTCGGAAGAGTCCTCAAAGAGCTGCTCGGCCTGAGCCACCCTCCACCTGCCGAGGCTTATCGGGAGTGAGGGTGACAGACAGCCTATGGGGCAGTCCCTGAGCCGACAGAGAATTTTGGTGGAGCCCCAAATAACGCTGTGAGGCGGAGGTTCCACCAGAATCGGTGGGGCAGCTGAATTTGCCGAACAACCGCCTGGGAACAGGCTCTCGGCTACAGCGAGGGTTGTTCCGGCCCGCTCCAGTGACAGCCACTTAATGGCCGGGAAGACGACTGGGTCGGCTTATTCCGGTCAGAAGAGGCTGATTTGCCACATGAGTTCCTCATACCTCCGGCGCAACTTGCGCGAAGTCTCCCTCGTCCGAGGAGGAGGAAGAGGAAGAGGCGGCGCTTTGCCGCGTGCCGACTGAGGACCGCCGATGATGGCGGGATCGGCTGGACCGCCAAGACGTCCGAGATCGAAACCTCGGCTAGCCGAGGACGGTGTGGGGAGGTGTCGGGAATCGGCACTCCCCTCGGTTTGGAAGATTCCACGGAAGGCTCCGGAGCCGGAGGCACAGACGAGCCGACAGGAACCCTCAACTCCCGCCGGGGGAACCGGGGAGAGGGGATTCTCAGCTTCTCCAGCCGACAACCCGTCCAACGGGTCGAGAAAAATATCGACCGCGTCGACGGGAGTCTCGGTCAACTGGCCTGACGGGGACACTGTGAAGCCAGTGGCCGAAGCCGAGGGGTCGACCGAAGTCGACTGTCGACTACTGGGGAGGGGATCTTTCCCGCTCCCAAGCGCCGACGTGAAACTTACTTTTGCTCTTTTGGACCGAGAAAAGGTCCAGAAAGTTGGACCTCACCTTTCGTCAAAGAGGGTCAGACAAAGCTCCTTAAAGAAGCCGAATCACGAACGCCGAGAGGCGGGACAAATGCGCCGCAGCAGAGTAGAAGCGCCCGCCTCTTCGGCGATTATCTGCTCGAGCTGATCCGCCGACCACCGCCGCTGACACCGCCAACCGGCCTCTTTAGACTTAACTGGAGGAATTCTTTTCGGGATGCCCCAGCTGTAAACAGGCAGAGCGGTCTTCGAGGGATGTAGGCGAAAAGAAGAGCACAGGTGCCTAAGCCTGCGGGTGGTGCTCAAGGCCTAGAGTAGGCATGCGTGGAGTGCGGATCCGTCCGAGACATCTTCTTAGCCCGGCAAGGGCATCTCCGGAAACCGGACTCGAGGTCCATCGCAGTCGCTGAGGGAGAGAAGACCAAAGTCTTTTTAGCAAAAAACTTTTAATTTCGAAGATTCGAAGAATTAGGAACCAGTCTTATACGCAGAGCGTTAAGGAGGGAACCTGAGCTTCCAAGCGATAAGGAAGATCTGGCGTCATGGGGCGGAGCCAAGTGTTTTACCACCTGGGTGGGTGGGAGGAGCCAGCTTGAAGACCTTCCGGCAAGATTTAAAGCGGCAAGGAACCTGCCAGACAGTGTGGATGAACAACATATCCATGTCCACAGAAACTGTGATTTGAAGGAAAATTAACAGGAGATAAGAGGCATCGGTGTGGACCCCTGTGCCACAGCCATTTGAGGGGGGAAAACACCCAAGCATGGAGTTGACGGCACCGAAGGAGGCACTGCGCAACTAGGAAGGTCCAACCGCCCTACCCAGTAACTCAAGTGGCCCGGAGGCCCTGGAGTGACAGGGCCAGGCAGCTGAACCAACCTCCGAGCCCACTGCTCCATAACAGCAGCCTACTGGAGGCCCGTCCAGTCGGCGGGGATGAGCTCTGAAGTCGAAGAGGTTGGGGCACCAGAACCAGAAACTCCGAGAGAGAAGGAGACCGGTGCCTAGCCCCAATGACTGACCACAGACACACAGACATACCAGAAGGCGACCTCGAGTGATGCCTTCTCTTCTTCGACTTGTGTGCCTTAGAAGAACTCGAGGCCGAACGGTGCTGCGAATGGGTCATTTCCTTTTATGCTTCCGGGGGCCACCCATCTCCCTGAGCACTGGACCATCTGTTGTCAGACCCACCCTGGCTGACTGAACAGTTTTTCATATGAAGTCTCCCTACTGTCGCCTGACCCGCTCATGTATGACTCCATCGATGGAGGGCTGAAGACTTCTTTTATTAATCAATAAAATTAAATCTACTCAGTACTTTCAAAGATAAATTACAAAACAATAAACTGAAAACTATTCTGCTAGTCTGAAGTTTGACTCCCGGAGGACAAGTGTCGTCGTTACTGAAGTGCACTTGATGGTGGGAAAAAAGGAACTGAGGCAGTTGGAGGGTCGACGCCGAGGTAGTCTTCCTGCTTGAGCCATGGTCAGAGACGCTCCTCACGGCTCCATCTCTGGCACTGACCCTCTTGAAAAGTTTGCTCCTGCTGGGTCCTAGCTCCTCCGGTGTAGATCCTATCAGTGTGAATAAGTGGTGGAGACTTTATGTCCAGGAAGATCACCTGAGCACGGAGCCGACAGCACCGAAGAAGGCGCTGTGCAACTAGGAAGATTCAACCACACTACCCAGTTCCTCATGCAGCCCGCAGGGCCTGGAGTGACCGGGCCAGGCAGCTGGACCAACCTCCGAGCCCATTGCTACATAAGAGGAGCCCACTGGTGAAACTGCTCGTCGGAGACCCATCCAATAAGCGGGAACGGGCTCAGACATCAAAGATGTCGGGCACTGAAGCCAGAAACCGGCGACTCTGGAAGAGGAGGAGACCAGTGCCTAGCCCCAATGACCGACTGTCGATGCGCAGATATACCGTAGAGCCGCACTTGGTGATGCCTTCTTTCTAGATTTCAGCATTGAAGAAGAACTCGAGGTCAACGTGTGCTGCTAATGTGGGACCATTTCCTTTTATGCTGGGGGACAGCCCATCTCCCTGAGCATTGGAACATCCATTGTCAGACCCACCTTCGCGGACCGGACCCAGCTCGGCTGACTGAACAGCTTTCATACGAAGTCTCCCTACCATCACTTGACCTGCTCATGGTTGACTCTGTCAATGGAGGGCTGAAGACTTCTTTTATTAATCAATAAAATTAAATCCACTCAGTACTTTCAAAGATAAATTACAAAACAATAAACTGAAAACTATGCTGCTAGTTTGAAGTTTGACTCCCGGAGGGCAAGTGTCGTCGTCACTGAAGAGCACTTGATGGTGGGAAAAAAGGAACTGAGGCAGTTGGAGGGTCGACGTCGAGGTAGTCTTTCCTGCTAGAGCCACGGCTCGTGGTGCCACTCCTCGCGGCTCCATCTCTGGTGCTGACCCTCTTGAAAAGTTTGCTCCTGCTGGGTCCTAGCTCCTCCGGTGTAGATCCTATCAGTGTGAATAAGTGGTGGAGACTTTATGTCCAGGAAGATCACCTGAGCACGGAGCCGATGGCACCGAAGAAGGCGCTGCGCAACTAGGAAGATTCAACCACCCTACCCAGTCCCTCGAGCAGCCCGAAGGGCCTGGAGTGACCGGGCCAGGCAGCTGGACCAACCTCCGAGCCCATTGCTACATAAGAGCAGCCCACTGGTGAAACTGCTCGTCGGAGACCCATCCAATAAGCGGGAACGGGCTCAGACATCAAAGATGTCGGGCACTGAAGCCAGAAACCGGCGACTCTGAAAGAGGAGACCAGTGCCTAGCCCCAATGACCGACTGTCGATGCGCAGATATACCAGAAGGTGACCTTGAGTGATGCCTTCTCTTTCTCGACTTGTGCACTGAAGAAGAACTCGAGGCCAAACGGTGCCGCGAATGGGACCATTTCCTTTTATGCTTTCGGGGGGACAGCCCATCTCCCTGAGCATTGGACCGTCCATTGTCAGACCCACTCTCATGGACCGGACCCAGCTCGACTGACTGAACAGCTTTCATATGAAGTCTCCCTACCATCACTTGACCTGCTCATGGTTGACTCTGTCAATGGAGGGCTGAAGACTTCTTTTATTAATCAAATTAAAATTTAAATCTACTCTGTACTTTTGAAGATAAATTACAAAACAGTAAACTGAAAACTATGATGCTAGTTTGAAGTTTGACTCCCGGCGACTGAGCAACATTATCACTGAAGCGCACTCGACGGCGGGAAAAAAGGAACTGAGGCGATTGGAGGGTCGACGCTGAGGTAGTCTTTACTGCATGAGCCACAGCTCATGGTGCCGCTTCCTCACGGCTCCATCTCTGGTGCCGACCCTCCTGAAAAGTTTGCTCCCGCTAAGTCCTAGCGCCTCCGGCGTAGAACCCATTAGTGTGAATAAGTGGTGGAGACTTTATGTCCAGGAAGATTACCCCCTGTGAAGTGACCAGAACTGTGAAAATCCAAAAGGATGGTCCCTTCCCTCCAAAGATCAGGGCCCTCTCAAGGAGACCGAGGAGGAAGGGTGGGGGTCCGTGCTCCGACTCCTTTCTGAACCCGGCTGGGTCTCAGAAAAAAGGCCACCACATCGAACCCTGACCCCTCAACCCCTCAGAATCTGAAAGAGCCCTCCTCCTTGCAAACACCAGCCTAGGCAGCTGACAACCCTGGTCAGTCCCCGAGACCACCCAGGGAGTAGCACCCCCCCTCCTGTGGGTGTTCTGGTCAGCCCTAAAGTTGGGCAATCCAGGCACACCACCCAAGGGGGTAACCCAACTGAGGGGGCAGAAAACCCTCCAAGCCCAGCCTGCAGGGCAACAGTGGCACGCACTACCACCAGCTGGTCAGCAACCTTGACCCTAGACTTGGAGGCTACTGCCTGTTCGTCAGAGGGAGGCTGGTTTTGGTCAGCCGAGGTAACCACCAGGATGTCCACATGGGCTGCCAACTCCAAAGAGTCGGACAGCTGGTCCGAACCAAACTCTGAGTCCATCTCCGAAGAGGTAGAGACCAAAGTCCGGTGATAGACCATACGTGGATGCCTGCTCCCGTCTGGACTGAAGGAGGCGCCAGTCTGGGCGTCCACACCAGAGCCATCGCTGAACTCCCCCATGGCACCATGAACGGTGCCCCAAGAAGAGATGGCACCGAGAGCGGCAGCAGAGCCGGAGTCAATGTCTTCCACGGTGCCACGAACGGCACCAAAGTCAGGGTCGGCGCTGACAGCGACACTGACAGTACCCTTGGAGCCATGAACGGCACTGAGGGTGAGAACTCCCACGGCGCCATGTCCTCGCTCAGAGCCACAAGCGGCGCCAGAGCTAGACACGGTGCCATCCCCAGCCTCAGCACCGTGAACAGCGCAGAGGTGAGAAACGGCTGAAGGTGGCGCCATAGAACCTTCCATAGCACCACTAACAATATCGGTGCCGCAAATGGTGTCGACAGCAAAGACGGCACCGAGCGGCAGAACAGCACCGACCACAGTGCCATCACAGCCCATGGCGCTGCGAACGGTGCCTAGACCCAAAACGGCACTGACAGGCGGTGTCGAGGATGGTGCCGATCCAGGTTTCCCAGCCTAAGGAAACGACACCGGGGGAGACTTCGCCCACAAAGGGGCGATTGCCAGAGTGATGCCTCCCGCCCCGCGCCAGGGGGAATGGACTGAGCCTCCTGTACTGCAGAAGGGGCTTCTGTCACCGTGAGGCTACAAGAAGCAGAGGCCCCCTCCTCCGCGGTCTGTATAGAACCAGGAGGGGACCCGGAGGAAAGGCTGAGAGACCGCAGCTTGGCCCGACGAGTGCACGCCCGTCCCCCAAAAGTCAGCGGAGCTCGTCCAACTTTCCACGCACGTTGATCCAGGACACGATGATCCATAGAGAAAAAGGTGTCGCTCAAATCCATGTCGTGAAGTGGGCCAAAGACACGCAAGACAATGATCATGTTGGTCGATTCACAGATGCTGCAGCCCGTCTGGTGCGCAACATAGGGGCACCCGCTTTCAGCTACTTTTGGCCCCTCGGCCTAGACATGATCGACGGAAAACCAATTCAAAAACAGACTCGACGTCACTGAAAAATAATGAAAGGAACAGTCTTACCAACAGCAGTGTTGAGTAGGGAAAAACGGAACCAGCAGGTAAAACCTTCAGCGTCGAAGACAGAAAGAGAAGGCCGAACTTGCTTGGAGCTCCTCACGAGGTACGATCTCTACAGTGGGAGATGAAGAACTGGTGGGAGGGCAGGGTCGATGACACCTAAAGACCAACCCACGAGCACCCATGCAGTGTCGGCTGTCGAGGGTGGCGCCGTCGGTGCATCAACTCTGCCCATCCAAAAAAAAAAAAAAGAGCTCCTGTGGGGTCGTGACCTCCGGCCAAGACCCAAATGTGATGAATGGAGAAGATTGACACAGATAAGATATAACATTTTCCACAAAAGAAAGTGCAGCTCGCAAGCCGCAGCTAGTTCAAAGGGAGGCAGTGTGAGCTTTTCTAACACAAAATTGAGGTCCCAGGACAGAATCCTGAATTGGATGCTTAAAATGCAGAATGCCCCTCAAAAATGTGCGAGACACATCAAGTTGAGCCACAGAGTGATCCTCTACAGGTACATGGTATGCAGAGATGGCATAAAGATGTACCTTAATCGAGGAGTACCGTAAACCTGAGTCTGAAAGGGACAGAGGTACTCTAGCATTTGATCCACTGGACAGGTGAAGAGACCAAATAGTGCGATGCAGCCGAAAGAGCAAAGCGCTTCCATTTCATAGAGTAAGTGGCCCTGGTGGAAGGCTTCCTGGCTGCCATCAGGACATCCGCCACTCTGGGAGACACCCCAGATCTGGTGATGGCTATCTACTTGGAGCCATGCATGGAGATGGAGTGATATGAGGTCCGGATGGACCAGGGTACCCTGCTCCTGGGACAGCAAGCCTGTACATAGAGGCAGGGATACTGGAGGTCCTACCGCCAGTTGCTGAAGCAATGGGAACCAAATCTGATGAGATCATAAGGGGGGCGATCAAGAGCAGTCATCCCTTCCAGCTGCAGCTTAATCAGGACCCTCTGAAGGAGTGTGAAGGGAGGGAAAGCGTAGAGAAACCTCCCTTTACAAGAGAGGAATAATGTGTCTCACCAGAAAAATCCAGGCCCTATATCTAGCGAGCAGAAAAGCAGCAGTTTTGTGTTATGTGGGAATGTAAAAAGGTCCAACTCAGGACAATCCCATCTGTCGAAGAGATCTCTGACCACTGAGGTCAGAAGTTCCCACTCATGGGTCCTGGACTGAGATGGGCTTAGACTGTCTGCCAAGACGTTTTGGTCACCGGAAATATGGACAGCCAAGAGCTCCAGCCCATGTTCTATGGCCCAGCACCAGACTCTCATCGCTTCCCCGCACAGCAGCTAGGAATGAGAACCTCCCTGCTTGTTTATGTAATAAACAATGCACATACTGTCCATCTGAATCAAGAACAGACCTGGGAATAGCGGAGTCTGGGAGGCCTGCAGGGCATTTAGGACAGCTTGCATCTCCAGGACATTGATATGGAGTTCCCTCTCCACCTCGGTCCATGTCCTCAGAGTTTGGTGAACACCCCAGCCATGATTCGAGGTATCCATTGTAAGGACCTACTGAGGGGAAGGAATACAAAAAGGGCCCCCTCCCCAAAGCAGGATGCTGGGCTCGACACAACAAAAGTACCCTCTTGACTGGATCTGAGACCATAACTGGTTGATTTAGGGCGTCTGTACATTGGCCCCACTGGACCCACAGCGTCCACTGAGGAACTCCCATGTGTAGCCTGGTTAAGGGAACCGTGGCAATGGCTGGGGCCATGAGGCCCAGAAGGTGCATAAAAGCCCTCACGGGGACGTGATGGCTGGATTAAAGGTGACAGACCTGATCCATTAGATGCTCTGCTCTGTCTGAGGGCAAGAAGGCCATGCCCTGAGAAATGTCTATCACTGCTCTTATGTACTGGAGATGTTGTCAGGGGGTCAGAAAGGATTTTGCCATGTTTATAGTGATGTCCAAAGCCTGGAGCAGACTGCAGGTGTGAGCCATAGTTTGAAGAAGGCATTCCCTGGATGGGGTAGCCAGAAGCCAATCATCCGGGTATGGAAACACGTAAAAACCCTGCCATCTCAAGGCAGCCACCACCACTGCCAGGCATTCGGTGAAGACCCTGGGGGCAGAGGACAAAGCAAAAGGCAGAGCTCTGAACTGGTAGTGCACTTCATGAAAGTGGAAATGGAGGAAGCACCACTGGGAGACAAAAACCTTGATATGCAGATAGGCATCCTACATATGCAGCCGAGGCAGCAAATCCTGAAGGGTAACCATCCTGAACCATCTGTACTAAACAGGTTCAGCTGGCTTTAAGTCCAGGTTGGGGCAAATGTCTCCACTGTGTTTGTGGACCAGGAAGAAGTGGGAGTAGAACCCCCTGCCTTGCTGAAAAGTTGGCACTGGCTCTATGGCCTTTTTCCGAAGTAGGGCCTGAATTTCCTCCCAGATGAGGGGAACATGGCCGGGAGGGTATGAGGAACATCCCAGAGGATTTTCTGGAAGCCATTCCCTAAATTCTAATGTGTGGCCATGCTTGATGAGCTGCAGCACCAAGCTGTCTGATGTTATCTCCAGGATGCAAGGTAATGCACCTGGGAAACAAAAACCCAGGGGAAGAGTACACAATGGGGGGTGAGATACTAACAACAACAAAAATGGAAAGGGACCTGGGGGGTAGTCATATCAGATGACCTAAAAGTGGGCCAGCAATGTGAGAGGGCAGCAAGGAGGGCTGGGGGGATACTGGGATGCATAGGGAGAGGCATCACCAGTAGAAAAAACGAAATTACATACCTACCGTAATTATGATCTTTCTGTATATCTTCACCATTCATCACAGATGGGTACTGGCCAGAGATCAGGACCCCGCGGGAGCCTTTTTTTTTTAAAAAAAAGGATAGGCGGAGTCGATGCAGCATCGGCGCCGCCCTCGAGGCCGACGTACTATGTAGAGCTCGAGGATTAGCCGTTAAGCTGTGTCGACTCCGCCTGCCTACCAGTTCTGAGTCACCGGAGAGGTAAGAGGAAGGGATGGAGGGTGGGACAAGAGAGTCCAAGGGACAGAAAAAGGAAGAGAAAAACTGAACTAAAAGGAGAAATAACGACTGAGAGGAAAGCATAGAGGAATTAAGACTAAGGGGATTGGGTAGGGGCCCCAATCTCTGGAAAAGGAAGGAAGAAGGGGGGGGAAGAGAGAATTTAGGAGAGAGTGAGAGGTAACAAGGATCCAGGACCCTTGTCCGCCACCAGACTGTATAGGAACTGCAGGGAGTAGCAAAGCTCATTTGCCAGAATTCAAGGCACAGAATAACTGGCAATACCCCAAAAGCAGAGTCGGCTATTCTGGAGAAGGACAGGGTACCTAGGCAGCTGGCAGCTCTGGGATGCCCCCGAAGGGGAAACCCAGGGAGCAGCACCCTCCCCTCCCGTAGACTTCCCGATGGGCCCCAAAGTTGGGCGATCGAGACACACTACGGGAGGGGGTACCACCGCCAAGGGGTCAAGGAACCCTCCAAGGCCAGGTTGCATGGCAATGGTGGCTCGCATCATAGCCTGCTGGTCAGTACCACTGACCCCAACCTCGGGGAGAACCTGACGCTCCTCAGAAGGGGGCTGGCTGTGACTCGTCGTCGAGGCCACCGGCTCGTCCTCCTCTGCAGACAACCCCGAAGGGTGTGACTGCTCGTCCGACTCCGAGCCCGACTCCTACTCTGAAGAGGTAGAGTCTGAGGCCCTAAGCCAAACGGTAGGAGGACGAGAAAAGGCGACCTTACCGAGAGGCCCGGAAACCAAAGCAGTGGCAGAGGTGGCCCCCGTGCCCTCCACAGCCCTGCAAGCGGGGCTGACAGAAGGCGGCAGGGCAGCTCGGGCCAAAGGTCCTGAGCCAGGGCCAGCCACGGCGCCGTGAAGTCCACTGGCACCGGGGGCGGTACCAGGAACAGAGAGGCGCTGACGGCAGCCCCAGCAACGGCCTCAGCGTCGACGACGCCGCCAGGCCCCTCGGCGCCGCGAACGGTACCGAGGACCGCAGCGGCGCCGACGGCCCGGAAGCAGACTCGGTGCCAACACGGCACCGTCAGGCCCTCGGCGCCGCGAACAGCGGAGAGACCAACGGCGCCAAGGACGGGCGCCGACAGATGGTCCGAAGGCCACGGCGCCATGCTCGAGGTGAGATATAGCGAAAAGCGATGCGAATCCACAGTCCGCGGCACTGTGAGCAGCGTGCGGTGCGAGCAGTGCCGACAAAGCCCATGGCGCCGAAGGAGTGGCGCCACAGAGCCTAGCATCATAAGCGGCGCCGAAGGCTGACGGCGTCGAGGCACGGCGTGAGCCGGGCCTTCTGGATCAGGGGGCGACAGCAGAGGCCTTCACCCCGAAGAGCGTTCCATAACAGCGCCTCCCGCCCGCTCGGGAGGGGACAGGCCTCCTGCGCCCGTGGGAGGAGCCTCGGCCAAGGCTAGGCTGCAAAGCCGAGGCTCCCTCCTCCGTCCATATAGAACCGGAGGGAACCCGGAGAAAGGCCGAGAGTGCGGCTTGGCCTGGCGATCGCGAACCCTACCCCCAAAGTCGGCGAGACTTCGCCCTACTTTGAGCAGCTGTTCTAGGATGCGGCGGTCCATGGAGAAGCAGCGCCTGCACGATCCATGTCGTGAAAGCGGGCCAAGAACACGCAAGACACACGGTCATGCTGGGCGGTAACTGAGTACTTGGCCGCATGAGGCACCGACGCATGAGGAGCCGCCCGCCTAGAAAGTTTCTTGCCCTCCGACCGCGACATGACCTGCGGAAAAAAACACCAAAAATAGACTCAACGTCGCTATACTTTAAAATAAAAAGAAAGATCTTACCGGCGACGTCGAGTGAAGGCAGAACCCAGAACTAGCAGACCGACAGACTTACGAATGCACAAATTCGAAGGCTAAGGCCTAACAACTGGCAAAAAACTTCTTCAGTGGCTTCCCACGAGGTGACCTCGATGGCGGGAGACGAAGAACTGGTAGGCAGGCAGAGTTGACACAGCTTAACGGCTAATCCTCGAGCGCCACGTAGTACGTCGGCCTCGAGGGCGGCGCCGATGCTGCATCGACTCGGCCTATCCTTTTAAAAAAAAAAAAAAGGCTCCCGCGGGGTCCTGATCTCCGGCCAGTAACCATCTGTGATGAATGGTGAAGATTGACACAGATAAGATCAGGAAGTTATTATTCCTCTGTACAGACAATTGGTGAGACCCCATCTGGAGTACTGCGTGCAGTTCTGGAGACCCAATCTCCGCAAGGACATAGACAGGATGGAGGCTGTCCAGAGGAGGGCAACTAAAATGGTGCAGGGTCTGCACCGGAAGACATATGAAGAGAGACTTAAGGAGCTGAATATGTATAGCCTCGAGGAAAGGGAGGAGGGGACATAATAGAAACTTTCAAGTATCTCAAGGAATCAACAAAGTCCAAGAGGTAGCATCTTTCAAAAAGAGGTGTGCAAGAACAAGGGGGCACAATTTGAAGATAGAAGGGGCGGCTCAAGCGGTAATTTAAGGTATTTTTTTCACAGAGAGGGTTGTGGATGCATGGAACGGCCTTCCGGAGGAGGTTGTGGAGTCAAAAACAGTGGTGGAATTCAAGCATGCATGGGACAGTCATAAGGCAATTCTAGGGGGTGGGGGTAGGAAGAAGTAGGCTGCTGGCTAACTAGGATCTGCAGCTTATCCATTAGGTAGGGAAATGGGCAGACTGGGTGGGCCAAGCGGTCCTTATCTGCCGTCAAAATCTATGTTTCTATGTTTCACCTGTCCAAGTGAAGGGAGCAGTGACTCCTTACGACCACCTCCTGATCTACTGCTAGAGGGGGGACTGGCAAGGAATCAGAAGGTGGGAGCAGCCACTGATTGGGCTGTGGCTGCACCTCTGGAACTACAGGTGGTGGCAGGAGGACTGTGAGGGTTTGCCACCACCTTGCGCTTGCCCTGGGCTTTGGGAAGGGCATGGGCCTGCCTGTTGGAGAAGCGATGAAAAGGAGCTCATTGCCTGGCTTTGGCTGGATATGATATATGGTATGGATGGATTTGAAAGCCCATCCTGAGGCCTCGAGGTCAGAGATGATATTCTGAACATCTCCCCAAAAAAGTCTGAAACCTCTAAAAGGAGTGTCCATGTTACTAGACTGGATGTCCAGGGCAAAGCCCGAGACCTGTAGCCAGGAGTGATGTCTCATACAAATGCAGACAGTTGCTGCTTGGCCGGAGGCATCTACCATATTGTAGGCAGCCCTTAGGATGTGGGTACAGACTTTAGAGGCCAGCTTGAGAGCCTGCTGCTTAGGAGGGTTATCCGGCATAGCTAGGACCGCATCCCTGGCCTGGTCCTGGAGGAGATTCTGATACTGCATCAGGTGGGCCAAGTAACTGATGGCCCGAATGGCCAGGGTAGCAAAGGTGAAAACACGCTTGCCCATCTGATCCAACTGACCAGACTCCTTTTCAGGTGTGAGGGAGCTGAGGTGTTTTGGCCACCTGGTTCGGTTGTGTGCCGCATTTACGACAACCGAATCTGCCTTGGCCTGTTCTCCAAAATATGGTTTGCAGCCGGTGTGTGGTAAAGCCTGTCAATCTCTCTAGGAGTTGCAGGGAAGTGATCTGGAAGTCTTAAAAGTCATTCTAGTCACGTTAGTTGCCTTAAGAGACTGCTTCACCTGTTATCACAACAGGTAAGTGCCGTTGAATTAGATTCATTACTTGTTGCCAGACATCTTAGGTGAAGCCAGCAGTCCGCAGCCAAGAATGCTGTCCGATGCAAATGCCTGTAGCTGCAGAGCGAGATACTGCATTAAGGCATCCAGACAAGCTTTTAGCTAGTGACTGTTGTATTCAATACATAGATACATAGACATTGTCGGCAGATAAGGGCCTATGGCCCACTCAGTCTGCCCATTTGAGCGTGTAAGTTCAGTTTATGTTTTCCAAGAAGTCTGTTGCCCCTTACCCCTGACCTCCAGAATTCCTTTTTATCTATCCCATACATTCTTAAATCCCGTGATTGTTTCAGCCCCCACCACTTCCTCTGGCAGCGTGTTCCACTTGTCCACCACCTGTTCTGTGAAGAAATTCTTTCTCACGTTTCCTCTGAATCGTCCTCCCTCCAACTTCATCCCATGCCCTCTAGTCCTTGCTTAACAGACAGCAGAGTATCCTGTTTAGCCTCTTAATTTGGCAGAGCCTCTGACAGAGACTTTAGCTTGTTCCAGAGGTTATTCTCACGTTTCAAAAAATGCCCCCGATAGATAGCTATTCTCATGCCCAGGGTAGCTGAAATGTAGACTCGTTTGCCCATAGAGTCAGTCTTGCAAGACTCCCTATTGGTGGGGAGTGCAGTGACCTCCTTGGGCACAACGGCCTTGCCATTCTCGGCAAGAATAACAATACTGTCAGCTATGGGCTGAGTGAAATTCACTGACTTATTTGTAGAAGTAGTGTATTTCCTGTCTGCCTGCTCATGGGCAGCTGCCACCGAAGCAGGCCTCTACCAAACCGCATCAGACAGGGTCTCAAGTGGGGGGTTGGAGAGGAGAAACCAAACTGATCAGAATATTAAGCACACTAAGGAACTCAAGCTGAAAGTGCCTAGCCTGGTCAATGGCTGCTGGCTTGACATCCACTGTAGAGTACATATTTCTGAGAAGAGGCTGGAAAGATAGGTCAGCCTGCGGTATAGACACAGAAACTGGGTCTGAGACTTCATGAGTATAGTAAGAGTCATTATCACCACCTTCAGAGATAATGAGGTCAGGCTCTGACTCGTCTCCCTCTA